>JANRGV010000002.1:24663873-24698352 GCA_024734035.1 Alethe castanea | reverse complement strand
TGGCATTGCCCCGGGCTGGCATTGCCCCGGGCTAGCATTGCCCCGGGCTGGCATTGCCCCGGGCTGGCATTGCCCCGGGCTGGCATTGCCCTGGGTTGGCATTGCCCTGGGCTGGCATTGCCCCGGGCTTGCATTGCCCCGGGTTAGCATTGCCCCGGGTTAGCATTGCCCTGGGCTAGCATTGCCCCGGGCTAGCATTGCCCCGGGCTGGCATTGCCCCGGGCTGGCATTGCCCTGCGCTGGCATTGCCCCGGGCTGGCATTGCCCCGGGCTGGCATTGCCCTGGGTTGGCATTGCCCTGCGCTGGCATTGCCCCGGGCTGGCATTGCCCCGGGCTGGCATTGCCCCGGGCTAGCACTGAGGGCCGAGGGCAGGGAGCGGCACCGCGGGGCTCCGAGCCGTGCCCAGTGGGGCTCACGGAGCTGGGCCGGGATTTCTCTCGCCCTGCCGGGATTTCTCTCGCCCTGCCGGCTCTATCCTGCGCTGGTCGCAGGCGGAGCTGCGGTGAAACATCGCCGGCACATCGCGCTGACTGTGGGTGTGTTCTACACCAGCTCCAGACCCAACAGGGCTCAGCCTCCTCCTTCCTCTGCGGGGATGTTGGGAGGATGAATCTCATCAGGTACAGCAGCACCCAGACACCTCGCAGGCGTTCGATTGCAGTAATATCTGCCTCATTCAATGCCAGAGGGATCAAATAACTAAGGGGATGCTGCTCCTTTCTGAAACATTCTATTTCTCTTTCATTCCGCGGGTTGGAGCCTTTGTTCCGAGCTGCCTTTGGAATCAGCAGTGTGACCGCATCCTCAGCGCTGCATCATTTCCTTTCCTTTCCTTTCACAGGCTCTGGCTGCGTTCCCTCCCGCAGCAGGGCTCGGGGCTCGCAGCACAGAGGGGCCGCAGCGGGCAGGACCGCGTCCCCCCCACAAGGGCACAGCCCCCGAGCGTCTCGGCACTCCAGCTCCCCTCCTTGGCGAGCACGATGTGATTCATCATGCAGCTGCTCTGCTGCGAGCCTGGCCGCCTCTGTGATCCTGCAGCCGGGCTCAGGCAGCCGCAGAGATTGCACGTGCCTGGAGCAAAAAGTCTGAACCCCAGAAATGCTATTTAACAGCTTATCTTATCTACAGATAAGCTCATAAAATGCACTGACTGGTTAAAAGTAGGTTTTAAAGTTCTTGGCAAACATCTCGGCCTTTTTATTCTTTGTTTTTTGCTGCAGTACAAAAATACTGTTTCAATTATTCTTATTGGCTTTTTCTGGTCTTTTTGGAAAAGGACCAAATTATTGATGGGTGTTTTTAGCTTTTAATTGTGCCTCAAGTGCTAAACTTATTCCTGCTATTTGTTTGCAATATATTTAGGCTATCTTTAGGCAAATGCAAATCTAAGTGGTAATTCAGTGCCTTTGGCACTCTGAACAGAATGTACCGAACTCCTGGGGCTTGGTACAAAGCCTCAGCCTCCAGCACTAACAAAGCCTGTGCAAGCAGCAGCTAAAATGGGAGAACTACCTAGGCTTGGCAGAGGGGGTTCAGAAAATCTGGGAAGACCATGACTCATTCGCCTAGCTTTTGTCCTGTGGACTGCGTAAATGAAATAAGGGCATTTTTGCCCGTGTCCTGTTGGCTGAGGGTGCTCTCGGGCTCTGGGCTGGCTCCGCCTGTGGTGCTGGGGCCTTTGCAGTGCCGAGCTCAGCAGAGGGCTGCTCTGGGTCCCTGGCAGGCAGGGTGCTCCTGAGGCACCGTGCAGCTTTCCCTGGACCAACGCCACGGCGCTGGAGCCAGGAGCCAGCACGGTGCCTGCTGCTGCCCGCTGCCAGCAGCTCGGGATTTTCACACTTGTTTGCCTGTTACCCAACCTATTTCAAGCTGTGATGGAATAAGGATGGCATTTGATCGCAGTACAACTGCTTGGCTTTTATAACCCCTGGTTTAAATGGGAGGTTTTTCTATGTGTGCTTTTGTCTTAAATAACTTCAGACTCGTCGGTTTAGGCTTGGTGCTCTCTGCTGGCCTCTGCTGCGACTCTCACTCGGGAGGCTGCTGGGTTACTGAGGTGAGAAACCCTCAAAGGAAGAGGGCAGTGATGACTGTGGGGCACATAGAACAGAACCTCCATCCTGGGTCTGGGTCTCGTGATGGAAATTAAGGAAGTCTTTGTAACTCTTTTTGTTGGGCTTTATCTATCATCTCTACAGGTGTGTCTGTGTCTCCTGATCTTGGGTTTGTCGAGCAGGTGGCAGTCTCTGTAAAGACTTTGACACCTGGTGCTACAGGATAAATCTCTCCTGTCATGGCAATGATCAGTTGCTAGTGCTGGGTCTAACATTGGTTTTCTGTGTTCTCTAACAGTGGGATGAGCAGCCTCCATCTACCACATAACATCCACATAAAACTGGTGCTCTGTTTTACCCTGAGACTTCTGCAAGCAGCCTCATGCAAGCTTGGCCCCACACTTTTCAATGGATCAGGTACATTTGTGGTCACGGTGAAGTTCAGTCTCGTGTCACTTGTTTCAGTGCTGTGGGGAGTGAGAAAGCTTGCTGCTTTCTGCAGGTGAGTGCAGCCAGGAGATGCATGTTTGCCATCTGGGAGGGCAAGCAGGACTGGCATAGCAGGTAGTCAGTCACTCATGAGAAAAGGTTAAAAAAGCACATGGTGGAGGGAGGGATGAAGTGCAGAGAGGCAGGGATCAGTCACAGATGTCTTTTGTCTCCTTACGTCATAACCTGAGAAACTCTGGAAAGCAAATGGCCAGAGCTGCTGCTTTAGGCTATCTTTGGGTGAAAAGGAAAACCATGGGACATCCCTGCTTTACTCTGAGTGTTTTTCAAGGCCTGTGTAGATAACTGACACCCATAAAACAAACATACATTGGTTGTCACTTGAAATTAGATTTCTGCCCATAAATTCTTTTGCTTTCCTGTTTTGATGTTTTGAAGTTTTTATAAATTCTCTGCCTTTTGATTTTATATTTCCAAGCTGCACATACAAATACCAGATTTGGGGCAGCTGTGTACCTCATTCATGCACACAGATATCTGATACCAGTGACTCCCCAGGGCTGGAGCCCTCTCAGGCTTGCAAGCCAGAGCCCAGGGGCTGCTGAGCCATGGTGCAGGCTGGTGCTGCATGCCTGAGACAAATCCCCTTCTGCATGAAGTGAAATGACAGCTGGGGAAACCTCCACCTGTGTGTAATGCAGGTTAGAAGGAAATCTGGAATGGCTGGTGTGCTAGAGTGAGCTACAGTTTGTGCTGTTGGGCCCCAGGGATTGCTCTTTGCTGCAACTGCTGTTTCCCTGGAAAACCTTCACTTGCGGCAACGAGGCAAATTGTAGCAATTTGACCCAATGCAAGTACACCATGCCCCGAAATCTGACTGCAGTCACTAAAGAGAGGCTGTTTGATTCAGCTTTAATGAAAAGTATACAAAAAAATTAATCCCTAAAAAATCTAGCTAATTCATTGTCTAATTTTAGAGTACAGCTCTCTACTACAGATACTATCTGAGGGACAGCTCAGAGCCATTGAAGCCAAGGCTAATGTCCCATCTTATCCTGGTTTTACTAAATCAGATTTAGGGCCAAGACCCAATGGCTCTTATTCTTACATGTACTTTATTGCTGTGTCCTTTCTGTTGATTTCAGGGTTATGAACCTTTCTGCAGCAAGATTTGCAGCAGCCAGATTCCAGCTTAGATCAAAGCCCCTGGGATTCACTTGTGATTTCTGGTAATGCTTCTTTATGGTATTCCCGATTAACACTTTGAAGTCATAAGGTTTTATTGTATCTGAAATGCCACAGGACTTTTCTGCTTCCAAAACAACCTGTGTCCTGTGAAAGCAATTCTTCTCAAAGCTGTGGATGTGTTTTCCAGCACTTCCTGAGGGTGTCCCTGATCCAAGCTCTGCTTTGGTGTGAATGCATGAGAAGCTGAGAGACTGATTGCTTTCTGCAGCTCACCCCCATTTTTCCTCTTGTGTTAAGGGCCATAAAGCAGAAAAGTAATTGAAAAATGGGAGCTGAAGACAGTGCTGTTCATGTACTTGTGAGAGCTGGTTGCCCTTCTTCTTCCTTGCCTCTTTACTCACTTGTTACCAATTTGGATTGAAAATGAGGATTTTTGTCTGGCTGAGGCAGGCTGGCTGACAGCTGGTGGCCACTGCTGGCCCAAGGGCTCCTGGCCCTGGACAGGCCCTTGTCCTGCAGTCCTTGCAGCAGCTGCTCTGGGTGAGCAGCTTGCTTTGCTGAGCAGGCTGATACACCCATGGGCTGTGACATGATAAACCGGGCAGCTGAGCGCCTTGGAGCCTGCAGAGCACAGCACAGGTTGAGTTTTGTTGCATTTTGAGCCTGTGGAAGGCAAAAGTAACACTGGCATTCTGTATTCATGTGGTCCCAGTATGGAGTAGGGCGAGTTGTGGTGGGAGCAGACAATGTCTGTGCTGACAGCAGAGGTTGAAATGTTTCCTGTCATGGAAAAGATGAACAATCCAGTTCCACATCAGCTTTCTTTTCTGAGACTTATGAGTACTGCCAGTGTTGCTGCTATTTCAGTTCCTGTGTGGGATTAACACCATTGCTGTGCATGGCCAAGTGTCACCTTCCCAGAGATGGGTGAAGGGAGTCAGGGTGCACGAGCCTCCCGGTGCTGCCTGCTCCTGCCTCCTGCCCCTCTCAGCCTGCCGAGGTGGCAGCAGCACAGGAGGGCACAGAGGGACCAAAGAGAGAGGAAATGCATGAGCCACAGGTAGAGAAGGCCAGGATGCCATCCTTGGTGCCAAAATTCTGCATTTTGGCCATGGTCAGCACCCTGTGCTGAGGAAAGAGCAGGCCTCCAGAGGTGCTCCCTGTTATGCCTGGCCACAGTAATCCCCACCTTAAGCCAGGAAAAAGCCATCCCTTCCTCCTGAAGGTGGGAGAACCTGGCCTGTCCTGAGGGTGTCCATCCCAGGTGTGTCCCCTGCAGTCAGCCTGTTTTGGTGAAGTGAATAAAGCAGTGTGTGCAGACAGGCAGGGTTCTGCTGAGGGACCCTGCTCTGTGCACGTGGCTGCTCCAGCTTGTCCCCAGTGCCACACTGCTGCCTGTGGGCCTCTGTCCGTGGCCTGTGCTGAGAGAAGACGAGCAGCTGGCAGGAAGGTAGCGGGAATGTGCTGCTTAAACACAGGTTCAAATGGCTGTGTTCCCAGTCTCCAGATGTGTGGCTGCTCTGGGATGCTGGGCCCTCCCTCTGTGCTGTGCAGACAATTCCATTATTAGCTCAGTGGCAGCTTTCCAGATGCCAATGCTCGTGGCTGCAGGATTGTTTAATTTCCACTACTCTGAAGTATTTAATTTTTCAGCTGTTAGCTTCTGCTTTGTGAAGATCAAATGCCCAAGTCCTCACCTAGATTTTTACTCAGTTAGGGCTGAGACATGGATCCTGTATGAGCAGACCATTATGTCTAGTCAGGATCAGGGGCAGGATCAGAGGCAGCATGAGGTCTTGAATTCAGAAAGTCAGTCACTTCTGGCTAATCAGTAGAAACTCTCTGTCTTCAGGGATGAATGTCTAATCTCCCTTCTTCTGTTAATTTCTATTTGGAGAAATGAAAAATTGGTACTGCTAAAAACACTGCCCACTCACGCTTTGAAGCTGGGCTGTGCAGATGAGGTGTGTGGTTGTGAGTGCCTGGCTGAAGGTTCTGGTCCCTCTCTAGCGTGGAGAGCTGCTGCTGTGAGCAAATCATCCTGCAGTTCACTGCTGGGGGCCTCTCTTTAATTATTGAGTGCCAGAATAGATGTATATTGAGTTACCTTGCTGGCAAATATAATCTCCAGCATCTCATGTAACTCTGCAATATTCTCAGTTTTCCTACCTGCATAACATGGTCTTCTTCAAAGAATTTAAAATAAGACAAAATGTGGTTTTATGTACTGCTTGCTTGTCCAGAAGTGCATGTTTCCAGAGAACAACAGGTTGTGCACTGGCTTTGAGTGCCCTTCCAGCCTTCCCTGGCAGCACGGATTGCTCTTATTTACAGCCAAGCCTGCACTTGGATGTGCAGCAGAATGGAGCGGGACGTGCACGGTGCATTTTTAAACCAACCAACCAAAACTAAAAACCAACCTCCAAAAAATTCAGAAAAAAGGGAGAGCAGTCTAAGCCAGCACAGCTTTACGAGAGGAAAGTCCTGCTTATCAAACCTGATTTCCTTTTATGAGTAAGTAACCCACCTAGCTGATCGAGGGGAGCCACTTGATGTCATCTTTGGAGATTTCAGGAAAGCTTTCAGTACTGTTTTAGTACAGTTCAGGAAGTGCAGCAGTAGTTCTGGCCAAGTGGTGCCTGGCTCCAGGGGCTGCCTGCATCCCTGCAGGTACTGGTGATGCTTGCAGGAGCACTTGGAGGTGGAGGTGGGGACAGAAATCACCAAGGGGGAAGTGGGGACAGAGAATCACCATACACATTTATAATTTTTCCCAGCTTGCAGAGATGCAAACGGCTGGCAGTGTTCCCCCATCCCTTCTCTGTCCTGCTGTCACACACAAGCTGCAGGCATCAAAGCAGAGTTGAGCAGGGGTTGAGAAATTAGCCATGGATCCTTTGACCCTTAGTTCCTGTAAAATCCTCTGGGTAATGTAGTCCGAGTGCTCACAGCCATCATACAACTATTACACATGTTCTTTCTAAGTATGGCAAGCAAACCTTGTCCTTCCTTATTTTGCAAAAGAAATAAATCTGGTGAATTCCATGTCGGTTGATGACAGTTTACAAAAAAAAAAAAAAAGAAACATTTCCCCGTGCCTAAATGGAAGAGAAGGCAATACTGTGGTTAGTCGAATATTTTTGTTAGTCACAAGTTTCAGCCAGTTCCATGAGTCAGGCAGGAGGTGCGAGCCCGGGTCCCCCCTGTGTGCCCCCCAGCGCTGTCCCCTGCAGCACGGCTGCCAGGTCCTGGCAGGTCCTGGCAGTACCTGCAGCCGGGATCTCTGCTGCTGGATCCCCGCGCTGGCAGAGCAGGGGAGCAGGGCTCCATCTACTGCTGCGCGGGGAGAAGGCAGAAATCACCGGGCTGGCGTTCCTGAGCACGGAAAAGCTGCTGCATACGGTGAGCTACATGTGCTCTTTTCTCTCTCTTTTTTTTCTTTTTCTTTTTCTTTTTCTTTTTCTTTTTCTTTTTCTTTTTCTTTTTCTTTTTCTTTTTTCCCTGGCTCCCAAAACCCTTCACTTCCAATCCAGTTCCCTGTTTGGGACATTGAGCATACCTGTAGCTGGGGACAGTCCCCATCACGTCATGTGAGGCTGGAGAAAGCAGCAGGGAAACAAAGTGACTTGTACTCACACACAGAGAATTGGAAGCAGAATCTGAAATGAGCCCTGATTTCCAGTCTGTTTTTCTGACAGGATGGGGTTCATGCTCCAAAACACCTTGAATGCAGAAAGTTCTTGGAGGGCTGCAGGTGCGGGGTCAGCACAGTGCACAGCTCTGCAGCTTCTTGCTTGATCTGCCAGGGCTCTGTTCCTGAACCTTCTGCACCTGTACAGCCAGAGAATGGTGAATGTTTCTTCTCTACGTACCTGTACAGAGGCATTTCTATGGGAATGGAGCTCTGCTTGAGCCATGGGTCCTCTTCTGCCAAGCCTGGGCATGCATGGGGGCTGTGAGCCTGAATCCAGGCCTGTGTGCAAGTTCTGCACACAAATTCAGTTCTCAATGCTTTCAGTAAAATCCCACTCCTTGCCTTGCAGGCTGCAGCTGAATAGGGGACCAGGTTGGCCAGGGTGCTCGTGGCTGCCCATCCCTGGATGTTCCAGGCCACGTTGGACAGGGCTTGGGGCAGCCTGGTCTAGTGGAAGGTGACCTGCTGATGGTGAGGTTGGTGGACACGATGGTTTTTAAAGGCCTCTTCCAACACAAGCCAGTCTGTGATTCTATACTGAACACTGAATATTTTCCCCTGTCCTTGATCTTTGCAATCACCTGAGTTAACCCCCTGTGCTGGGTGAGATAATGTTTTATACAGCTGGAACTGCCCAGTTTGAATAACTCCTGGAGGATAATATGTACAGTGTTGTTCTAGAAAAAAAACAGATTCTAGGATTTGGAATACTAGGAAAAGGTGCTAATTGATTTGCTGGCAGTGAGAACCCATCATTATTCAGCGCTCGCAGGGAACATGAGAAGTGTCTGCATTCCACAAAAAGCTTAACTGAGAGTTCTGCACTGATGGCAGGAAGAGTTTGAGCTTACATTATTTGACTGGGAGAGCTTGTCTCAAGTTATGTGAACAGATGTTTCAGATTTGAGTTCAGCCTGGCAGAAAAGGGAGGTTGATCCAGTCCCCTGCATTTCCCATCTTTTGCTTGGGGAAAAAAAAAATCAGAAACGTGTTTCTTTTTTTCCTTCTAACTGGATTTTTCTTTACCATGAAACCAAAATGCAAACTCCTGAAAAGGAGGAGAGATGCACTTTTATCCAACCCAGTACTTAAAGCTTTTCACCTGTTTGCTCAGCTGCCTTTTATTTGTCAGCATTTTCATGCATGGAGCTGCAATTATCTCCGAAAAACATCACAAACAGTTAAAGCCCCCCAAAACCTCCTCCTCAAAAACATGGTCTGCTCTCCACATTTTGGTGCATGACACAGCCAGGCAGCCTTTTGTGTAGCAGCTCATGTGCTGCAGCAAGAGGAACTAAAGAGATACTTCTGACACAGCTGTCAGCAATTAAACTGTGTGAGGCGTTGCTCACAAGGGTTAGGGAGAAGCCCAGGGAAATCTGAAAAAGCCTTCAAGAGAAAGCACTGAAAACACATGCCAGAAATTAAGGAATAGATTGCAGATGACAAATGCACATCCCCACAGACTGGGAGGGAAGGATTTGGTTTGTCAGTGGCTGTGGAGCTGTGCTGGGTCGGGCTGGATGTGGCAGTGAGTGGAGATAATTAAGGCAGATAAGCATGGCCAATACTGGCTTTATGGGAGAATTCACCCATATATTTGATGGGCAGATCCCACAGATGGCTGGAAGGTGCAGGACCCTGCTCCCCTGCTGACACCTGCTGTCTGTAAGCCCTGAGGAGCTGTTTTAAGGCAGAGGATGGTGTTGTCAGCCCCAGTCAGGGACAGGGCAGCAAAATGATCTGTAGGGGCTGGAGAGCAGCAGGAGGTGACAGTGCAGTGACATGCTGTGAGTGCCAGTCCTTGGCAAATCCCTGGAGGAGAGCAGTTCTGTCATGAGCAGGGGATAAAGAGATAAAAGTGAGAGGAGCCCTTGCACACATCACCCTGAGAGCCACAGGGAGGCTGTGCTGCCTGCTGCTGGGGCACCCCTGCTCTTGGCACAATGAGCTCCCAGGTTTGGGTCCAGCAGTGACACTGTGGTTCAGCTGCTGACTAAATGTGGCCTCAAAGCCTCTCAGAGGCCACGAAATCTTTGGGGCTGGAGGAAGCAGAGCTGAACACCTGGGTGTTCTCCTTGGAGCCCCCACAGGCAGTGCAGCAGGGCTGTCCCCACACTCTGCACAGCCTGGCAGCACAGGAGGAGCTGGGTTTTGTGGTCCCTTGTTCCTCACACTCTGCACAGCCTGGCAGCACAGGAGGAGCCGGGTTTTGTGGTCCCTTGTTCCCGTGGTAGCAGAGCCAGGCTGTGGTGCAGACCCTGGAAGTTTGCTGCTGCTGCTGCTGCAGTGTTTGTAGCTCAGGCCCTCAGCTTCCTAGGGATTTCAGTGCTGTGCCATGTGGGAAAGAGCTCACCCTTTCCTTGGTCACCCCTTTTCCCACAAAGTGCCTGCTGAGTTCTGCCAAATTAATAATTCATTCAAGTCTCTTGCACTGCAGCCCATGGTGACGCATCCCACTAACAGCAGCAGCTCTGAGTAAGGCTGGGGGTTCCCCAGGTCCCAAGAGGAGACTGGAATTGTCCCTGGGGAGAGCCTGAGGGAGGTGGGAGATGGGAATCTGCAGGGTGCAGTGAGAGTCTGAAATCGCACCTAAAATAGCTGAACCGTGACATTTTCTCTTGACAGAAGTGCTGAAAGGCCACAGACGCTTCCTTTCTGTGACTCAGAAACTTGCAAATCTTCTTTGATTCACACCTTATAAGTAAAATTAGCCTGTGCCTCACTGCTGCCAAGCTCCTTCAAAGCAAAGATACTCGTACAAAGGAATTCAGCAACAGAAGGAATTCGCTTGTGGATCAGGTTACTGCTATTTCTGACCTGAAGCAGTACCAGAAGTGCTTGCAGGGATTTCCACTTTGCCTTTGAGAAGATGTGCATGTTGTTCGTAGAAGAACAGCTGTTTGGAAGGATAATTCACATGCATTAGGGGACAGGGAGCCCATGAAGCTGCTGTGATGAGTACAGGAGCTCAGCTTTGGCTGTAACATTCAGTCACTTTGGAACAGGGATCTTCAGCTGCTGTGTTTGGGAATGTTGGGATGTGAGCTGCAGTTCCTGCTGCTCAGCAGGACATTTCCAGCCCTGGGTCTGAGCTTTCAGCCAGCACATGGGTCTTTATGCTAATTATGCCTTGGCAGCCCAGAGAGCTGCTGGACATATTCCTGCATGTTGGGATTCTTCAGGTGAAGCTTAATGGAGGGAAGGGTTTTGTTGTTTCTCAAGGCAGTGATTGTTTGTGACACTGATGAATGTGATGTTACCTTGAAAGATGAGCTTACCATCAGCTGGCAGCATCAGTCAGGAAAAAATCTGGCACTTCAAATCCATGCTGTTCCCAGTCTGTGTTTTGCAGCCAGCTGTAAGTGAAGCCTCAGTTGCTGTGGTGATGCTCCTGGGGACAGAGCCCGGTGGCATCTGCAGAGAGGGGCATGGGTGGGTGGTCCCTGCAGCCAGAGAGGGCTCCCACACCCTGCACCCACCCAGCAGAACCCTCAAAGGGCAGCAGGAGCAGAGCTCTCCAGCAGGGAGGGTTAACTGCCTGGGACTGCCAAGGACAGCCTGAGCTGAGGACTTGTGATGCAGAAACTCCTCTGCTCATGATCTGTGAGTTTAGAATAAAGCCAAGAGTGCTCTGATTGTAGCCTGAAATACTGATATAAATGGTGGAAGGAATGGCTGTCTGTAGTGTAATGCAGAGGTAGATCATATCTGTAGGACAATATGTATAATACACACGCAGACATTTTTCTTCCTGGCACACCAAAAGTTTTAAACCAAATGAGTACAAAAGCTATTTAGTATAAGAAAAAGTTAGGCATGTTGCACTGGAAATAGAACTGGTTATATTACTTTACCCCAAAATAATATACTTGATGTCTTTGGGTGCCAAGTGAAGCCTTTCTGAACAATGACATGTTTTTGTGGCCATCTTGGCCAGGTTTTTTTCTACTTGACGAACTGTGCACAGAGAAGTGGATTTCCATGGAGTGGATTTTTTTGCCCTTTGGAAATGTGTGTGAAAGGACAGCAGCATATGGACTTGGCATGGCCCAGGCATGGCTGTGGGAGCCTGGGAACATTTTGTGCCCGCAGCAAGTGTAGGAAGAAGGGAGGAGAGCAGAGCAGCAGGAGCTGTGTGGGGATGGCACCGAGGGACCCGTGAGCAGGAGCAGAGGGAGCAGCCCTGACCCAGCCTTCAGCACAGCTGAGGGGAGGAACAGCCCTCCTGCCGTGCTCCTTCCTTGCCTCATGGCTCACAGCAGAACTGGGAGAGTCTCATGAGGAGCCACAGGCAATGTTTGGACCAAGACAGTGCCAACAATATTGCCAGCTGCAGCAAAATCAAGCCAGGTGCTGAAGGAAGGGACAAAAGAGGGGCTGGCTTTGGAACTCAGCTCTGTCAGCAGTCAGAGACTTCAGCTGTGAGTGGAGGCAGAAGCATGCCATGGCTTTTCCAAACGTACCACTGTGAGATGCTTTTATGGATTAGAAAATCCAAATGTTGTACAGAACAATGAACCAAAAACAAGACCATAGAACTCTTGCACAAATTGCAGGTGAGCACAGGGCAGGTGAGCATACCACAGCCAGCTGGGCACACATGCACAGAGAGCCTGGAAGAGGCTGCACATGGTCATACCCTGCACAGCAAGTGTGCAGCCCTGCCTGAGGCACAGGCAGAGCAGTGCTGCTTGCAGCTGTACTGGCAGTGTGTTTGGTGTCGTTATGGATCTTGGAGAACAACCCCCTTAACTTGGCAGTAACATGTACAGTTAAATAGGTGTGTTTTTCTCTGCCCCAGATGTGTGATGCACCCCAGGGAGGTCCAGTGACAGGTCCATGTGCCTTTTGGAAGGTGTTGTTGCCCACCTGAACAGAAGATGTTCTGACTGACTTACAAGAAGTACTGACAGAGGCTGGGCCTGTGTCCCACTCTGACACCCTGAGCAGGAGATGCTTTTAGTCCCTCCCTTTTTGATGTTGGTGTCTCCCTGTGTTGCTCTGGCCTCCCTGCACCTGAGGAAGGAGCCAGGGCCCCGCGCCGCTCACGGCTCCGCTGCACTTGTCCTGTGCGTGTTCATCTCTGCTCCCGTGCCCTGGCATGGAACATCACATCCCACTGCTGTGAAATGATGCTGATTTGCAGATACACAACCTCTTCCCAGACCTCTGCCTGCCCCATAACTGCTGGGAGCCCCACAAGCCCTGGCAGAGGTGCCAGAACTCCCCTGTGTGCCAAGCGTGCCAGGCCAGCACAGCACTTGCTCATGGAGCAGGGAGAAGCATGAATGGGAGCAGATTTAGGTTTATTTTAGTCAAGAAAATCCAGGGATGTTACTTACTGAGCTGTCATCAATTCCAGCGACTGCAGAACCCAATCAGCCTCTAATTTTAGTTTCATGCTAATGCCATTTTCAGCTCTTTCTGTTCCACAGGTAAGGCAGTTTTAGAGGTGGATCCACAGCTGCTTTGTGTGGGTGGCTGCTTCCTAGAACCTGACACCCAGCAGGGAAATTGGGGCAGCATTTGGAAATGCTTTGAAAGGCCCTGGAGTTTTTTACACAATTCTTTTTTATTGCTGTCCCACTGCTGCCACACACGTGGCTCACATGGGTACCAGCCCTCATGAGGCACAAATTTCCCCTGGCTGACACCCCACCTGGCAAAAGGTAAGGCTCAACACAATCCTGCTGGGGCTCCCTCACTCACAGATCTGGAGGGGGGATCTAACTGCAGGGTGCCATAGACATGCACCCTGAGCCTGTAAGCAGCAAGGACTGCAGTGTTCTTTAGGCAGTGGCCACTTGCTGGGAGACACGGAGGGGTGGTGAGCTCTGTCCACTCCTGCTGGCATGGTCTGAGGGCAGTGGGATGCTCTCCTGGCCGTGTGTGCTGTGCTCCCTGCAGCCCTGGGGTCAGCCTTGGCTGGCACTGCCAGGGCTGGCAATTCCAGCTGTGCCCGCACTCTGTGGCATTCTTCTGCTTGCAGGTATTTCTGCCCCATGTTGCTCCTCATGGATCTTGAACTGGTGTGAAAGTTCTGACAGAGTGGCCTGGGCTGTCTGCAAACACCTGTGCACAGCTGTTTTGGAGCACAGCTGGGAGATTGGTTCTTTTCTGGAAAATACAAACACATGGATGGGAACAAATGGGAGAGGAGTGCCAACATCCCCACCAGGAGCTCAGCACTTTTATCCAGTGGAGCCATGGTATGGGGAAAATGTCCATAGGATGTAGAGGTTTATTTAAACATGTATTTAATGTTAACAAGTGGATCCACAGCACAGGCTCTCTGGCTTGGAAGCCAGTTGCTGACACAGAGCAGCTGAGTTTTATTTGCAGAGAATTGTTGCTCTCTGGTGGATTTGCAGGTGCAGCACAGTGACATGTTAACTGTTTGGGCTTCCCTGCTGTGCTCTCAGCCATCCTGCAGGATACACAAAAAGGGTGGAGGATGACTGGAATGCCATAACGAGTTTTCCACAAAGAAACTCAGTGGAGCTTCAGAAATCTCCACTGGCTTATGCTGCTTCTCAGGCATGTCCAAGCTGATGGTCACATATGAGTCCTTACAGGTCCTTTTGAAGGTTTGAAGGCTTTGCTTTCCAGCAGAAGAGATTTTCTGGGCATTATTTGTGCTGGACTGACCTTCAAATAAAACTAAGACCTGGCAACAGAGTAGGTATGACAGCCCTGTCAGGAATGGATAATCTCCTGTCTTTAAATACACTTTCTATTTATGTTGGCAGTGTACAGACAACTCAGGATTTCACCTGCTATCCCAGACGAACACTTCAAAAGTGCCACCAAGGAAACTCCTCTGCATATCCCTTTCTATTTCAAAACTTCTTAACTGAATGATGTGAGTTGGCAGATACATCACTGCCTGTTGAAGCTCACAGCTGAAGAATGTTCAAAAGGAAAAGAAAATATTTGGAAAGTATTTTTTACTATCAAACAGATCTGGAAATTGTATCAACTGGAGGGATATGCCAATTGTTTCTGCAGCTTAATTTTTCCTGGTTAGTTTCTTTTTCATGTTTATCAGAATGCTTCAGTTCATACCTCAGACACCTCAATCATGTGTCAGAGTCCCTGGAGGGGCCAGCGGCTCTGTGTGCCCCAGGTCAGTTGGCAGACATCTGCCTTGTGTTGGGAGAAACACGATCTTCCTGCTGGCTGGGACCCGTGGAAGGGGGTGGGAGCACTATGAACCTGCTGCTTAAACCAGCACATAACCCAGCATTTCAGAATAAATAATAAATACACAATTAAATAAGCTGCCTGCATTTTCTCAGAAAAAAAAAGATTATTTTTTTGGGAAAAAGTGCTGCTTTTCCACACCCTGTGTAGAAGCTGCTGTGGATGCCAGGTCGGTTGTTACCCATGGGATTGGCTGCTGGGGACTGGGCACAGAGGGATGGTGGAGCTGCCTTGGTTTCACCATCTGACTCCAGATCTGGCTTCTGGCTTGCTCTGACACTGCCAGTGCAGTCACCAGGGCTTGGCTGGAGTTAATTGAATTAAATGGGACACTTGCCAGGGGCAGCAGTTATCTGCTGCAGTCATTAGCACAAGAAGGGTGTAAGGATTAGCTCTTGTTTGCTGTCTCAGGTGTTAGTGGTAATACCAGCCAACACCTTAAGGTCTTGTCAGCAGCAGCATGCTCTGGAAGAGACAGCAGCCTCTTTAGGTGATAATACCTGGATAATTTCTTTTAAATGCAGGTATTCCTCATTGGAGCAATTTTATTTTAGTCCTCACTTTGAATAGTTGAATGAGTTTTGTTTTGTCTCTCTTTTCAGAGGGTCAGCAAACATGTAAGACAGGTAACCCACCCTTGTGACTGACAACAGCTCCCAGACTCACTCTGCAGCCCTGGGAGCATGGCCATGGTGTGGGGTGAGTGGTGCAGAGCAGTCACTGCTTCGGGATCACATGAGCTCTGCACTGGGGCAGGAACGACCTGGGCCTTTGATTTCTGAAGGATATTGCCCTGATGGATAAAGAAAAGATTTAACTGCTGCAGGAAAGTGTGGGGATTTGCTCTTTGGCATTCTGCATGAGAACTTCTGGTCCTGAAGGTCTGTGCAGTTACTGAAAAAGCAATGGCACATGCCCACGACTCACCCACGTCCCAGCCCTGGCAGTGCCTGTGTCCCACTCCTGGCCCTTGGTGGGTGAGAGCAGCCAGCACAGCCACCCTGACCTCAGCTCATTCCTGGGCTCATCCTCCCACAGCCCCTGCTGCCAGTCCAGGCTCCGCCAGCCCCTCTGCAGCTGCTTTGGGAGTCATCCTAAACTCGCTTTGAGGGATCTGAAAAAGTGCTGAACTTTCAAACTCAGTTCTTGTGATTTAATATTTATTGTTGAACTCAGCATGAAATGTAAAACAAAGCCTAAAACCAGGGATGCTTTTGATTTTAGTGTAGATGCTGACAGCATTTTTAATTTATACAGTATTTTAGTAGTGAATGCTTAAAATTACTCTGGTGTTTTGTGTCCTCAGCTGTTTTTCTCTGGACTGTGGTTAGCCCTCGAGTCTCCACTGGAATGAGTAACATGCAGAGATCTGAGGCTCGTGGCAGCTCAGCCTGGAGTGGTTTCAGACACGGGTGCAGGGATTTTGTGGCAGTGCCAGGGGCTCAGAGCCGTGCTCTGGCCCTGTCACACGTCACAAGAAGGGCTGGTGCCTTCCCTCGTGCTCACAGGACTCTAACGGGTCAACTTTCACCTGGATGGAGCTGCCAAGATCACCAGAGTCCATTCTGCCACTGGAAAATTGTTCATTTTCATGGCTAAGTCAGAGTTAATGTTGTGTAGAGAGGGCAGTTCAGTGCAGGGTCAGTGAGGTGCTGATGGCCACTCTGGGGCTGCTGGCCCTGACCTTGGCACACACCAGGGCCAGGGCTGTGCCAAGGCACAGCTGGTAATGTCTCCCCTACTTCAGTAGTATCAAGAAATATAAATATACCAGACTTGGGCAAATCCAAAATTCCACAGAATGCCTTTTGTTCTCTTTAACAGTCACGTCAATGTTTCTTTCATGTAAAATGTCCACGGGGCTTTGCTGCAGTGAAGTGCATTCCGAGCAGTAACTGCAATAAGCAGTAAATAGATTACAAGGCATGGGGGCAGAGCTGGGCTCTGCTGCAGCACAGGCACTGCTGGCTGCAGCTCTGGAGGCTGGCACTGATGCACAACCAGCACTCTCTCAAATAGATACATCACCTACCTCTTCCTTAATTAAAATTTCAGCTATTCCTGCCTCTTCACGTGCCTCTGTGCACAAATGTCTGACCATGCCCGCTGCCAGGTTTGGAGCTGGGTGGGGGCTGCTGTCAGAAGCCAGGAATGCAGCCCAGGAGCAGAGCCCTGCACAGGCAGGCCTGGCAGGAGCTGGGCAGTGTCTGGAGCAGCAGTGAGGAATGTGGGGCTGGAGCTGACCACACTGTCACTGACTGCTCTTGCATTCCCAGGAGCACAAATCAGGGCCTTGATTGCCAGGCTTGCAGTTTGTGATTCCATTCTAAGTACAAACCAAATGTATTTACTTCTGTGGTTGAAATTGCATTACTAAAGAACATAAAGTTTCTTTAATGTTGTTTGACATTTTTTGTCTGGTTTAGAAAGGAAGTTGGGATGATGTGACCATCTCGTGGCTGTAACACTTGTCAGTTCATTTAAATTAATCTTTTTCATTTCTTTTTTATTATCACAAAGTTTTCTGGTTTGTTAGGAGCAGTACCCAAACGGGTGGTGCTGGGGAGGTCAGGCTGCAGCGTGAGCCCACCTGGAGTCCTGCTCACAGGAGAAAGCACTGGGAGCAGCCACGGACGGGCAGGGTCAGCAGCCCTGCAGTGCTCTGCCTGTCTGTGTGCCTGTCTGTGTGTCTGTCTGTGTGTCTGTGTGCCTGTCTGCCTGTGTGCCTGTCTGTGTATCTGTCTGTGTGTGTCTGTGTCTGTATATGTGTGTGTCTGTGTGTGTCTGTCTGTGTGCGTCTGTCTGTCTGTGTGCCTGTCTGTGTGTCTGTGTGCCTGTCTGTGTGCCTGTCTGTGTGTGTCTGTGTCTGTATATGTGTGTCTGTGTGTGTCTGTCTGTGTGCCTGTCTGTGTGTCTGTGTGCCTGTGTGTCTGTGTGCCTGTCTGTATGTCTGTCTGTTTCCGTGTCTGTGTGTCTGTCTGTGTGTCTGTGTCTGTGTGTGTGTCTGTCTGTCTGTGTGTCTGTGTGCCTGTCTGTGTGTCTGTGTGCCTGTCTGTGTGTCTGTCTGTTTCTGTGTCTGTGTGTCTGTCTGTGTGTCTGTGTCTGTGTGCCTGTCTGTGTGTCTGTTTCTGTGACTGTGTGCCTGTCTGTGTGTCTGTCTGTGTGTCTGTGTGTCTGTCTGTTTCTGTGTCTGTGTGTCTGTGTGCCTGTCTGTGTGTCTGTGTGTCTGTGTGTCTGTGTGTGTGTGTCTGTGTGTCTGTCTGTGTGTCTGTTTCTGTGTCTGTGTGTCTGTCTGTTTCTGTGTCTGTCTGTCTGTGTGTCTCTTTGTGTGTCTCACGATTTTCAGGTTGTTCTTCGTATCCTGGTGCATCTGAAGTC
This sequence comes from Alethe castanea, assembly GCA_024734035.1. NCBI lineage: Eukaryota > Metazoa > Chordata > Aves > Passeriformes > Muscicapidae > Alethe > Alethe castanea. The sequence continues at coordinate 24,680,380 of JANRGV010000002.1, read as the reverse complement.
AGCCTGTTTCAGAAAGGTGTAGAATCTAATGAGCAGTGTGTTTGAAAACCTGAGCCATTCCCAGGACACAGGTGAGTGACACAAACATGGCACAAGCAGGTGACACGTGGAGATGGGGAAGAAACAGCAAAGGAGTCACGCAGAGATCAGGGGTGGGCAAATCACAGGGCCAGGGAGCTGGAGACTTGTACAAAGGCACCCTGTTCTTCACTCAGTGCCACTGAGCTTCAGTTCACTAAGAAAGTGGCTGGAAAACTTACCCAGAAATAGATGACCTTTCAAAAGGCCTCTAATACACAATAACCTGATTTCACTGAGGTGGTTCACGTGCTTCCCACTCTAAATGATTTTCCAGGTTCACCCATGTGTGAAAAGGGGTCTGATTTTATGGAGGAGGGCAGTGGAGGAAAGAAACTTCAGAAAGGAGAGAAATACACCAGGGAATTTTACTGGTTGTTTGCTTCAAGGGAAGAAAAGGGCAAATAGATGCAGCCACCTCAAAGTCACCTTTTGATTTTGAACTTTAAAAGAAAGGAACATGGGAGAACTCTGAGGTATTGACAGCACTTAACAGAAGCTGTTCCATGGAGATAGGTAGGAAATTTAGGAATTTGCTTTCTTAGCCAGATGACAAGTTATTTTTTTTCCCCCAGTACAACAAAATTATGAGAATCCCTGTTTTCCTTCCTGCCTTCTCTTTCCCTCTGCCCTGGGTCATCTGGTACAGATGACCTTGCCTGTGTGGCCACCAGTGCTCACACCAGGCTGGCCATGCCCCCTCTGCAGAGCCTCAGCTCTGATCCTGCACCAAAGCAAGGGTTTGAGTGATCTGGGGCTGCAGTCTCTGGTGGGCTTAGGCAAAATACTTGTGTAAGGGAATGGTTTCTGTGGTTGTGAAGTGCCAGGAGTGCCAGGAGTGCCTCTCCCGTGCCCCTGTGCAGGGCAGCTGTGCCCAGGTGCTCTCAGCAGCCTGGCTGCAATAATTCACCATTTCACTGAGTGAACATTGCCCTGCTCCCCCCCAGCACGGGGCAAGGGGCAGAGACCCCACTGGGAGAGCAGCAGCTTCAAAAACACAAAGGCTTTTTGGAACCAGGGAATGGGATTTCCACATATGATGAGAGAGCTCACCAAGCAATAGAAAGGATATTTGTGTGTAAGAAAATTATTTTAAATAACCTTGGAGCATAAAGATTTTCATGGACAAAAGCAAGTGACAGTCCCTGCCCCATCTGCATTATCTGACAAAACAAAGTCCCTGGGACAGGTCAGACAGACACTGAAGCACTTTCCATTTGGTTAAGTATCTAAGTATCTTTGTGGGGAAAAAACCCCAAACTTTGGGTTCAAAGCATTAGACTTGCAATTCCACATAATTCTGTGACTTTGGAAATGTTCTATTTTTTTTCAGTACAAGCTCATGAACCTAGAAAAAAATTGTCCTTTGGGAACAAAACAAAATAGATGAAAAATAAATGCTCATGTCAGGTCTGGGGATCAAGGGGGTCCTGAGCCACAGTCTTTAATATGTTTCTTTTCCATCAGGTTCAGGAGCAACTTTGAGCAAGATTTGCTGCAGTTGAGGGAGACAGAAAAAAATAACATTAAAAATGAAAGAAGAACCCTGAATAAGATTTTTCCAAAAGGCATTTGTTTTCCTCCATAAAGCACCCTACCCAGAGGTGAGTGGCGAGGCAGGAGTGCAGGCAGGCCCTCGGCTCCAGCAGCAGCTCCCAGGCTGCAGGGGCTGTGCTGCAGGCAGGGCAGGCAGCTGGGCTCACAGCAGCACCAGCGTGGGCTGATGCTGAGCTCCTCTGCTTCTGCCTCCTCCTTTGGAGGCCACTGCACCTGCACACGTTGTGTTCCTGAGCTCACGCCTCTTTGGCAATTGGTTTGCCTGATCCCTGAATTTCTGTGTCCATCTCCAGTGCCCAGAGCTGTTGGCAGCTGCCAGGCTCTGGCTGAGCCATGGGCAGGAGGCTCAGCCTGCCCCAGGGCTGTGCCCTGGTCCCAGAGGGGCTGGGGGCCAGCAGTGCAGGCACACACGCTGCCCTCCCTGCTCTGAGCTGTGCTCTGGCTAGCCATGGCACGGCACTGGAAGGGTGGGAGCTGCTCCTGGAGCCTGCTGCTGGCTCCCCATGGCCCTGTTTGGGATGGGCTGGAGGCACTGCATGCCTTTAGCTTGAACTTGCACTTCATCAACCTGGGAGGAAGAATGGAAGAAATGTTCTGAGAGAAAATTCCATTTGTCTTCTGCCACCTGCTAATGGTATGTGTGAGCTGCAGCATGCCAGTAGCCGATGGCAAAGATAGCATCAGTGTGGGGAAAATTGTGCAGTGCTGCAAATGAGACTGGTGTTCCAGATGACCTGATAGCTCAGAGCCTGCTGGGGCTGGGTGTGGGGCCAGGCTCTGCTCACCAGCACTCACAGACACACTCGCTGTGGTGGCCTTGGGGGAATCCCAGAAATCAAATTTTTTACGGTAGGCAAAAGGACCAAGGCTGGAAAGCTGCTCTTGCCATCCAGGCTTTGCTGCAGGTACCTCCAGCCTAGTTTCTGTGAGGCAGGGAAGGGAGGCTGGCAGGTGGGAGCAGCTGCCAAAGCACCCAGGAAAGCTGCTGGTCTGAGCACAGCAGAACGGCAGAGCAGACACAGTGGGCAGCCCTGCAGAAGCAAACATCCATTTACAGTGGGGTCATAGAAATGTCTGAGGCACTCAACAGCAAAGCCCTTGTTGCTTTTCACCCTCGTGCCACCTGGAGTTTTTGCTCAGTGAGGGAATTAAAGTGTTTTGTGTGAACCGAGAGGTAATTGTGAGCAGCTACTTAAATAGCCCTAATTATATTTAGAGAAGGCTGGTCCCTGAAAGCAGCTAGGATCTGTAAATAAACATATTGACACAGGTGACCACCTGATCTATGCATGGGGATCTAAAAAAAAGCACTTTGCTAAGTTTAAGCAGCTCAAAGAGGAGCTGAGCAGACAGCAGACGCCAGCAGCCGTGCCTGCCCGCAGCGGCGCGGCTCGGGGCTCGGTGTGCTCGGGGCTTTGTGGCCACAGCACGCCCTGCCAGCCCCAGGTGTCCTCCTGAGGGACCAGGGCCTTCAAATACCAGCCTTCAAATACCTGTGGGCAGAGAAAGCTAAAGGGACTGGGCCCTGAGTGGGGGATGGACAAGCTTCCAGCTTGGCTGTGGGCCTTAGCATCAGAATTTTTGGAAGAGAACACCAGTGTGAAGCTGTTGGATGTGTTCAGCCCCTCAGCACAGGGGCTGAAATCTCACAGTGACAGCTGGGAAAAGGCCAAGCCTGGTGCTGCTCCCCAGGCTGCCCCTGCCCCACCAGCCTCCTCCTCCTCAGTGAGCACCCAGCTCCTCACCCCCCATTAACCACGTCCAGCTTCAGCACAGCTTAGCAGCACGGAATTATAATATCCAATGACATGGAAATGGGTCAGAAACAAACTCTCTGTCTTGCTGTATTAACACAGGTGCCGCTCCTGGCTCAGGGTTTCACAGCCCTGAGATCTCACTGCTTATGACTTGAAGCAACCAGCATCACCCCAGGCTATATGGAGAAAAATTGCATTGAACCACATTGTGTCTCTCCTATACAAACCACAGAAAGATAACTCGCTCTCAGAATGCCAGGGTTTTCTGGACACCTTCCAAACAATCGCTGCATTTCATGCTTGATTGCCTATCAGTGAATTTCCAGTACAAAATGTAAACAGAGGCAACTAGAAATCAGTGTCTGGTGTTTCCTCTGCACCTCCCCAGAGGGGAGGGCTGTTGGCATCATACATCAATCCCTCAGCACCAGCAGACACAGGTCAGTGACAATTCAGGCAAAAGAAAAAGGCCTGAGGTCTGTAGGGGCCCAGAACAGCCACTGAAGCTGCTTCCAGGAGCTGGGGCTGCTGCTCTTAAGGAAACAAAACTCCTGCCTGGTGGCAAACATCTTCAGTCACCACACAGAAGAATTTAAAAAGCCAAACAGCAGTCAGCTAGCCAAGGGTTTAGGGTGGGAAAATAGCAAGAATCAGGATGAGATGGACATGGCACATCTCCTCCTGGATTGCTGGGGATGTTTGTTGGGGCAGGCTGGCCACGCAGTGCTGGCTGGACACAGGGCAGCCTTGGCTGAAGGGTGCAGGTGAGGCCTGGGTGGGACAAGTGCCAGGTGTTAGCAAGGATCCCTTGTGCCCACAGCCCCTTCCCCAGCAAACCCTCCCCAAACCTCGTTCCAGGGTGTTCCAGCCCTCCCCAGCAGCGTGGCACCTCAAGGGGGTTGAGAAAGCCCACAGGGCACGTCAGGAATGGCACCAAACTTTCTGGGGGAATCAGTTCTGGTGAGTGCTGCCCTCCCCTAACCCAGAGGCAGCTGCAGCAGAGCAGTGCCTGTGCCAGGATGCTGCAGCTCCCTTTGCTGGGCTGCAGCTGAAGCCCCCAGCGTGCAGACAGAGCCTCAGTGCAGGGCTGAGCAGGCAGGGACAGATCCTGCCACAGCTTTAACTCACAGCTAGACACACTCTGTACTTTTCAAGTTGCAGAGCTAAGCTTTTTGCATTTCAGCTTTACAAATGCTAGTCAGTGGTTTTGCCACTCCTCATCTATTAAACTTCTTGGGTTTATCCATGCTCCAGCCAGAGTTCCATCCATTAAAGTCTGTTTTTTCTGCCTTTCCTCACTTGTAAGTGGAGGAGGTCACCTTCAGAGAGGCTGGCTCAGAGGATGATGACAGTAGCCATGGAGTGCCCTAACCAGTGAAGTCTCAAATGAAAGATAGGATAGGTCTGAAAAGCATGATAAAGTCTTTGAAAATTAAGATATCACCAGTGCAGGCCCATACCTGCTGCTAGCATGTGAGATTCAGAAGTGCTGCTGCTGAACAGCATTTCCATGCAGGAAATGGAAACCACCAGCTGCTATGGATGCAGATCCATTCTTCAGCTGATCCCACAGCATGGGTTCTGCCCTCCTCCAGTTCTTGGCCTCCTTCACCTCTGCATCACCAGGATTTCTTCAGTGTGGTCATTAACAGCTCACACATCACTGCCACACCTTCCAGCACACGCCTCTGCATTCCTCAGCCTGCTCCAAGACATGCTTTGTGCATGGACTCAGCTCTCACTCACCGTGTGATTCACATGGGATCAACTTAAATGAGGTGCTGGCAAGCTGTGGTCATGATGGATTTAGCCCTGTCCTTGAAAGAACAGATCCTGTCACATAAGCAGTGCTTTTGGGAGGTATTTCACAATTTGTATAAAGAAAAAATGTACTGGAAATAGCTTATCTGTAGTGACAATCTCTGGACCTCAGTACGCACAGAAATCCAGCAATGTCCATTGTTTGACATGCTTTTGTCTGTTCCATAACCTGGGAACAGAGTTCTCAAGCTTTCTCTCAGCCTGTGCACAGCTTATAAGGCTTTTCCTGCCATCTATGACATCTGCCAAGCCCCCAGCCCCTGAGTGCTGCCAGGATTCCCACTCCCAGGGCTGCTGGTACAGCTCTGTGTGCAGGGAGCAGGACCTGGGAGCTCTCCTGGGGCCAGCTGAGAGCCCCAGCACCCAGCCCTGCACAGGACTCTGGAGCTGGCACAGATGGAACATGATCCCATCTCCCCCTTTCTCATCCTTGTTCTCACATGGCACAGCAAATCAAAACCTCAGACCAGCACAACTCCTATTGTTGCTTGCTCTGCAGTCTAGGGAAAAGAAAAAAAAAAAAAAAACAAAAACAAAAAAACTCAGCTCTTCATTTCCACATGAATGGAAACCAGTAGTAGTTGGCAAATTTCTAGACTTGACCAAGGGAAAGATCTGAGCCCTGGCTTAATATTAAAAGCCTTGGCTTAGCCTGAGTTCATTTTCCATTTTTTTATTCTACTCTCAAATTTTATGTCTTTATTTTCAGTTTAATCCTTTATTTTTAAGGTTTAAATAGCATCAACTGCTTCTCAATTACCTCTGTCCCTTAACTAGACTTATGAGCTGCACTTTAAAAGTGGGCACTGATCATCACAAAAATCCCTCCTTCTGGTACTTTTGCTACCATCAGTCCCCAGAACATGGGCCTTAACAAAGGGAACATATTCCCTACTGACGTGCCAGACAAAAGTTCATGGCTTTGTCTTGCTGAAAATGAAGTCTTGATTATTCATGCAGTTCCCAATGAGTCATTCCACACCCTTGAATTATTTCTGACAGATGTGAAATGCCTTCTGCTGAATTCCTACTCCAAGGAAACTTTTGCATGACTGGTTTATCAGTGAATGTGAGCAGACTCCTGACTCACAGTGTTTCATCACCGTGGCATGTGGAACACTGAACATGATGACTGGGGAAACCAGACCCACCTAATTTCGGTCACAGGTTCAGAGCCTCCCAAAGCTGCCAGCAGCTGCACAAGAGGGGCTCACACAGGGCTGGTGTGTGCTCAGGGAACCCAGTTTAACCTGAGGATCCCAGGAATGGGTGGCTGAGGGCATTTGACTTTACTCTCAGGGAGGCAGGTGCTCACCTGAAGGCCTGTTTCTGTCACTTTTCACCGTCCTGCTTTCTTTCTGCTGCCAGCAGTGCTTTTTCCTCTGGCCATGTATCAGCTGTGGCTCCTGTCCCAGAGCAATCCAGGGAGATCAGAGCTCCCAGCAGGGAGGGGATGCCCAGCCTGTGCCCTCAGCCTGCTGCTCTCTGGTGTTTCCCTGCAGGGATCAGTGCCCCTCTCTCTGAACTGGCAAAACTCCCATCCCCAGCCTGCAGAATACAGCTGAACACTCCCAAAGGCTTCTCCTGGGACAGGGGTCCCCAGGCTGGCCTGAGCACATTCATGCTCTCCTCTCAAAGAAAAGCTCTTTCAGGGAACTTCTCTGGACAAGAACCTCCTCCAAGGCAAGAAGGCAGCTGCAGTGAGGGGGCACAGACAGCTCTGAGCTGCTGCTCCCACTGTGCAGGGAACAGGCAGGGCTCAGCTGGGACAGAACCCCTGCCCTGGGTCTGACAGGAACAGAGGCTCTGAGCACAGGCAGCTCTGAGCTGCTGCTCTCACTGTGCAGGGAACAGGCAGGGCTCAGTGTGACAGAACCCCTGCCCTGAACCTGCCCTGGGTCTGACAGGAACAGAGGCTCTGAGCACAGGCAGCTCTGAGCTGCTGCTCCCGCTGTGCAGGGAACAGGCAGGGCTCAGCTGGGACAGCCCAGCACTGCAGGGCTCAGTGTGACAGAACCCCTGTCCTGAACCTGCCCTGGGTCTGACAGGAACAGAGGCTCTGAGCACAGGCAGCAATCCCTGCGGGCACACCTGCCTGGGAGGGCTCACCTGCTCCCACTGCTGCATTTCAGAGTGCTCAGAGCAGGGGCCACGCCTGGCTCTGTGTAAGGCTAAAGACATTAAAGACATTACCTCTGCAGTGGGACATTTTAGGCTGGGATTCCACGTTTTTCTCCTGCACAAGTCTCTGCCACTGCAAAACAAAACAATAGCACCCAAAGCCATGTAGTCATTGCAGTGATTCCAAAACTCCAAAATTCATTATTCCTCTGGCTAATTAAAAAAGCTCCAAGCTCGCTCTAGGTCTTACAACTGCAAATTTTGTATTTGCAGTGGTGAAACTCCCCTCTTCTTTTTATCTGCAGATGGTCATGATGATAGGTTTTTGTTTAATAATTAATCATTTATGTGTCATGTTTGACTAGGTTTAGGGATTTAAATTGCATGCCTCATTGAAGGGAATCTGTAATTGAGATACAAGTCTGAGCACCTGTGGAAGACTTCAAGTTTTGTGCACATGCCAAAGTATAAGTTTTCAAATGTATGTTTTACTACTTTAAGGCATCTACACAGGATGTCAGGGGAGGCTGATCTGTCATCACTCTGTCTTGTCAGCAGCCCCACTGGATTCTGACAGCTGAATAGAGGCTCTTAATTAAAACTGCCAGGTTTGCCAGACCCTTGTCGTGCTCCCTAGATAATTCAGTCTTGTGCATTTCAAGCATTTGCAGCAGGAGCAAGACTAAATCTTTCAATATCCCTGTCCCACTCTATGCCTCTCTTTCTAAGAAGGAGGATTAATTGCTCAGCAGTAACCCTCTGCACTTTGCAGCAGGGCTGTTGGTGTAGCTCGGTTCTGCACTGACAAGTGCCAGGTTTGTGACGACTCCTCAGGGGGAAGCTGTGCAAAAGTTCTGGCAGTGACTCCACACCCTCAGGAAGGTTACAGGGGATAATAGCACAGCTTTTGCAGGAATAAAGAGCTTTTTCTTATTTTTCTAAGAAAGTGCTTTGCTAGAATAAGCAAACAAAAATTGGGCCTGCCTTCAGGTGCCTCTGCTCCCACAGCTGTCCTCACTGGAGCTGGCAGCTGCTCCTGGGAAGATGTGGCTCTCAGCCAGTCCTCCCTAAAGGAGATGTGTTAGTTTTGCATCTGACTATCACCTATTTTTAAAATTTTGCTAAATATACAAATTTACTCTTTATAGCACATCCACGGACCCTTTGGAATACACATGGTGCAGAGCCAGTGGCCAACCCTTAGACTCATGTTTAGAAAACACCACCTTTGTTTGTTCTACATGTTTATAATTGGCTCTGGCTATATTATCGTTTGTGAATTTCCACAGTAGCTCTCGAAGTAATGTTGGTTTGCCTGGATAGTAACATTGCTAAAAAGCATTTAAATGTCAAATACAAGGACAGCTGTTTGCTTCTTCTCACTGCTACGACCTACCACAGATGTGAATCCTGAGCCGTGCTGCTACAGCTTCTGAAATCCAAGTAAAGCCAAATAATGTACAGCCCAGCACAGACATATTCCCCTAGGACAGAAGTGTGGTGCTGCAGCCCCCCATTTATGGGAGTAAGGGAGGATAAATGATGAGAGGTTGGTGCCAACGTCCTCAGCAGTGGCTGCAGGTCTGTATGGGACCATCTGCTCTTCCATGCATTGCTCGGGGTGGATCCCACTCAGAGCCCCTTCTCTGCCCCAGTGGAACAGAGGGCTGTGTCACCTTCATGTGGAACCAGGAGCAACTGGAATGTCACAGATTTGCCTCTGGGACCAACCTGAGCTGCAACAGAGCGTGGAGAGGACAGGTTTCAGGTGAGACAGCACATGCAGGTTGCTTGTTTGTGAGGTTTGCTGACAGCAGGCTGCATTGGAATCACACCAGCCATGAGCATCTCCAAAGGGAACTAATGAGGCACTCTCCATGCAGGCTCCTGCAGGGAGCAGCTGTGCAGGGAGGTACCTGGTGCTGGGATGTTCAAGGATTTCCCCACAGCTCACCTGGACTCAGGTGAGGGGCTTAGAAACTCTGTTGTTTTTCTCCACAGCTCACAGGTGGCTTAGAACCTCTGTTGCTCATGACTGCAGCCCCTGAGGCATTGTCTGCAGAGATGAACACCGTGGCCAGGTCCTTTCTGCCCAGGGAATGAGGGACTCTGGGCCACCTCAGGGCCATCTCTCACCTGAGCCAGCCTACCTGTAGCTTGCTTTTCTGCTCCGTGGCATCTCCTGAGAGCGCTCCTTGTCAGCTGTGCACAGCACGGCCAGAGCCAGGAGCCAGCACAGTGCTGAGTTACAGGGTGATGTGAGAGCATCTGCCAGCCTCAGCAGCTGTGTGAGGGCAGCAGGTTTGCATTCCTGCAGGTCAGGGAACAGAACAAGCGTGGTCTGAGCCCCCTGCCAGCTCCTCCCCATGGCAGAGTCACGGGGCAGGAGCACAGCTCTGCTCTGGGCAGGGACGAGGGAGCTCTGCCCTGCCCTGCCTGCCAGAACAGACTGCCAGGACAAACACACAGGCAATTCCAGGTAGGAACGCAGAGGAGAACAGCACACTGCTCTTCCCACAGCATGAGACAGCCAGGCTCACAGCAGGCACTGCCACAAACAGAAATGTTCCCCAGTGAAAGCAGACTGTGTTCACGAGGGACTGCAAGACCCCTGTGCCCATCCTCCCCTGGTGTCTGCTCACCTGGGGAGCAGAAGAGGTTTTCTGTTTAATGAATCCAGTCTGGTGTCCAACCCTGCCAGGCCATGAGGAAGAGGACAGCATAACAGAGGAATTGCATTTTCCTTCTCCTCACTTGTTATTCTGTGTGGTCATATATTAATTCTTAAACTCAACTCTTTTAATTATTTTTATAACTCCTACTGATGTCACTCTGAATATTACTGTTATCCTTATAAACACACAACCCCCTTTCCCTAGAAATTTTAGCCATCCAGCTAACATGCCCTATGACTTTGAAATCAGTAGAGAAAATTTATCAACAGAATTGAAAATAAAACCAAATTTAGGATGAAAGCTATACCTTACACCCTCAAGGCTTACAAATTTAGTCTTGTCCAAGGTATAAGTGCATGTCCCCAAAATTAATATAATTCTGAAAATTTCTTATGTTTGTCAGACAGAACCAGACAACTTTAGAGGCATACTGATGTGTGCAAAACAAAGTTATGGTTACAAATTCACATCCTGGATTACAGAAAACAGATGTCATATCATACAGAGATTCCCATAAGGGTGGAATTGCTCAGGATTGGCATGGGTCAAGCTTAACTTTAAATGCTATTCCTTGGTAATATCCAAAGGATCAGACTCCATCTTGAACACCTTTGCTCACTGTAAACTACACCATACCTAGATAAGTGCTGAATACACAATAGCCAGATTTTTATATCGATGGCCAAACCCAAACACCTACAAGTGACTGCAGATATTGGGTATCACACAATTTCTGAAGACCTACTTGGATAACACAATTTTCCTTTTTGATTTATAAAACTGGAATAGGGCTCTGGGAATTAGCAACATAAAAATAATGTCAGTGATGAATTTAAAATGTTCCCCAAACCAGGAATTATAAGGAAGTCTTGGGAGAGGTCTTGCAGTGAACTTGGATCTTTCCACAGTTTTTAATTCTGAGTATTAGATTCTTCATAAGCTCTGGTGGCCACGTGGCAGCTGCTGTGGGCTGTTGGATAACCCATGTGGGCAGCACAGCTCCTGCCACAGGCCAGGGCCCCAAAACTGCACATGGGGCATGTGTCATCCTGACCCTGCCTGTGCTGCTCCTGCTTCATAACTGCAGATCTCACATAATGAACAATGCCTGGGAGTCAACCTGATTTCAAAGATGGAGAAAGTGTGATGCAATGAGATGAAGAAACTCACTCGATACCATTGAATCAACTGATGTCCCCACAAGGCTCAGACACATTTCCTCATTCCCAGTGCCATTTGTAACTCACCACAGCAGAACACTAACCCCACCCCTCATGGCCACTGTGCAGCAGGACAGGGCAGCTGCAGCCCTGCAGCCCTGCAGCCAGGACACACGTGCATGCTGGCCAGCCTGCACTGCCCAGTGCCACTGATGGTCACAGCACACAGGATTCCCCCGAGGCAAAGCCAAAGCCCAGTTCTGCTGCTCTGGTCTGGTTTGTACGTGCTGCACTGGGGTCTGCACTTGCTGCAGAGCCACACCTGAGCAGCCACCAGCTCCCCTCAGGGGCTGCCAGCTTCATTCAAACAAATGCAAGCGGGACTGTGGCTGCAAAAACACCCAACACTCCCCTCTCCCTCCTTTGGAGGGAGTCTCTGTGTCCTGACAAGTCCCACAGAGACCACAGCTCCTCTTCTTGGAGGCAAGTCCATGTCGAGAGCCTTAAATGGCTTTCAGATGTCTTAACAGAATACAAGCCCCTGAAGAGAAAATGCCTGGTTCTAACTTACAGAATTTATGAGATAATTTTTACCCATACGGAATTATTTATAGTGCAACTGAGGAAAAAAACCTCTCCAAATGACAATGGTGAGTATATCATCTCTTTGCAATGCATTGCTAAAGAGTTCCCACACCACTTAACACCTACAGGACAATTCCACCGATCAAACTTCTCATGGAGAATCTGTTGGGGCTTGCCATGAAACAGGTAATTACTCTGGGAATCCTAGTAGTGTATTTTAATTATTGTGGTATTTTTCATTTAACCCAGTAGTTTGCATCACTTCCATCAGTTTACTCTGACAAATGCCAGAGTATTCTTCTCCAAATGTTCTGTTTTCCCATTTTTCTCAGGCTTCAAAACCAGAGCTCTGAAAAAGGTTTGAATGTGCAAGCCCAGATACACACTGAGATCACTTCTCCAGCAGTAATGAAGGCCAAGTTGTTCCTGTTCTTTTAATCCTGTTTATACTGGAAGTGCTCAATTATAAAACATTAATAATAACACAAAATGCAGGTCCTCATAAACAAGTATTATTTGTCTACCCCAAACACTTTTAGTTTTGCTTAGTAAGCTCTCCATTTTACTGATGATTCTATTTCAGTGGATTTCAGGAGAACTACTTCTATAAGTTTTGAAAGAAAATTAACAGCAAAAAAGCAGAGACTTAGATGAACAGAATTTAGATTTATATCCACAGCATGAGTGATTCAGGAGATGCAGTCACAGACATTGATAGCAGCTGTACAGGTGGATGAGAATAGCAAGCATTAGCTGCAGAAGTATAATTTTTTTGATACATATTTTGCATACAGGTTCCATGTGGAGACAGGGAATCCATCAATCCACTGTCCACTACAAAACCCCACATTTGTGCTTTTGTACAAAAGTTAGAACTAATCCAGACTGTACGTTTTCTGAAGCATGTTTGTGCAAAAAAGGCCAGGGAACTGATTGGCTGATTGCTGTGTCATGTCCTACATGATGAGGCAGCAACAGATCTGTCAAAAATTGCTCAGAACTGAAATATGTACAAGTTTCTCCACACCTTTATTTATCCAGCTCTGATCTCTGCTTTTGAATTCCTGGCTGGCAGCAAAAGGGGAAGAAGGGGCACTGCAGCTCTGCAAGTGCAGTGTGAGGGCTGCAGGCACACATCCCCCTTTGAGCCTCAGCATCCCACACACCTGAACCAAGGGGATTCTGTCTGAGCTCGTTAGCACAGACAGCACTGCTCCAAACAGCCAGGACTCCCTGGGAAGTCTATTTAAATAGCCCATCTAAACATTAATATTATGGGATTGCAATGGCTTTAATGCCTACACTGTAGCTGCTCTCTCGTCTTAAAAACTGACCATCTTTCCTCTCCACACTTTCTCTGAATGCTTGTGGAGTGCACACAGTCACACGTGCTCATACCCACAAGTGAATGCATAGATAAAGATACATTAATAGAATATATAAATTATATATAATAATATTATATATTAATAGATGTATGTGTACATTTAAGCTTTTGAAAAGCCCTGATGTAAACTTTAAAATGACAACGTTTTTCAAAAGAAAGATGTAGGCATATTGAAGGGAGTCAATTTATTAGTATCTAGAGTGCCTGGGTTCAGATATCTCAGCCTTTAATAACAGGAGATGATTACTGCTGGAGACTAAAATCGAGCCTGGGGATGCCATTGATCTGACAATAGGGCATCTCCCCAATGTCAGGGGTCAGATTGAGACTTTGAGGGGAAGTCAGTAGGAAAAGTTCAGGAGATTGTTTTTTTAGCTAAAGTCTCACCCCTCAGTTGTATTGATCTGCAGTACAGCCTTGTACGAGTTATTTTTCATTCTCTGATCTTCATTATTTTTCTCTGCCATCTATCATCTGCCTTATCTGCAGATACAGAGAGCTGTTGAGGGCTCTACTCACCATTCTTTTTGTGTTGAGTACTGAGACCTAAATTTCAGCCAGGCCATGTGATACTGTCTTAGCAATAGTAACATACTGGCACGGTAACGAACAAGTGATAAGCAGTTTATTTATCCCTAGAGTCTTTTCAAATTGGAAGAGAAATTTAGGAGTTACTAAAAACTGGGTATTCTAAGAGTGCACTCTGTTTCTGATGGCTCTTATATCAAATCCTGCAGTAACATTATAATTTAAAAATAAACATTAGTATCAGAAATTCCTTTCTATTACTGTAAACTGTATATTTCCCTTTTTATGAAACTGGTGGTTCTAGACATTTACTCTTTATGTTTAAAACTCCTCTAAATTACCCCAAATGGTCTCAAACCCAACTGAGATGCAATTGTAATTTGAATTTCAAGGTCTTTTGAATTTCAAGCTGTATGACACAAGACCTGGAAGACAAATACCAGGTTACAGAGTGCTGGAGGGAAGAAGGGCACAGAAAATGGCAAATTAGTTATTTGAATGTCTAAGTGGGATTTTTGCATTTATAAAGGCCACTAGCTACCCAGAGAACCGTGAATAGTAGCTGCAGTGTTTAGCTTCAGGCTCTTCTTAAAGTTTCATATGACAAAGAGCACAGAATTTTCCTCTCCCCTGACTCTAAAAAAAATTGCTCTTTTTGTCTTTGTAGTGTTTGTAGTCTTCTGCATGGGAAATAATGGGCACTAAATCCAACAACTAATTACAAAAATCATAGGAATAACAAATGAGAAAAATGGACACAGTTTCACACATTGAAACACATTGAAAGTGCAAGCAGAAATGAATAAATGTTATGAAATACCATCAGCTGTTGTTAGCCTGATCCTGACCCCTTTCAAGTCAATGGCAAACCCCCATCAAATGTCAATGGCAGCTGTTTTACTCTACTGAGATGTTAAAATCTAGGATGTGCATTTGTACAGATCAGCAGACAGGCCTTTAGCATTTTATATTCCTCTTGATGATAGGCACCTTTGCTTTTTCTGTGGGTCTTGTGCTGCACCCAGTTGTGTTGAATAGGAGCAGCTCCTCTAGTCAGAATAATGAGAATAATGTCAGACACCACTGTGCACAGCTGAGGGATTCTGAGAATAGCTGAGGGAAATGACAGCGTTCTGTGGAGCTGGGGACTGCTGTTTCACTGGGAGATGAGTTACTGCCAGCACCTTCTGGGTGTACAAACCTGAGTGGTTTTCATCTGTGTGATTCAGCTGCTCTCACTTGCACAGTTGTTCTCAGCCTTGCTGTCTGATGTATTTTGAACCATTTGTGGTTTAGAGGCAGAGGGAAGGGAAGTATGAACAAAATCTGAGCTGCAAGTCTAGTTTGGGATTGCAATACATTCTTGATGCTGAAAAGGAGCTGTGGATTTGGAAGTCATCATGAGGCAACGACGATGTTTTGGCACTAGTGAAGAATTACTGCTGCAAGAGCAAGGCTTTTAGGGAAGGCACAGAGCAGACCTGGGGTTGGGTCATAGTTTTAAAGAAAATCAATCCTGGCTTTAGGATAAATAAATCAGGTGGGCCTGTCTTTTCTTCCTCAGTTTGAACGTGAAACAGTTTGTTAACTGTTGCTATTTAGCTAATACACTGTAATGCAGTGAAATTTAAAGACATGCAATGTTTCTTCAATTTGATGTATAAATAGATTACAGCATTTTCAGCATTCCAGTCTTATGATCAAGTGGAATCCAGATCAGGTTTCATTTAACCTAGTAAAGAGAGAAATGTGAACAGTTTCAGATAGCTCATGTGGCGTTCAGCACCAAATTCTCTCATGTATTTCAAACTCATACTGAGCACGTGTGACTGTGTGCACTCCACAAGAATTCAGGGATTTAGTGCATGCTAGGGACACACAGATTTCAGTGGGAAGCACCACCTTTTGACCATTTAAAATTATAGAAACAAACAAACAGAACATTGTAGTGCCATTTTCACTTGATGCCTACAACCACCACTCTCCAGAAGAGCTGCCTTTTTAGTCTTCTAATACTTGTGGGAACATTTGTGCCCCCACTCCAGAGGCTGAGGGACTGTGTGAGAGATACTTCTGTCACATGACTGGTGCACAATCTTTAAATGGCAAAATATTCAAAATACGTAAAATATGTAAAATCACCTGCAGTGAGAACAGGAGAACCACAAGGAAAGCCTCCAAGGGTCTCACTGCTGCTGAAACCTGTATGGGGATCCTCCTGGTGAGGTGTGTAATGGGGAAGGTGACAATGGGGGAGAGTGGCCCAAACCTGTGCCAGGTGACAGCAGCACTGAGCAGGAGCCGCTGCCCTTCCATGCTCCACCTCTCCTGCCCACGCCTTAAAAACCACACACACACACCGACAGAAGGCACGTGGGGAGTCCTTTGAACTAACTGTGGTAGATATTTTCCTTGAAGGAAAAAAAAGGAATATGTGTATGCTTGACACTTAATAAAAATACCAGTGTGTTTGTGCCCAACATACCAGAATATTGATCAGCACTAACTCAACGTCACAGAAATATTATCAGTGTAATGCTGACAAAGCCGTGGTGTGGTTTGCTGTGTGGATCTTGGCTAACCTGGCCGTGGATTGTAGCAATTTTCATACTGGACTTTTCAGAAAACTTTCTGGTTTGTTAGTGCTCCGTGCTCCCCGTCCCCCGTTCCCCGCGCCCCGTTCCCCGTTCCCCGGTCCCCGCTCCCCGTTCCCCTCTCCCCGTTCCCCGTTCCCCTCTCCCCGCTCCCCGCTCCCCGTTCCCCGCTCCCCGCTCCTCGCTCCCCGCTCCACGCTACCCGCTCCCCGCTCCCCGCTCCCCCTGCCCCGCTCCCCGCTCC
>JANRGV010000002.1:24618673-24629618 GCA_024734035.1 Alethe castanea | reverse complement strand
GGGGGGGAGTGCTTCTGTCAAATACTTGAACAATTATTGAACAGCTATTAATTGGCTATTGTAAGCATGTTTTATTGAAGTACCATCTTTTGGTTCCAGGGTCAATGTTGTTAACATCACCAGAGCTGAGTTACTGCATTCCTTTGATCTCCCAAAGACAGTTTGCCTTGAGTTCTCACCAAAGAATAATGTTCTGGCAACGTGGCAGGCCTATACGAGTGAGTATGGTGCAGCTGGGGAAGCACAGGGTGTGTGCATGCCTTAACCCCTGTCTGGGTTAGGAGCTGGCTGGCCTCTAGCACATTTATTGGCTGAGTGAGCAGTACAGAGAGGGTGCAGAGAGTTCTGTGGGCAGTCAGGAGCATGGTGGAGGGAATGCCATTGTCTGAGAGCAGCTGGTGTTGGCTACCCTCACACAGGCTCTGCCGGTGCTCATGGTTACTCTGTCAGTCAGTCACGTGTTTTTAAACTCTGGAAATGGTGCAGTGTGCTGTGCAGGCAGCCTGTGTTCTTGGGTAGGCAAGGGCCGTGGTACACTGTCCTGGAGCAGTTGTGTCCTGCCCTGGGCCCATGGCTGGGCTGTTCTCCATGTCCAGAGCTGAATTCCCTTCTCTGCCTCCCTGGGGGTGTCGAGCTCCTGATTCTGAGAGCTGCAGTCCTGACTGAGCCACAGACTGTGTAAATAAGTGCTGCCTTGGGAGGGAGGAGCTGGGCAAGGCTGGGCCTTGGGAACTGGCCAGGCTGTGGGGGGACTGGGAGCTGGGACAGGCTGTAGGGTGAGAGAAGGCAGCACAAGCTGTGGGCTTTTAGTGAGCTGTTCTGGGACTGCTGTAAATCACTGGCAGCAGCAGGCAGGCTGTGCTGTCCAGGTCAGTTTAAAAGTAGCAGGAGCATTTTGCATGGCTTGCAGAGAGATCTGTGACTGCAGTGGAATGGACAAAATCACTTCACTCCTGTGAGAGCAAAACACTGGAGTGCAGAACATGCAGAACGTGTGAGGATGGTTTTTGGTTTGGATTAAAAAGCTGTGCAGGTGTTGGTGGTTGTAGCCTGGCAGTGGAGAGTGTAGAAGCCCTACGCCTCCAAATGTGAGTTCATTCTGCAAACAGCCTGAGGTTAATGGGTACAGCAATCAGCATTCATGGGTCTGCTCCCTTGGGGGCAGAAATTGCCTGCTTGCAAGGAATTCATGTGTGTGTGGGTACTAGCAGAACCATGAGGTGGGGTGTGGGGTAAAGCAGGTTTAAGCCTCAAAGGCTGCTATTTTTTTTTTAATTTTTTTTTTATTTTTTGCAGCTGCTAAGGATGGCACAGCAGGGGTGCCCAACCTGCA
Source organism: Alethe castanea (assembly GCA_024734035.1). Taxonomy (NCBI): domain Eukaryota; kingdom Metazoa; phylum Chordata; class Aves; order Passeriformes; family Muscicapidae; genus Alethe; species Alethe castanea. Next base: position 24,628,285 of record JANRGV010000002.1, on the reverse strand, counting down.
GCTCTATGATCTGAGAACTGGAAAATGCCTAAAGTCTTTTATACAGAAGAAGATGCAGAACTGGTAAATAAGCCTTCCAGATGCTAATTGTTTACAGAGAAATGTGGTTTTAAGAATCTGATCCAGGTAAATGCAGCTGTTTGAGAGCAGTGCCTGCTGCTAACTGAAAGCCAGAGTCTGTGCTTGTGTCTGTGTGTAGTTCATTGTAAATTCACTCTCACTTTGCACCACAGAGGAAAGCTGTTCAGACAATAATTAAGCCCACTTGTATATTTTTTGCTATGCATATGTCATTTATCCACATTAAATGTGTCATGTTTGAACTTACTGGGTTCACAATAGAGGGGGAAAACAATCCTGGAGTGCTAATGATGAGCATCATTTTGTGTTTCTGACTTTTCCTTTCATGTGCAGGTGTCCTTGCTGGGCAGATGATGAAAGCATTTGTGCCAGGAATGTGAACAATGAAGTGCACTTCTTTGAAAACAACAACTTCAGTATGCGAGTATTTCTCTATGTTTCATTCCTTCTGTAAATTCTGCTTCTTTTGAGGGGAAGTTTTTGTTTTCAGGTTTTTCTTTGTTTCTTCCTTTGCTTGCCTTTTATTTTGAATACTGCCTACATTTCTATTTCAGTTTGGAATTCAGAATCACTATGCTTTAGTGAAGTGTGTTTTCACTTTCTTATTTATCTTTTCACAGACATGATGTAAAATGCATCTGATTCTCAGTTAAAGAGGCCTGATTCTATATTGTTTCTCATTAGTGAGATCCAAGAAATTGTTGTTAGAAAATGTGATCTGTGATTGCTTCCTTGGGTTGTGCATATTCTGTCAGTAGACTGTTAAAAATGGCTTATTAAAAAATTGATGGCAAAAATGAAATAGTGAAGCCTGAAGATTTTTACCAAGGAGGTTTACTGTTGGTGGTAGAATATCTGGAGTAAATAGATGTTGAAAAGGGAAGAAAAAAACAGAAATATAAAAATTATTTACAAAAAAGTATAAAGGAATTAAAGAAAACTGAGGGAAGAGCAGCAGTGTGTGATTTTAGTTTTGCATTCTTTGTTTTTCTTTAAATATCAAGTTGATATGAGAGTTATGGCTCTGAGAGAATCCGTTTCCTGAGAATTAGCCCTGCTGCTGTTAACCAAGCTGTGGGAAGGCTGGAATGTCAGCCTGGGCAGGACTGCTGGCCCTGCACATTCCTGGCTGCAGTGGAGCTGCGGGGTGATGCTGTTGCCATCAGGTGCTGTGGAAGGGGCAGTGCTGAGCCCAGAGCAGGCCTGTTGGGAGGAGTTATCCCATGGAGCTGGGAGGGGAGAGCCCCTGCCTCTGCGTGCTGGCACCTGAATGTGGCTGAATCCAGCACAGATCAGGGGAGGAATATCTGCTTCAAACACAAGCTGTGTCCACCTCGGGTTCAGAGGCTTCCTTTGCTTCTTGAACTTCCAAATACTAAGTGCTGGGTTTCAGACATAGGCTTTATCCAAGTTGGTTTTGTAGGTAAAATGATGTGGAATGGGAAAAAAATGGTTGTTTGCCTAGAAAAAGAGATTCTTTGTGATTGTCTTTACTGGTCTATGTTATTCAGAATACAGCCCCATAGAAGGGTGTGGTTAGGACATCCAGGTGATGTGATTTGTCATTAACATCACACATCTGTGGCCCTTTTCTTGGCAGATACCATTGCAAATAAGCTGCATTTGCAGAAGGTCAGTGATTTCGTGTTGTCCCCAGGAGCACAGCCAACCAAGGTACTTCTGACCCAGCTTCCAATCTTTTTCTTGGTTTTCTTAAAAAAGAAACCCACTGTGACTTTAGTGCAATATACTGGTAGTAGCTATGCCTGTGCTAGCAAGGCTTTAACCTGCAGTGAAATCTCTGGGTTTCAGGTTGCTGTTTATGTCCCAGGCAGCAAAGGTGCTCCGTCCTTTGTCAGGCTCTACCAGTACCCCAACTTTGGGGGCCCCCAGTCAGCACTCGCCAACAAAAGCTTCTTCAAAGCTGACAAGGTGACAATGCTATGGAACAAAAAAGGTACAGCAGCTGTCTACTGAAACTTCTGCATTGTGCTCATTTTGGATTGACTGACTTTTACTGTGTGGGGTTTGTGTGTGATTTGCATATGCTCATAAATCCTGAGGGCACCCATTAGTGCCTTGCTGAGGTGCATTTCTGTACACCCTGGAGTGCTCAGCACTTTCCTGTGACTTTCATCATTCTGTATGTTGTAACTGAAAATATTCTATTCATGCTGGTAAATTCAGCAGTTGATTGACAAATTCCTATATAACTTTGCATTCAGTGTAGATAATATAGTTGGATTGTAAACATAAGAACAGTTCATGCCATGATATGATCTTAATCTGTAGAATTATCTCTATCCATCATATCATACCTGGGATGAGTTGACAGGCCTCTATGCTTTGTTCTTTATTAGCAAAGAGCTGTTTCAGAATGATTTTATACAAATCATTTTACTTCAACCCACATGGTTTGGAATGCAGGGAAGGTTTCTACACACATGCAGAAACCATGCATGGGGACTGTGAGAGACAGGAAAGATTGATAGCTCAAGGCATTTTGGGGTGCTTGTGTCTGGGAAAAGGGGCAGGTTGGGCCTTGCCCTGATGAGACAGTGCCCTGCTCTGCACCCCCCACAGGGACACAGCTTTGGATAACAGATGTGCATACAGAAGGTATCGAGGAAACATTTTATTCAAGTATTGATCAGGATGTTTGGTTTTTGCTGTAGTTTAATATTTTTTTAATAGCTGCTAAGGACGCAGCTGTGTTCATTTGCCTGTGATCTAATAGTGAATGAATAGAATGATCTGACGTTTTCCATCTGAGAAAGGCATTCAGTCCTTTTGTGTGAGCATTTAGGAAGAACTCCATTCAGAAGGATTGATACCAGCACTATTACACAAACACCCAGTAGGAGCTCACGGTGGAGCTGATGTGGCTTTGTGTGTGGTGTGTGTGCAGTGGCTGCTGTGGTTCTCAGGGGCTGTGCTGCACTAACTGAGTCTGTTCACAGCCACAGCAGTGCTGGTGATTGCCAGCACCGAGGTGGACAAGAGTGGAGCCTCCTACTACGGCGAGCAGACGCTGCACTACGTGGCAGCCAGCGGGGAGAGCGCTGTGGTGCAGCTGCGTGAGTACCCACCAGTCCTGCATGGACTGATCCTTAGAACAAAACCCTCTCAACAAAAAATCCCCCACCTTTTTCTTTAAGCTCTGCAGGAAGATGTGTTTTTTTGGGTTGGTTTGTTTTGGTTTGTTTTTTTTTTTTCAGTAGCTGAATTTTCTTGCCTTTGATAGATTTATCATCTTAATATCAGTGGCAGAGAGCAAACACTTCCAGTTCATACATACTGCTGCTTTGCTTGGGAAGGTGTTCAAGTGCACAGAGAGGGAGCTATGCTCATTTGCTGAGGAAACACCTGGGCAATGGAGCCAGGCTGATGTGTGAGGATCCCTAACAGGCAGGAATGTGTATCAAAACAGAATAGTCCTACCTGCACTTTTATACATGCAAGATACTGTTACTCAATGAGCCAGGGCAGAATGAGAGCAAATTTTTGAAGTCTGTTGGAAAGTAGAAGTCCTTTATTTTGTATTGTAAAATTGTAAGTGTTTTAAGACATAAAAATGACGTATTGAGAAGCAGCAGATGAATGTGCTTAATTCCAGTGTCTAGCTTGAAGTGGAAGTCCATGTCTTAACTTCCCTTGGGGGGGTCTTTTTTCATTGTCTCAAGCCCTTGCTGTTATGTGCAAACATCTGGCCTGTTCAGGATTGAGGAGGCCAGTTTGTTGGGAATGCTTGGGAGCACTGGGGGTGGGTGAGATGACTATCCTTGCTGGAGATACTGTGAGTGTAATTTCCTAACTGTGCTGACTGGCAACATTTCCAGTTTGCCTTCTGCTGCAAAACTTCTGGATGAGTGCTGTGCCCCATTTCCCCTTGGTGGTAACTCCACTGGGGAAGGAGAATTGGGGTTATGAGTCAGTGTATAGAATTTCTTTGGGAGCAGTTTCCCAGCTTGAGAACACTACTTGTTTAACTGCATACTTACTAAAACATTATTTCTACTGCATCTGTATTTAGCAGGAAGTTTACTGTTACTTTTCATTTAATTTAGCTATTCCTGTTCAAGGAAAAGCCCAAACTGATAAAAGCAGGTGGTGGGCACTTGGAGTGAGAGGTGCCTCATTCCCTGTGGAGTTGCATCCTTTTTGAAGTGCAGTTTTGAAGCTTTTTTCCGCACTGGCATTTGCAGTGGGCTTTTCATTTTCGACTTAGATGTGGTGCTGCTGCAGGCTGTGGCAGAGCTCTGAAGGCTGCATGGAGCTGCCCTCATCTCCCCAGCTGCTCCTGTCAGCAAATGTCATTTTCTGTCACCTCTGCATCTGACTACACTGGGTTAATGTCACTGAACAGGTTTTGAAGGGGAACACACAGTGGGATTAGACATCCTCGTTTCTAAAGATAATGAGACCAGAGTAACAACAGGCATGAACCATTTAACTCAGTTTGAACATTTTGGGTCAACTCTGGATTTAAGAATTCAGTCATGCACTTCGCATTTATCTGAACTATGGGTAAATATACCCAGATGATGAAAATTTATAATGGCCTGTGGTTTGTATTTACCTCTGGATATTTTACCTGAGTTTTCATCACTAATTCATCATTCTTCAGTATCTCCTAATGTTCCAACCCTCAGAATAGCTTCTAACAGTACCTAGTTTTGATCATTATGTGTAAAGCCATTTTTGTGTGCTCACTCACATTAAAATATGACTTACAAAATATTGTGCGTGGGCATGGTCCAAAGATAACTCAGGTCACTATTTCTTACTTCTACAAAGCTGAGCTACAGAATATTTCTTGGATTAAAAGAAGAGAAACTATTATCCAGCTGGTATAAAACTCCTGTTTTTGCAGGTTTCCAGTGGGACAATTTGAGAAGGTCCTGAGGTCATACTTGAGGAAAATTAAATAAAACGGATTTTTTTTACATGTCAAGCTATGCTTACTGTTAAAAGTGTTGGTGCTGGCCCTACAGAGGTAATTTGGAATGACTGGGGTTATTGTTGCAAACTGTAACTAAAGTTATGGGATGATAGAAGGTTGTTTTTCCCTCTGTTGTTAGAAGAATTAGTTTTCACTGTCAATAATTAGAACGCAGCATTTTAGCAAAGCATGAAGAATCCCTATGGATTTTATTTTGGCTTGCTCTGAAAAAGCGCCATCTCCCAACAGCTGCATGTTTTTCTTTTTCCTTTAGCAAAAAACGGCCCTATTTACGATGTTGCCTGGAGCCCCAATTCTGTGGAGTTCTGTGCTGTGTATGGTTTCATGCCTGCCAAAGCCACAGTTTTTAACCTGAAGTGTGACCCCGTGTTTGATTTTGGCACCGGGCCCCGCAACGCCGCCTACTACAGCCCGCACGGACACATCCTGGTGCTGGCAGGGTTCGGGAACCTGCGGGGGCAGATGGAGGTGTGGGACGTGAGGAGCTACAAGCTCATCTCCAAGCCCGTGGCCTCGGACTCCACGTTCTTCGCCTGGTGTCCCGACGGGGAGCACATGGTGACGGCCACGTGCGCGCCGCGCCTGCGCGTCAGCAACGGCTACAAGGTGTGGCACTGCTCGGGCTGCGTGCTGCACGCCCACGAGGTGCCCGCCGAGCAGGAGCTGTGGCAGGTGTGCTGGCAGCCCTCCCTGGACGGGGTGTTCCCCGAGAGAGCCGTGCGGAGCCCGGCGCTGCCCGGCCAGCCGCCCCGAGCCGAGCCGCGCCCCGCGCCGGCGTACCGCCCGCCCGCCCTGCGGAACAAACCCGGGCCCAGCGCCAAGCTCGTGAGTAGCCTGCCCTCGGGGAGCTGTGCCGTGCCCTCGTGTCTCTCTGCAGCTTGGCCTCGCCTGTGCGTGTGCCTTTGGGGAGCAGCATGGGGAGAGTAATCCGGCTGACAGCACTGTGGGGGTTTGGAGGGGTTTTGGTGGCCTTCTCTGGCACTTTGCTCACAGTTTGCAAGAATGTCTGCTAGTAAGGTCTCATGTCTTTGGCACAAATACTGCCCTTTCACAAAGCATTTGCAGACTTCTGTAATACTCTTTGTGGAAACACTGAACTTCAAGTGTGGCTTGTGGTGAAATTGAGTGCTCTGGTTAGGACAGAAGCCTCTGATATGGTTGGCTTGGCTTGCCAGTTCTGAGCCCAGCCAGCCTGGGGCTTGACTGGCCTCTCAACAGCCATTCTTTCTTGCTGTTTTTGGGGAGTTTTTTAAGGTAAATGTGCTTACTAGAGATTGGATCATTAGTAAGTCATCTGCAGCTTAAGCACATTTCACTACAGTGACCTCCTTGTATAATTAGTTTCTTTCTGCAAGTGTTCAAAGTAGGCTGAGTAGCAGCTAATTCCATGTAACAGCTGCACCCTTAGTGTTTGAGTCCTGGAGAGTTTTGGTTTTGAGCCTGGTGCTTTTGCAGGAGACTGAGCCTGCCAGCAGTCTGTGAGCCATGCTGAGGGCTCCTCTCACAAACCATCCGTGAGCACAGGGAGTAGGGAAAAGATACAGTCAATAAAATAATTCTGCTTGCTTGTATGGGAAAAAAATCTCATCACATGCATTAAAGCAATACAGTGTCACAGTTAAGAATTACTTTAAACACCAAACAGCCCCCACTGCCCCCCAGGCATCCCCCATCTCCCCTCCCAGCACTCAGCCTTCCTCTCTGGTCACCAGGAGTTTTACAAAGCTGTCAACAACAGCAAAATGCCAGGCTTCAGTTATTTTGTGCTAGATTATACCTCTTGGATTTTACTTCTTCCTGAGATAGAAAACACAGTGATTTTGCTTTTTTATGGGAAATCTATGAAATCATTAGGGCACACATGGTAGTCCCATGCAAACTCAGGTGGATGAGTTTGAAACCCTTTTCACCCTTCCTTTCTTTCATTTTTCTTTCTGGTTCATCTTTGCATATGATGTTGCCTTAAGCAGATTTTGGGGTTTCTGTGCCAACATGGAATATGGGGTTTAACCATTTTGTATATCCATTTTGCAGCATGAGGATGAACCACCCCAGAACATGAAACCCCAGCTGGGAGGCGGTGATAAGCCACTGTCTAAAACAGCTCTCAAAAATCAGAGGAAGCATGAAGCAAAGAAAGCTGCTAAACAGGTACTGCAAAAGTCATTCTTACAAGGCTAATGTTAATTAGTTTCCCCAGAGGGCAGGGGTCAGTCTCAGAGCAGTGCCTGGTGCCCTGAGAGCCCCCCATGTGTGTGGCATGGGCAGCAGAGTTTAACCAGAGTAAAGCAGCTACAAAAGGGGGATTCAAAAGGAACAGCTTTGCTGAGTCACTGCGAATGTTAGCTGAAGTCAGTGTGGAGACAAAGTGATTCTGACTTCTGGCATTCTGCGGAATGTGTTTTGGTTTTAGATAGCAGGTGAGAACAGGCTGGGTGCTTTGTGTTCCCAGCAGGTCAAGGCTGAGATGTGTTTTTAGGGCAGACCAGGGGCAGCCTGTCTGTCATTTCTGGACTTAATATTCTTTGACTAGGTAGACAAAAGTCAGCTTTTGGTATTAGCTTTCCAATTTCTAAAAACCTCTGAAGCAACAATTTCTTTAAATGCTGTTTAAAAAAATTTCAAGCACTGGTTTTGAGCCCTTACTTTTGCTTCAAAGACAGTGACCCAGTCTGCTTTGTAAAATATTTGTGTGTATGTTTGTCATATCACCTTTAAACTGATGTTTCCCTGTGCTGTGTGTGGTTGGGATCTTAAGGAAGTAGAAATTAAACAAGAAACAGCATGTGAGCTGCCTTTGTCCATGGAAAGCAGATCAATAAATAATACTATACTTCAGAGAAAGTCATGCTCAGATTTTGGAATACACCTGCAAACTGGGGAAAAAAGGAATATTAAATGGATCCTCTTGAAGTGATTAAAGATTTTTCATTCTCTTTGTAATCAAAGGTATTTTCTAGATTGTGTTTTATGTGTCTACAGGAAGCCAAAGCTGATGCACACCAAGGCCCTGGCCAGGTCAAGCCCCCACAGAGTGCCCAGCAGAACACTGTGCCTGCCATGACCACGGGAGATCCTGAAGTGGACAAGAAGATAAAGAATTTGAAAAAGGTATGAAGGGATTATTTTGTATCAGACAGTGTTTCTCCAAGGGCTGGTGTGTCAGATCTAGTGTAATGGGAGCTGAGCTCAGGAGGGTGCATGCACCAGTTTGTACCCTGCTCCCTTTGCCCTCCCACCCTGGGCAGCACTGGAGGCCACAGTGTGCCAGGGTTCCTGAAGGTCCTGTCAGAGGTGGCATACAGGCAGGAGTCTTTAAAAGTAATCTTTGGGCTCCAGGCAGGAGCTGAGGCTCAGCACTGGCAGGTGCTGGGGCTCAGACAGGAGCTCTGTGCATTCTGTGGTGGTTGGGACCTGCATCTGGCAGGGAACAGTGCCCTGGGGTGTGCCTTGTGAGTGCAGAGTTTACTGCCAGTCTTGAGAATTCGTGCATTAAATAATTCCGGAATAGAAATTGTCAAGTTCTGGCTGGAGAATCTTTCCCATTTCTCTTGGCTGCCTCCTGCTGCTCATAGTCTGGATTAACATTCCAGAATTTCTGAGGAAAATGTGAAGAGGGATGGTGATGGAGTAATTTCCAAGTTTGGATCTCCCTTCAGTGAGACAGTGCCTGGTGTTTGTTTCAGATGAAGAAGTACTGCTGTTCTCTAGGTTCTGTTCTTGAAAGAAACGTCTGTTATGGGTGGGAAATTCTGGGCAGAGCATCTGGAGATGATTAAGGGATTGTGCCTTCCACAAAGACCTGTCTCCAGATGCATCAGGCAATTGCAAGTGCAGCAACTTCTAGGAGTTTTTTTTCTATTCTTGTGTCACCAGTATTTTTGTGTTAGAGTGGCTTTTTGTATTTTTTTTTTTTTTTCAGAAACTAAAGGCAATTGAGCAGTTGAAGGAACAGGCAGCTGCTGGCAAACAGCTGGAGAAGAATCAGGTACGGTTGAGATCTGTACAGTTTATTCCAGGTTCATTTTATAATAAGCTACATCTGTGACATTTTATGCTTTTCTGCTCTAGGTGGAGAAGATTCAGAAAGAAGCTGCTCTCCTTAAGGAACTGGAAGACCTAGAACTGGGTGTTTAAATCTTCCTCGAGGTCCAGTGTGGTGCTAACACATGTTCATGCAAAATGTAGTTTGTTAAACATTTCAGCAAATGACCAAGGATGCGAAAGTCCACAGATTTGCTGCTCATTTGCCTTTAAAAAAGAGTTTTCCTAAGGATTTGCACCCATGAAGCTGTAAGCAAGCGACGGATATCCATCAGCTGGTTCTGCCGCCGTTCCAACAGGGAGCGCGCTCCTTTTCTGACAACGTGCAGCCTAAACCAGATTGTTTTTCCTGATTTGGCGGGAGACGGAAAGGCGATAGAGACATTGGATAGCTTTATTCTATTTAAGAAGAGACGCGGTCTTTATGCAATAAGGGATGTCGATAACCATAAAGAGCATTTAATAACAGCGAGCTGTCCGAGCCGTGTGTGACCGCCTGGGGGCGCGGGGGGCGGGGCGCCGCC
>JANRGV010000002.1:24549715-24573368 GCA_024734035.1 Alethe castanea | reverse complement strand
GAAAAAAGTAGTATTTGTAGAATCCCTGCTCTGTAAAGATGTGTTGGGAGTTCTGAGAGAATGCACTGTCCAACTAATATACAATATATAATATACAGATATGTCAGATGGGTGAGCAAATGGTCCTCAGCAGTCCTAAGGCTTGCAAACTGCTCTCCATTCCTACTTGAACACAGAACAAGTTAACTGCATTTTTATGAAACCTTTAGGAAAAGCACGCTTTGAAAGAAGCGGATAATGAATAATTTTGCTCACTTTCTTTGTAGGCTTCAGTAGAAAGGAAAAGTAGAAAATTTTGGTCCTAATTTAACTAAACACCCCTGGAAGATTGTGGGGTTTTTTGGTTTGTTTGCTATGCTGTGTCTGTCTGCTACAGAGAACGGCTGTGGGAAAGGTTCCTTTGAATTTCTTGGAACCCAGACATTGATGTCTTGATTAGCATCAGACTGCAGCGCTTCTATTTCTATCTGTGGTGCAGAATATTTGATACAATATAAGAGAATTACTGCACGTAGAATTTAATCTGTGAATTGTGTCCAGGTTTGCACAGTTTGTAAAGCACAATGAGTGCAGGTGCTGCAGTTACTGACAGTGCTGGGGGAGCAGTTTGGTCCTGCAGTCTGTGCAGGTGTCTCCTGTCCTGAGGAGCTGGAGTGGGTCTGGGTGAGGGCAGCAGTGCTGCTGGGCTGGGCTGGGCTCCCAGCCTGTCCCCATCCCTCGTGCAGGGCACCCAGCACCCCAGCCCTGGCTGTGGCCAGTGACACGGGCACTGCTGTGCCAAAAGCTGAGCCCGACCCCGGACCCTGTGCCAGTCGGATTTGGGGCTGCACCTTCATGGAGAGCTAAACAGGCTGTGACAGACAAACTGGAGCCACCTACCTGTGCTGGTGGCCCGGGCTGTGCTGAGCATGGTCTGCCCACCCTGCTGTCCCCAGGCTGTGTCACCTCCTGCCCGGGCTGCTCTGCAGGGCTGCACACGGGGCTGTGGTTTCCAGACGAGCTGCTGACGCAGTTAAACTCAGCCTTCAAACACTGCATCACGTGGAGCTTACCCAAAAGGGCAGTGACAGGGAAATAAGAAATAAGTGTTCAGGGAGCAGCCCCGAGCCCTTTCCTGTTCCTGGGGAGGGGCACGAGGGGGCTGTGGCTGTGTGACTGCAGTGGCTCTTCCTTTGCTTTTGTTTCCATAAGTCTGAAACCCTGTTCCCCCCCCTCCCTGCACATATCTCACATTTACAACCCGTCTGAAATCAGGATTTTGCAATGTAGTTGGTCCTCGTTCATTTTAATACTCCTGCATGAAATTCTAGGTTCTGGGAATCGTATGGTGTTTGTTTTAGAGTTACACCTTAGCTGGCAGATTTGAAGACACCTAGTGTCTCTGCAGATTGCAATGAATGAATTCTAAATCTTTGGGTATTTTCCAAGCACTATTAAAAGTAAAAATTACACATTAGAGAATTTGGGGAAATATTTTTTTATTGTTTTGTTGGTTTGGGAAACCACGAGAAAAGATCTGACAGCATGCTGGATGTGAGGTACTGACAGCAAAACTGAAACTCCAACTGGTGGCCCTTGGTTGTAGTTGAGAGTCCAGAGGAATTTACAAATCCTGTACCAGAGATTTGTGGAGGAACAGATGAAGAATGTCTGGTTTTAGGTTTAGTCATAAACTGAAAGTTCAGACCATATTTGTCAAAATGTTTGCAAAGCTTCAGAATCTGGAATGATCCTGTGTCCAGCTGTGAGCAAACATAATTTCATAGCGTTAATTTTATCATGTTCTGCTCATGCAAACTGACCTTCCTGTACTTGAAGGGTTTTTAACCCCAAACTGCAGCACTGAGAATTGTTTCTGTGTGTGTATCTCTGTCAGACAGTTTCTCCTTTGCTGTAGGGTCAGTTTACAGCTCAGGAAACTTTTCCAGGTCCAAAAAGATAAAGTGATGGTTCAGTAAGCGTTTACTGCATAGTGGTCTGCCCTTCCTGCAGAAGGGTTATGGGAAGAGAGCAGATGCTGGAATGTGCATTCCCTGAGTGTGTGAGGAGCTGCCTCGGGGTGTCTGAGGCTGATGTGCTGGGAAAGATGGGAAAGGATTCAGTGCTGAAAAAAAAAACTGGCCTCAGTTTGTGCAGCAAAGTGAGGAGCAAGGCTGAGCAGACGGAGCAGAGGCTTGGCCTGACACTGGTGGTACCTGGGACCTGTCACTCACGGGGGGATTGCAGCAGGACAGGGCCAGGGAACCATCTCCTGGCTAGGGAACCTCTTGGAGAAGGATTTTTTAGCATGAATGAAAAGCTGGAAATGTAGCATCCCTTTTGAATTCAGATTTTGATCACCATCCATTCCCCTGTGCCTGCATGTAGACTCTTGTTGTTCAAACACCAGTAATCTGGTGAAGTGTGAAACAACTGCACAATATAAATATTTTTTTCAAAGCTTGCAAAGCAATCAAGAGGTTGTTCAAATTTATATTGTGGAAATGTTTTCTTCTGTCTATGCCAGTGATCTTTCACTGCTGCAATTATGTAAATTTATGTAGGCAAATACCAAGCCCTGCCATGTAGGGAATGGAATGTTTTTGCCATAAATGACCAAAGATCTCCCACCAAGCACCAGATTCCCCTCCCCAGCTGGTTCCCTGGCTTGGAGGGCAGAGCCTGCAGAGCCTCAGTTTGACAGAGTCAGGCAACTCTGAAAGAACCATATAAATATCTTTAATGTATTTTCTTTAGCAAACACAACTCCTGCAGTCCCTGTGGGCAGGTTCAGCTCCCACAGCCTGAGGGACACCCAGGCTGCCCCAGGCACTGGTGGGGAACTGGGGCCCACTGGGATCAGGCTGGAGCTGCTCTGCTGCTGGCTGGGAAATGCATGGAGCTCAATTTGCTCCAAAGTCTCTGTGGGAACCCAGTGGAGGTGCCCAGACTTTAGCTGGAGTACAATCCTGTGGGATGGTAGAATCCTGCTGCTGACTAGTGGTGTTGGATCAAGAGAAGATACCCACAGCCTTAGAGAAGGTGCCAGGATGAAATGTCTAAACATTTTTCACCCTTAGATCTCTTCGGGCTAAAATGAAATGCAGTGGAAGAAAGATGAAAGAGTTGTTATTTCTGTTCCTAAAGCTTCTTTAAGTAAAATGAAGATATTCAGCTCCAGAGCCACTGTCTGAGAGCTTTAGCAGATACTTTAGGCCCTGGTATGTTTTCCCAGTACAATAATAAAATCACTTTAAAAAAAAGCTGCTATGAAAAATAAAGTCACAAAAGAGATTATATGTATATAGAGCAGGGTGGTGGCTTTCAGCCAGAAATGCTTTACTGCTGTGTAAAAATCACAGGAAAACCAGCAAAGCATTCTCTGTGGACTGAAGTGTAGCAGAGTTTTTAGGCAGCTGTGCTTGTGTGCTCCCAGCAGATTCTGTGATGTTCTTGCTCCTTCTGCCCCAGCAGGGGGGAGTTGCTGCATTTGGTGTGGAGGTGTTTCTGCCCAGGTAAGCCCAGAGAAGCAGCTGGTGTGGTTTGGGTCTGTTGGAGGGTCCTCTCAGACTGACCATTCTGGACTCCAGGATGAGCTGCTCCAGGTGCTGCTCTCTGTTCTGAGATCCAGGGTGGTGTCACACCCCACTGGAGCCAGGGCACAGCACTGTGGGTATATTGGCATCTATTCTGAGATCCAGGGTGGTGTCACACCCCACTGCAGCCAGGGCACAGCACAGTGGGTATATTGGCATCTGTTCTGAGATCCAGGGTGGTGTCACACCCCACTGCAGCCAGGGCACAGCACTGTGGGTATATTGGCACTTGCAGTGCTGGCTTTAGCCAGAGAAGCAGCACCTGGTGCCACGCTGAGTTTGCTGCTGGCTGTTGTGTGCTCTGTTTCTTTGGGACATTTGTTCATCAATAACTTCCTGAAATGTACATTACTGTACAGACACAAACCTACGCTATATTTATACTTTCCCGAAGCGTATTTGATCTTCTGCATTTATATGTTTCACCCTGAGATGAAGCTTTCAGCTTGAGAGGCAGTTTTTGATACAGCTTTTCTCTGAAGGGGAGGCAGAGGAAAAAATAAATTATAGGATCCAGGCAGACATTTGCAGCAGAGAGCAGCAGTGTGAACTCCTTGGCGTAGAACAGGGATTTTTGGGACTGGCAGGTGAAGTGGGAGCTGGTCTGGCTCAGGGTGTACGGGGTCCTGCAGAGGTGGTAGGGCACAAAGCAAATGACAAACACAAACATGATGGTGAATATGTTCCGGCTGGTTTTTCTCTTGGCCATGTCTGAGTTCCTCCGGAATTTTTTGTAAGAGCTGTATATTTTTTTGGATATAGAAGTGTAAAATACGATTAGCAGAAAAAAAACAATCCAGAAAATCCCTGTGCAGATATAGGTTGTTGCTTTGTGCCACTGTCTGCCCAGCTCGCTTTTAAGACCTATACATTTTGTGGAGTAATTGTCTTTAGTGATTTCATTAGTTAAAATCATATTTGGAAACGACATAACCATTAGCAGCAGCCATATGGTTACAGAGACCACCTTGCTGTAGCTGACTGTGTGAACAAAGGAGGTGAGCAAAGGCTTCACGATTTTGTAGTACCTGTCAAAGCCAATGAGGCCGAAGAAGGAGATCCCGATGTACATGTTCATGTAGAACACGACTGCCGAGTACCTGCACACAAACAGGCTCAGCCCGGGGGGTGCAATCCCAGAATCAGCCAGGATTTTGAAAGGAAACGTCAGGCTCATGAGGAGGTCGGCCACAGCGATGTTCTTGAGATAGACGATGAAGCTCTTGGTGCTGGGGACGTGCAGGAAGAGCCAGGCTGCCAGGGCGTTGAGCGAGAGCCCGGTGAGGAAGATGAGGCAGTAGAGCAGGGGGATGACCGTGGTGCTGATCACCGTGCTGAGGCTGCAGCTGCTCCCCGAGGAGTTGCTGCTGGAGTTGGACATCTTGTGCTATCTTCGTTCCTAGAAGCAGAGAAAAGAGGAGCTCAGCAGGGCGGGGTGGTGCTGGGCTTTCTGCTAATTGTCCAAAGTTTTCTGCCCTCACTCCCAAAGAAACTCAGAAATGGCCACGCTCCCACACCCCAGCACTCCCAGCAGGGAATGCAGAGAATGTTCTGAGTGGGGCCATCTCCCTTTCTGCTGCTGTTCCAGGGCATGTTGCTGCTTTGAACAGAGGATCCATTTGCTTCCCTGCCTGGCCCTACCCTGCTGCCTTCCAGCCCAGGGCTGCCCCTTCCTGCAGGTGTGAGCCCGCCTGCTGTGAGCTGGGCTGACCCACGGGGAGTGGTGACTCAGGGTCCATGAGATGTGCTCAAGGACTGGTATCTTTAACACTGATTTACCATGAAACATGAGTGATATGAATATTCCTGCTCAAAATGTTCTATAAAAGCTCCTCCTCTGGTGGTCAAGTGAGAGGATTCCCGGTGTATGGCAATTTACCCCAGTGTTCCCCTGCAAGGAACTCACACGTGCAGCTGGTGTGAAGAGTTTGCTGTAAACTCCCAGCAGCCCAGCACACAGGAGCATGTCTGTGTGTCAGTTTGTAATGTGGGAGCTTGAGCTGGCTTCTCAAGCCTGTCAGATTTACATTTGAAAGGATTTCCAAGAAGAAATCATATCTGCTGCCTGCTTTTCTTTGCCAGAATATTTGTGGGGGTGGATTATCTTCTATGGGGAGGGCATAACAAATATAGATTAAACATAATGCAGCTGTATTTGGAAACTGAAACCCTGGGCAACTGGAAAATATGTGCCTCGGAGCTGGAAAAAAACCCACTTTGTCTTTTAGAAAATTAAGGATTTCCTTTTATCCCCATTCTGAGTCAGTAACTGATGTCTCTGTGGAGCAGGTTGGAGCGTGAATGTAACATTGCAATAGCTAGAAATGGACATTTCTTCTCGAATAGGTTGAAAGGTCTCCTTTGGTGTATTGTTTTCTGTGCCTCTTGCAGATGGTGCAAAGGCTGATTGGCTCAGGTGTGCTCTGGAGCCTGCATGGATGAGAGGGGCATGGGTCAGTGTGTTACCCTGGGCACACCCAAAGCCTGCACTTCACCTCTTCCTGCTCATTATCCCAGAGCAGCCACCCTGGCTTTGTGTTTCAGCTCTAGTCAGCAAGGCATTTGTTTCTGTTTGGCTGAGTTTTAAAAGAAAAATAAGGTTTGGAAAGCAGGTATTAAACCATCACATGGACAGGTGTGTTAGAGCTGGGAGGTTGCGTGGGCAGAGCTTGGGGTGATAATGCTGAAATTAGAAGCATCTTCTGGAAAGGCACTAACAGCAAATGGCATTTTAATTTAAATAGTGACACGTTGTATTTAAAACCTGCTCTCTTCTGTTGTGTCCCTGTTCACTTTCTCTCTCCAGGCTGTCTCAGCAGGACCCTCTCTGCACATGTGTTAGGAACTTGTTCCTTCTGTGTAGGGTTTTGTGCAGCCAAGAGCCCTCAGGTCTTTCTGTGCTTGGACTTGAGGGCAGAGATTAAATTGTTTAGAAGTTCATGAAGTATGTTTTGTGCTGAGGCATCATACAACGAAGGATTCTTTCAGAACTGTGTGACTAGAGAGGTGAACGTCAAATCTTTGTAAAGTCATTGTGTCTGTGCAGCACGGAGGACACCCTATGCAAATTTTACATTTGATACAGCAGATTTATCAACTGTCTGTCACTGAGAGGAGCCACAGGACTCTGTACATTTTCCCTGTCATTGGCATGTCCTTACCTCAGCTGCCTGCTGTGGGGTTCTGCTGAGGTCCAGAGCTCTGTCCATTCCCAGGCACTCTGCTCCTGCGGGGACACCTGTGGGAGAGACAAAGACAGTTCTGTGTCCTGGCAGGGTCACTGTGCTGCAGGGTCCTGCAGCACAGCACAAGCAGTGCTCAGACACGGTCCAGATCTCAGGAGAGCTCCAGGAACAGCTGGGGACAGGCACGGGGCAGTCCAAGGGTCCAAGCTAAACCCTGTCCCTGCACGGGTAAGGCTGGAGGCTCCTGCGTCCCCTGCGAGCATCACAGCTCTGTGCTCATGGTCACTTTATCTGTTTTATCTTTGTGCCACCTCCTCACACTGGGCTTTTTCTGTTCTTTGTGCCACCTCCTCACACTCAGCTTTATCTGTTCTGTCACCTCCTCACACTCAGCTTTATCTGTTCTGTCACCTTCTCACTCTCAGCTTTATCTGTTCTGTCACCTTCTCACTCTCAGCTTTATCTGTTCTTTGTGCCACTTTTTCACACTTGGCTTTATTTGTTCTTTGTGCCACCTTCTCACACTCAGCTTTGTTTGTTCTGTGTGCCACCTTCTCACACTCAGATTTTTCTGTTCTTTGTGCCACCTTCTCACACTCAGCTTTATTTGTTCTTTGTGCCACCTTCTCACACTCAGATTTTTCTGTTCTTCGTGCCACCTTGTCACACTCGGATCCTTTTGGAGGGTCTTGTCCTCCTGCTGTGAATAGCTCAGCACTGGCAGCAAACTGTGTCACCTCCCTGGCCTGTCCCCTGTCAGCTGGGGCAGAGGGAAGTGTTGGTGCCAGCATCTGGGCTGGGTGGCACACAGCCTTTGGTACTCAGCAGCTGCTCTTGTTGGAGTGCTTGGAGCAGCATGAATTACTTTGGTTCTGTGAGAATCACCTCAGCTAGTTGTGCAAAACCAGCAAACTTGGTTCACCAGATGACCAAGGTGGATTGGGTAAAATATAAAAATGTTCTGAACTTTCTTAGCATGCAAATCATGTTGTCTTGGCACAGCACATGAAAGGGAAGCTGCATAAATCATTAAAAGTGCTCGGTCCCTTCTGAGATCAGACTCTTGTGCTGTCCCCTGTAACTCTTCCACAGCAGCATTAAGGCAATTCTTGACTTCTGTGACATGGCTGTCACGTTTCAAAGTTCACCCGGCTTTACTGAACATGAGAATAATATTTATAAGCTGTTTTATTTATATATTTATTATCCTGAACTTACCAGAGGTCATGTAGTCCAAGTACACATTTTAGCTATTTATGGAAACTAATGCAGCTGTTTTAAATAAATATTTCCTATTACAGTTACAGTAATACAGTTACTGGGCCGGGAAGTGGTGGCAGTGGTCACTATTGCCAGAAATATTTTTTGAACTGCAAAGTGGAGTAAATCAGGGGAGGTGATCTCACTGGATGGTACCTCTGATGGTAGGAGGAAGCTGGAGAAGGAGGAAGCACAACACACACCACAACCACTGCAAGTTGTGCTGAGTGTGCTAAAAGAAGAATCTTATTTTAAGATTTTCTCTCTAATGTGGTAGGAATGCTGCTACTGGTGGAACTTGCAGTGCTGTGCCTGCTGGTGTGATCCAGCAGGAAAGCTGCTGGGGGTGTCCCTGTGGGGCAGAAGGTGGTGAGGCAGGAGCATGGGGTCTGGGAGCTGTGCTGGCCACTGTGGGGGGACTGAGCTGAGGGAAAGCTCCTTCCCCAAACACGGAGTGTGGTCAGGGCTGCTCTGACCCTTCTCTGTGTCCCCAGCCTGGGGGGTGCATGCCAGGTGAGACACTCAGGGTCCCTGCTGGAATTGCTGGTCTCCTCCAGAAGGCACTGCCTGCGGTGACTGTGGAGATATGTTGGTGCATTTGACTTGTTGCAAGTTTGCCAAGAGACTAAAATTTTGCTATTTACTGCTCTTATTATGACATTTGTCATATGGCAATGACTGGGTTTTAACCCTTAAGAGAATAAAAGTATGCAAAATGTACTGGTGGGCTATTTTAGCCTCTGGAAGTGGCATGTTGGGTGGTGGTTCTTGTTTGCCACAGGATGTAGTGGAGGAAAACGAGATGAATGCTGGAATTAGGATGGGAGAAGGAATGGGTGGCATTGCTGCTGCAGGAGGCAGAAAGGGAGGGTCTGCCGTGGTGGTGCCGGTGTTGGATTTGGCAGTGTTGGTGTCAGATGTGCCAGGGCCAGTGCTGGATGTGCCAGGGCCAGTGCTGGATGTGGCAGTGTTGGTGTCAGATGTGCCAGGGCCAGTGCTGGATGTGCCAGGGCCAGTGCCCCTCCTCTGGCAGGCTCCAGGCAGCTCCCTCAGGGCAGCAGTGACCACGGCAGTGTCTCCCGCCCCTGCTCTCCGGAGCCCTCAGGTGTTGGGCACACACGGAGCCGGGTCCCCACCCAGCCGCTCCTTGCTGCTGTGACACAGGCTGGGGACACACGTGTGGCCTGTGGCTGTCACTGTGGCTGTGCCCCTGTGAGCAGCAGTGGCCCCGAGAGCCTGTGACACTGAGCTGTGCTCTGTCTGCAGCTGCAGGGAGTGAGGGGCGGGACAGGTGGGTGAGTGACTCTGCCCACATTAAAGGACATCCCACTCGGGATCCCAAAAGGCCAAATCCAGGATGTTGAGGTGAGGAGGTGGCAGTGGGTGACTGCAGGTTTTACATCAGTGAGATCACCTGTGATGTTCTCCTGGCACCTGCAGCGAGCTCTGGGCTCTGATGGGCACAGGGAGGAGAGCTAACAGGGACACAGAGCACAGGAGAGCCAGCAGGTAACAGAGCAGAGCCAGCAGGGACACACAGACAGAGCAGAGCCAGCAGGGACACACGGACAGAGCCGAGCCAGCAGGGACACACGGAGCACAGGAGAGCCAGCAGGGACACACAGACAGAGCCAGCAGGGACACACGGACAGAGCAGAGCCAGCAGAGACACACAGACAGAGGAGAGCCAGCAGGGACACACAGAGCACAGGAGAGACAGCAGGGACACACGGACAGAGCAGAGCCAGCAGGGACACACGGACAGAGCAGAGCCAGCAGGGGCACACAGACAGAGCCGAGCCAGCAGGGACACACAGACAGAGCCGAGCCAGCAGGGACATACAGACAGAGCCGAGCCAGCAGGGACATACAGACAGAGCAGAGCCAGCAGGGACACACGGACAGAGCAGAGCCAGCAGGGACATACGGACAGAGCAGAGCCAGCAGGGACACACAGACAGAGCCAGCAGGGACACACAGACAGAGCAGAGCCAGCAGGGACACACAGAGCAGACCAGAGCCAGTAGGTACAGTACACACAGCAAAGATAAGGCTCTGTATTTCCCATTAAAGCTTTGGGCTCCTTGGGGCACAGTGTCAGGACACCTCAAGGGCAGAATTCCATTTCTGTCTTTCAAAAACCACCAGTAACCAGTTTCATTTCTTCTTCCTGTCCAGCAGACACCGTGATCTTTTGAATCAGAAATTTAACAGCTTTGTCTTCCTGATAAGCTGAATTTTTCATTCTCTTTTTACTTCTGATGTTTAGACAAGAGTATTCATTATTCTGAGCATACTTTTAGCCTTAGCAGGTTGTAGTCTGAAGTATCTGTGCAAACTCTGATGCTCAGATGGAAACTTGGGCAATGCTTTGAGATCTTTGGTCATAGAATAATTTTCAGATCTAACTCAAATACTCAATTTTCTAAATGTAGCCTCAAAATCCCCCACTGAGATCCTTCCTATCTCCCATCAGTTATCATATTGGAATTGGGGAATGGTGGATGTGAGAGGAAATGTTAGGCCAGGTAACAGTAGTTTAAGAGGATAATAATAATAATAATAATAATAATAATAATAATAAAAAATTGTAATGAAGGAAAATAACAGGGAGAGAGAGAAACCCCAAGAAAAATAAGTGGGTCAGCTTTCCTAGTGTGCCCCTCTGCACTGGCAGGGCATGAGAAGCTGGTAATTTTTAACTTGGTGCAAGCCCTGCTCATCAACAGCTAAACCATCAAGGTGTAATCAGCATTCATTTCCAATCCAAACCCAAACACATTTCTGTACCAGCTACCGGGAGAAAATTAACTCTATCCCAGCTAAAACCAGAGCCCTGGGTTAATAAAACATTTTAATGATTTTTAGTTTAATTGTCTGAAAACTGGGTTTTTAAAAGTAATAAAATGTGGCTCAAGGATGTTTCCCCCTTTAATATTATATTTTAATACTAGTATTTGTCATTCAAATAGTTTATTTTTACTTCTGTTTTCTGATGTTTTAAACTATGATTTTCCTATAGTTACATTTTCTCAGTCATAAATTGAAACAAAAGTAGTCGCATAAAAAAATATCATTTTTTAAGGCAGATGAGAAGAGTACTTGCCTGCGGGTCCTCTGTCTGCTGGCACAGCTGGAGCCCGAGCAGCAGTTTCTGTACCGCTTTCTGTCGTTAGTGAATTAGCTAAAACTGCTTGTTTGTGATATTAGCTATTAGCGCTTTGCAGAACGCGTGGATGCGCACCTTATTAGCCAATTCAAAAAGCAAAATTGCAATAGCAATTACTTAAAAATGCCCGAGGATGATGGAGAGCGTTTGCAGGACAGGTGCTGGGAGGCGGTGTCTCACCTGGACAGAAAGGATGGATGGCAGGGTCACTCTTTTGCTCTGCTGTGCCCGCCGAGTCCCTCGAGCCTCGGCAGCGGCTGGGGAACGGCCGGGGGGCGATCCGGGCAGGGGAGAGATCCGGGGAGAGATCCGGGGAGAGATCCTGGGCACGGGGAGAGATCCGGAGGGCGATCCGGGCACGGGGAGAGATCCGGGGAGAGATCCGGGGAGAGATCCTGGGCACGGGGAGAGATCCGGGCACGGGGAGAGATCCGGGGAGAGATCCGGGGAGAGATCCGGGCACGGGGAGAGATCCGAGGAGAGATCCGGGCACGGGGAGAGATCCGGGCACGGGGAGAGATCCGGGGAGAGATCCTGGGCACGGGGAGAGATCCGGGGAGAGATCCTGGGCACGGGCAGTGGATCCGGGGCGGTTCTGTCCGTTCGGAGCTGGTCCTGGGGAGCCGCTCCCGGTGCTGCCCGTTCGGAGCCGGTCCCGGGATGGTTCTGTCCGTTCGGACCCGGTCCCGGTGCTGTCCCTGCCCGCCGGTCCCGGGATGGTTCTGCCCGTTCGGAGCCGGTCCCGGTGCTGTCCCTGCCCGCCGGTCCCGGGATGGTTCTGCCCGTTCGGACCCGGTCCCGGTGCTGTCCCTGCCCGCCGGTCCCGGGATGGTTCTGCCCGTTCGGAGCCGGTCCCGGTGCTGTGACTGCCCGCCGGTCCCGGGATGGTTCTGCCCGTTCGGACCCGGTCCCGGTGCTGTCCCTGCCCGCCGGTCCCGGGATGGTTCTGCCCGTTCAGACCCGGTCCCGGTGCTGTCCCTGCCCCCGGCCCCGCCGCTCCCAGCGCAGCCCCGCGGGGTTTCGGGGCAGAAAGGGGAAGGGCTAGTGAGCCGGTGCTGCCCTGGCCAGCTGTGCCGGGCTCTCAGCCCAGCTGTGCCCGCGATCCCAGCCCAGCTGTGGCCGGTCCTGCCCAGCCCAGTTGTGCCCGGCTCTCAGCCCAGCTGTGCCCAGGAACCCAGCCCAGCTGTGCAGCGCCGGCAGAGGCACAGTGCGGCTGGCACAGCCGAGCGCTCCGAGCTGCCGCAGTTGGATTTTCCCGAGCTGTTCCCAGGGCTGTGCGACCTCCCCGTGACCGGTCCTGTCCCGGGAGCTGCGGCTCCGAGCTTGGGCTTTGAACTGGGGCCACGGGCTGAGCGCTGCCTGCTGGGGCTGGGACACGGCTTCTGGGAATACTTGGTGGCTCTTCGGTGTTTGTGTTTCCTTTCTCTTCTTTTTCGTGCTATTCTTTCCTTTTAACCTCGAACACCCGCTTGGCTTCCTCCCTTCCTGTTCTTCCCGTAAATTTCCTGGGAGGCTTTGAAATCAAGCACAGAATTTGCGGGAATGTAGGGTAATAGAAGAACTATTATTTCCTCTGTGGATGTAGGAAAGGAGTGTATTCTAAGAAAGACCTGAGGTTTGGGGAGATAAATCAAGGTTTAAACGTTTATTTGAAAATGGTGAAATATGTACATTGTGTACCTTAGAGCAAGTAAACATTTAGCACAGGACTTGAGCTCTGCTTGACAGCGTGTCACCTAAACCCTACAGAAAATACACAATTCCTCATGGGCTTTGCTTCTGTGAGGGTTTATCTGTGTGGGAGAAGGGCCCAAAGGTACGGGGAAATACAAGTACCTTCTCCCTGGGTGCTGCTGCCATGTCCACATCCTTTACCTGGGGCCATGGTGAGTTACCCTGAACCTGTACTCTCTTCCTCCTCCCAAATTTCATTGAGCATCTCTCTGTGCAATAAGGGGGTATCTTGAGGGGCAGAATGGTCTGTACATTCTTGTCAGAACTCCTGCCCCTCTCTCAATTCTGAGACTCACAGGCCAAAGCTGTAGTGGTCAATCCATGTCTTTGGGGTGATGGCTTTGGGCGCTGTTTTCATTGACAGTTTCAATTCTGGTGTTGGCTTCATCAACAATTTCAACTCTGGTGTCGGTTTCAGTGACAATTTCAATTCTGGTGTGGGTTTCATTGACAATTTCCTGCTTCCCCTCTGGATCAGGCAGAACAAACGAGGTGCCCGAGGCTTCCCTGGTGCTCCCCAGAAGACACCCCTGAGCCAAGCTTTTCCTCTCTTCCCATGCTCGCTGTGGTCATTTCTTGAAGCAGGGATTAGAGCAGTGAATCAGGTAAGGCTTTGGTTTAAAAGCTGTGGTTTCTCTAAGATAGGAAGGAGCATGGGAAGCCCCAAAGAGTTTGTGCAGTGCTGTCCGGTGTAAGATGCCAGTCTGTGATGGATTAAATGCTGCAGCACAGATAATTTTTTTCAGTGAGAAGTAAGCAGTTGTCCAGGGCAGAGGATTAAGGGCTCAAAGAGTGGGTGGAGTGCCTGAGCTCTGTGTACAGCTTCACCCCGTTGGAATGACTCTGGCCAGCAGGGCAAACCAGGAGGCTGCTCTGTTATACAAACATGGGTATTTTTCCAAAATGCCAGCCAAGCCCAGTGTTTAGGGATCTCAAGATACGGCTGCTGTTTCTGAAGGGTTGGAAAGCAGCCAGTGAGCACGGTCACCAGCAGGCCTGCACTTCACCATGCACTTCAGGTGGCTTAGGAACAAACTGATAATGTATTTCACCTATAGCCATCCAAGTCTGCTTCTTCCCCCAAAATCCAAAATTCCGTGCTGCTGGCTGTTTTGTTAAGAGAAGCTGTTAACGTTTTGTTTGAGCTCAGGGCCTAAGAAGGGAATCCACCTGGATCCTGCTGATGGATTTCTGTCCCAGAGCTGGAGAATGCAGAGCCAGAGGGGAGAGCAGTGCTGGGTGTCCCAGCACGTGTGGTGACAGAAACACTGGGGGTGACCCGGCTCTTCCCGTGCTGTGACAGCAGGCTGGGCTGGGCTGGGGTGGCAGCTCTGAGTCTTTGCTGCCAGAGTGGGGCTGGTGGCTCCTGGCTCGAGCTCTAGAGCAGGATCTGGCAGCACCAAGCCATTGCCATGAGGAGGGGAGTCTGTACCAGGGTCACCTGTGCCCTTCCCAGACCTGCAGAGAGCTGCCAGTGCTTCCAGCCCTGCTGAACACGAACTTGTGCAGATCCTGGGGTACCAGCCCTGGGAGCTGCTAAAAGCAGGATGAACAAGACAAATATTTTACTGGGATAATCCCCCTAGAAAGCCAGCTAATTATAAAAGTATTGCAGGACTTCTAGCTGTGTTTTTACCCTGTCAAATCTGCCAGCAAATGCTCTGTGCTCAGTTTTGTTTGGGTGATGGGTGGATGTCTGTGCCTCCCCTGGAACAGCCTCTGGGGCCTCCCAGGGGTTTGTCTGGAGCTCACCCATCACCTTGGCTGTGTTCAGGTGGCATCACTGCTGCTCCCAGCAAGTGTTCTGCCTTGGGGGGTGGCAGGAGAGGAGTGCTGAGGGAGGGACTGTGCTGGACTGAATTAGAAAATGCTTCATGTGGGATTTGATTAAGGAATTTTCCTTACTTAGTCAAAGTAGGCTTTCCTGCAGATGGTTCTCTTGTCTTTCAGCCACAGACAGCACTTTTCCTAGTTGCACATTTGTACTTCAAAGATATAATTTTTGCAATTTTTCCCGTGTCACTTTCTTAAAAGACAGCTGTTTTTAAAACACCTCATTTTCTGACTTCAGAATCACACATTCTGCATCTGTAACCTTTTCAGGAAATGGGGAGCTTTAGATTTCCTTTTGCATGCAAGATAAACTCTCCTCAAAAACTGCACAAATAACTCCTTTATCTTTTCCACTTTAATGTGGACAAAAAACTTAGCAAGTGGTGTCTCTTCTGGGGAGGGTGAGGAGGACAAACCCACTGATCTGCCCCTGCAATTTTGTGTTGAATCCTCATCCCCCAGTTAGATGCAGAATTGGGGTGTCTTTTATCCCTTGGTAACCACTGATGTGCAGGGCTCTGTGGGTGGGACTGCAGTCAAACCTTGTGTTGTTTGTGGGTGCATTTTACAGAACAGAGGTGTAGGTGGGGGTGGGCTTGGTTTGGAGAGCATTTCTGGTTAACACAGACCACAGGACCCTCACACTGTTTGGTGCCTGCACCGTGGGCTCCATTGCACGCTGAGTTTTGTAATTTCTTCAATTTTGTGCTTCCAGCCCTGAGCACAGCTGGGTGAGCCTGTCACAGCCACTCTGCCCATCTGTGCTTTCCCCTGCTTCATTCAGCTCGAGTGGCTGCTGGGTGCCAATGCAAATACAGATTCGCAGAAATTTAGGTGAGTTTGGTTTCCTTTTTTAGGATTCCTGTGAAGCTGCAGTGGTGCAAAGTCACAGGAAGGGTCATTACCACAGAAACCACAGAAGCAGAGCACAAGATAAATGCAATGCCAAAAGTCCTGCACCAGAAGTGATCTGGAGCTGGCTCTGAGTCCAGGTTCAATCACATTTCTCCCAGTAATGCCCTGGCATGAAGAGCTCTGCCTTGGCTATTCAATCAGCGTATGCAAGACAGAATTACATCTGAGTTACAAACTCTGTAAAGCAAATCTTCCTGAATGTAAAAAATTCCAGATGTTAGTGAATTTTTCAATTGTTCAGGAATTGCTCCTTGCACTTTTGGGTCAGATCTGCTGTTATACTTCCAGCCAGAAAACTGTGTTTCCTCTTCAAACTGGGACTGCACAGCCACAGTTTATGTCCATGTCTGCCCTGGTGTGGCTCTCTGAAAGGGACAGGTCAGGGCCTGAGACTTCCTGTACAACTTCCTTGTAGCTCTTTCTTCCAAGATGAACTTTTGGAGACCAAAATTCCATGTCAAACCTGGATAAACTGAATGTAGTTATCTGGTGTTTGGGGACTGGGATATTGTTGTATAGTCCATTTTTAGCCCTGGGAAAATTCTTCACAAACAGCATCAAAGAGCTGTCCTGTATGTGAGTGTGAGTCCAAAGCAGTGATTATCACAGGATTATCACAGGATTATCACAGACACAGCCTGCTAAGGAAAGTGAGCTGCCCCTCCTCCAGTGTCCTCTGCCTGGGGACCAACAGGGCCACTGCCCCTGGAGTGGCTCTTTGGGCTTTGCTGGGCTTGTGTGGCAAGTCCACGTGGGGAAGGGTCATTGTGGATTTAATACAGCAATTATCAGGCACAGTTTAACAAGCCTCAAACCCTCGGTGATTTGCAGTAAAAGGGAGACCAGAAGCACTCAGTCTTGGTCTGCTTTAACCATATAAGACCTTTGAGGACAGCATTTGGTTAGGAGTATCTGCAGACACAGCTGATCTTCTAGTCCTGAATATTTTCATTTGATTTCATTTAGTGCCTGTGAGAGTTAAAGCTATGCAGCCCAGTCCCCAAAATGGTTCTCTCAATATGGTTTTTATGTTCATGGACTGCTTAGGGTGCAAGATGGCAGATTTGGTCCCAGAACTTTTCTGCTGTGTGTGAACAGTTTTCTACAGAGCTGGTTGGGAAACTGTTTGTCTGTGGTATTTTAGCCATTTAAAGTATTTTTATTTAAAGTAGGATAAATACCCAAAGTATTCTGTCTTCCTTTCCAGAAATGTTCTCTCAATCATGTAAGTGATTGCATAATACTTGCATTAATCCAAATATTATCATACTTACATTTCAACTTCTTAATTATTCATAAACCAAAATCTAAACCTAAACCAAGTATTTAAATTAAAAAAAAAATAGAAGAGAGAAACCAGTCTTTCAGTGGCAAAGTTTATGAAAGATGTTCTCATGCAGAACTTGATCTTGTTATTTGAGTGCTTCATTTTCAGGGTTTTCCTGGGAAACCCTTTTTGTTTTTGTGTATTAAAGGCAAGTCCTCCAGCGTGTGAGGCAGAGGCTGACGGGCTGTTGCCCTCTCCTGCTGGTGCAGCTGCACTGCACCCCGGGCTGGCAGTGAGCACAGAGTGCCCAGGGCACTGCAGCTCTGCCAGCCTGCCTTTCTTAGCTCCTCAGCCTTTGGCCGAGCAGTTTATGCTCTTACATGTGATTTAATGCCCAGTGAGCCAGGACAAACTGATCCACGTGAACATCACTGGGCTCAGTGCAGCCCTGGGTGAGATGGTGCTGCTGGTCCCAAAGCAGCGAGGGGCACGGAGAGGCTTGGGGTGGCACAGAGCCCGGTGGCACAGAGGGGCTGAGGGTCACACTGGGGGTCTGAGGGTCACACTGAGGGTCTCAGGGTCACACCGAGGGTCCCCAGGGGCTGTGCCACCTCCTCCCCTGCCCCACCCCAGCTCCAACCCCCACCCAGGGGAAGTTGATCCCCCCCAGTGGCTCTTGCTCTGGGCCAGGGCTCCATCCTGGCTGCAGCCCCCTGAGCTCAGGGCTGTTCCCTGAGCTGAGGCAGCCCCGTGCTGGTTTCCAAAGCACTCAGTGAGCCAACCTGGCCACCCAGCAAAGCAGCCCCCAGCCCCAGAGTGAGCCAGGGCATGGAACCCGAGCTGGGTGTTGGTGAGCTGGCACTCCAACCCGAGCGTGTCTGTGCATCCCTTAACGAGCTCCTGCGCTCAGATCCCTACAGAGACATTTTATTTACAGGACATACACGCGCTGCCACAGGCCAGCAGAGTCCCTGGGTGCCTCAGACGTCGGTGTACTCGTGGTAGATGCGCACCTCTGATCTCCTGACGCTCTGCAGGGACCTGATGCTCTCGCTCCTGGTTCTCATGTTGGACTTCCTGAACAGCCGACGTGAGAATGAGCGGCACATGAAAAAATAAATGATTGGGTCCAGACAGACATTGCACGCGGACAGGAACAGCGTCATTTCCTTACAGTAATACAGGATTTTATGCGCAGAGTCATCTAAAATTTTGTCCAGGTGACTGAAAGTGAAGGGTATTCGGCACAGATGGTAGGGCAGAAAGCAGGTGAAGAACACGGCCACGACAACCCTGATGCTCTGGTTGTGCTTGCGCTTGCGGCTGGAGGAGCTGATGAACTGCTTGCTGGATTTGTAGATGTACCTGGAGATGGCAATGTAGCAGCCGATCAGCACCACCAGCACCACCACGAAGGTGCAGGTGTTGATGTAGACCACGGCCGAGTGCCACTTGGCTCCCAGCGGGGATCTCAGCCTCAGGCAGTCGTCCCCGCTCCTCCTGGCGGGGAGGGCGCTGGCGAGGACCAGGCCGGGCAGCGCCAGCAGCGCCATGGCGGCCCAGACGCAGCCCGAGAGCACCTTGGTGAAGGTGACGCTGTACATCCGCGAGTCCCCGAAGGGCTTCACCACCTTGAGGTAGCGGTCGACGCTGATGAGGCCCAGGAAGACGATGGTGGTGTACATGTTGGCGGAGAAGAGCACGGCGCCGTAGCGGCACAGCGGCGCGCTCGGCCGCCACGGGCCCAGCCGCGCGGCCCGCAGGATCTTCAGCGGGAACGTCAGCGTCATCAGCAGGTCCGCCACCACGATGTTCTTGAGGTAGAAGATGAAGCTGGTCTTGTTCCTGATGTGGAAGAAGATCCAGACGGCCAGGCCGTTGAGCAGGAGGCTGGCCAGGAAGATGAGGAGGTAGAGCACGGGCAGGACGATGGTGGTGAATTCGTCGTGGGCAGGGGAGCTGGCGTTGGCAGAGCTGCTGTTGTCTCTCTCTGTGGGAATGAGGGAGAACATCAGCTTAAAGCTTTCTGCTGCTTTACAAACAGGACAGCTTGGAGCTGTCCCCTCTCTGGGCACCCCAGGCTGGCTGCGTGAGCCATAAATCAGAGCTGCAGGTCAGCAGCTCTTGGCTTTCCTGACACGATGCCATTTGTGAGCTGAGATTTTTGTCATGAGACAGGGCTCTGGAGAGACTCCTCAGGCCTATCAAAGCGCTCATTTCAGCTCAGTTTACTTAAACGTATTTAAAAATCACAGTCTCTGGGGGATTTTAGGATTTCACATGTAAATGTTTGTGAAAAACTTATAAACTCTGCCATAAATTGACAGTGCACTTTTTTTGGTGCTGTTTATGCTCTGCCCTTGGCTGGTGAGGCAAACCAGGCTGGCTGTGGGGCAGTGCTGACAGCCCCTGCTGCAGTGGCTGATTGCTCTCAAATGCTGGGAGGAACTGACAGCACTAAGACAAACACTTATCAATCACTTCTGTCTCCATTGTTATTTTACCTGGCAGCTGTCCATAGGACAAATTGTACCCCATCCTTTGTGCTGCTGTAGGTTTTCAGCTGAAATGCTCTTCAGGAGTCCCACTGGCAGCCGTGGGTCTGGGATGCAGCAGGGCCTGTGCCAGGGTGATGTTCTGGGGAAAAAAAATCCAGATTAACACCAAAGCATAATGGAAGAGCCCACGTTCTTGTCCCCTGCGTGGAGAGGAGCTTTGTGAAAGGAATTCCCTGTGGAATTCCCAGTGAAGGGCTGGCTGAGGTGGCTGAGGGCAGGGCCCTCAGGGCCTGTTCTCAGCTCTTCGTTGCCCTCTTCTTGCTCATTTCTGTGATGGATGACCGCGAGAGGATTTTTTTTTTAAATCATCACTCACTTCTTGAAGTAAAAAAGTTTCATCGGAAATTATGAGATATGTGTGTATCACTTCATCGTGTATCCCCCAAACTGGGGTGGAAATGAAAGTTCCTGTTCCTTTTTCCTAGAAACTGGCACACAAGGGACACTGAAACCTGCAGAAAGTAATTTATGCTGTGATGGCATCAGGATGTTTGACATTGTTCAAAAGGATTTTGCCAATACCAGTTTGTAAGGCTGTGCTCCAAATTGTTCTTTCCTCTGTCAGTATGCAAATGTAGTAACTTTTCTGGGATTAATTTTTTGCTTACAAGTTTTGACAGGAAAACTGGCAAAATTTAGATCTCACCAATTGCACTAGACCTGACTGCTCTCATGGGACTGAAGGGAGGATGGAATTCCTGCAGCCCTTGAGCAGATCAGAACAGGTTTGGGTTCGTGTAGGAACTGTGTTGTGCGGCACTAGATGGCAGCAAAGCAAGTAACCATGTGTGAAAGCATCAGTAAAAACTTTAATTTGGGTGTTTTGACCTCTTTATCAGTCTGGTCTTGGCTGGCACTGTTTGCTGTGACAGTAACAAGACTGTCAAGGATGCTGTAGGTATTTTGTTTTCCATGGGTCTGAGCAGCACTAATCCATCATGGTTTTGCTGTTGTTGAGGATTTGCAGCTCTCTTTTCTGCCTAGCAGGCACAGACATCAAAAGAGTACGTGATTTTATGAAAAGATGCATATCTAACTACTTATGTAAATAAGGTGCTTATTTCCCTGCTTTTCCGAGTTTATTTAAAGTCTGCATAATTCCTGGCCCCTGGAAGGCTCCTTGTTCTCAGGCTCTTCAGGCAAGAGCTCTGCTAAAGCCTCAGAGAAGTCACAGAGGTGTTGGATGTGCTGCCTGGGACTCGAGGCAGAGCAGGAGGTGGCTCCTGTGTCCCTGGGAATGCTGCAGGATTCCCTGGAGCTGTGCAGGGACTGCACAGTGCTGGTGTCACAGCTCCTGTGTCCCAGAGGATGCTGCAGGATTCCCTGGGGCTGGGATGGAGCTGTGCAGGGACTGCACAGTGCTGGTGTCACAGCTCCTGTGTCTCTGGGGATGCTGCAGGATTCCCTGGGGCTGGGATGGAGCTGTGCAGGGACTGCACAGTGCTGGTGTCACAGTGCTGGTGTCAGTGTCCCACCCCTGTGTCCCTGGGGATGTGCAGGATTCCCTGGAGCTGTGCAGGGATTGCACAGTGCTGGTGTCACAGTGCTGTGGTCACACTGCAGTGCCCCAGCTCCTTCCTGTGCTGACCCCACACAGCCCTGCTGAATTCTGCCCTGCCACACGTGTCCCCTGGTCAGTGCAGTGTGACCACCCTGGGCTCAGGGACACCCAGGCCCCAGGGATCCTCCTGCGTGCTGCTGTGCAGGCCCACCAGGACAGAGCCTCGGCATGGATATCTCTGTGTCTCCTTGCTCCTGATGGTTTTAATGTTAAAATGTGTCCCAAAATGATCTGAACAAACTGTGGATTGGAAAAAGAAAGCAGCAAATTCTTTCCCAGTGTAACCTGTGCCAGCTGAGCTTTGGGCTCTGTGCCCTGCCAGCACACCTGAGCTCAGCAGAGGCTCAGGGTGGAGGAGAGAGGCAGCACCTGTGACTGCCTGCCCTCCTTGCACACCAAAGGCTCTCCCTGCTGCTGCTGCTGCTGCTGCTCAGAGCTTTAAAGGCTTCACCAAACAGGTCTGTGCAGAGCTGCAGGGCACTGCTGCTGTGCTGGTCCTGCTGCACAGGGCTGGGGCTGGGATGGATGCACAGCCATGGTCCTGCTCAAACTCAGCAGTCCAGAGGGGTTTCCAGAGTTTCCTGCCAAACTCTGTCAGGCTGAGGGGGGCTGTGATGGGCAGAGCACTGAGAGCAGCGTGGTTTCATTATTTTCATGCTGGTGGGTGATCAGGTGTAGAGCTGGGGTGTCTGTACTCAGTAGCTCCATTCTTTCTGACAAAGCTTGTAATACTGCAGACTCCAGGAGTAGGAACAAATTCATTGTATGGAGAATTCCGTCTTTTTCAAGTGTTTCATTGCAACACGAGATGAAGACTGTTCTCTCTAGAGAGTATTTTAGGGTATTTTGTAAATGCTCACTGACTGCACTCTAGTTGTGGATTTTTTACTTGTCTGAATTCAGTATTTTCATGCTCAGCAGGGCTGGCTTTCCTCTCCTTGTCCAGTTTTTTGGACACTTTGCTCCCCAATTTCATCCTAAGCAGCTGTCTCAGTCTGCTGTACAAATGTATTCTGCTTGGAAGGCTTTGAAGATGCACTAGGAGATGCTCCTTTACCCAGGCAGCTTTGTAAAGCAGAATACATTTTACTCCTTGTAGCTTCTGTACTTTGTCCGTGGTTGATGAGATAATCTCTTGCTGCTGATGTGGACAGACTGGTTTATGAGCGTGACTGGTGTAACCTCAGAGAAGAAATGAAATAACAAACTGCATGGCAGCTTCAGTGCCAGGGGGAAAGGGAACCACTGCAGAGTTTGACTGAGGCTTTAAGCTGCCTTCCTGTTTAAAGACATTGTATATCCTCAAATCTGTAATTTTTTCATTTTGTTTAAAATTTTTAGAATTAGAAAACTCTCTTTGTGGCCTAGACCAGCTATTCTAGGTCATGGGGCTGCAGAGTCTTAAGTGGTGGTTTTTATTTGAGCCCATAACTTGTTGATGTCTGCCTTCTTGGCAGTGCCTCTGCGTTCATCACCATGAGGCTGGGTAAATGACAGGGTTAATGCAGCAATGGACATGTCACACACATTAAATAGACATATATTAAACTGCTCTAGGCTGGCTGCAATGCTGGTCTTTTCTGCTGCCCATCAGAACCAAATCATGGAGTTGTTTGTAAAGATTTAGGAGGAAAAGCATTGGTGCAGGGTAAGAGCATGTGTGCATGAAGCAGGCAGACACAGAGCCTGTGTCTCTGGTCCCTGTGTCACCCCACAGCTGTCCCCTGTCCCTGAGCCTGCTCCTGTCCTGGCTCCCTGAGCAAGCCTGGATGTTCTGCTTTTCCCTGCCTGCATCTCTTTACTCATCCTTGTGCTGTCTCTTGCTCGCTGTCCCAGCAGCCAGGGCACTGCCACCTTTCCCTTCCTTGGAGGATTCCATCAAAGATGGTCCCTCTCCCTTTAGGTGGAGGAACATGTTAATGTGCTGGTAGTGCTCAGTGGAATAACCTGAATTTCCTGTTTGAATTGCTGCCTACATCAGAGAGTTGCCCTTCTGCTGTCTTGTGCTTTGTGTCTGATGGCTCTGGTGTTTTTGGAGCCAGTGCATCCTGGTGCTGGCCCTGCCTGGGCTGGGCTGGGAGCCCCTGGGGTCCCTCTGTGCCTGGGCAGGGCTGGAGCCCCGAGCTGGGTGTCAGAGCCAGGGACCAGCACAGTCCCTCCAGCAGGGACAGGGGACAGCAGCCCTGGGGCTGTGCCCTGTCCTGGGCTGGCTCTGGGTGCCAGGAGCTGCAGGGAGGGGCTGGGGTGGCACTGTCCCCAGCTGTGGCTCAGGGAGGGGCTGGGGTGGCCCTGTCCCCAGCTGTGGTCCAGAGAGGGGCTGGGGTGGCACTGTCCCCAGCTGTGGCCCAGGGAGGGGCTGGGGTGGCACTGTCCCCAGCTGTGGCCCATGGTGCCTGTCCTTTTAGTCCCAGCCAGAAATAGGAACCTGCATCTGCAGAGAGCTGCTCCACATCTGGCACAAAACCCCCTCTGTGTTTTCAGGTTCTTCCTGGAACTTCCCCTCAGTGCCAGCCCGGCTCTGCTGCCATGGCTCAGAGCAGCATCCTGCCCTGCAGAGCTGCTGTGCTGCTGGCTGCCCTCTGCTCCTCCAGGATCC
>JANRGV010000002.1:24532162-24543038 GCA_024734035.1 Alethe castanea | reverse complement strand
TGTTCTGTGTCTCTTTTTTTTTTTTTTTTTTTTTTTTTTTTTAATTAGTCGTTTTCATTTTCATCCCTGTTGCTGGAGATGTTTCGAGTAAAGCACTCTGAGTTTCTTGGTGAAATCAGCCTGGGCAGCTGAGCAGAGGGAGGAGGGAGCAGCAGGCACTCCCTGTCAGACCATCAGGAGCAGTTTGGTATCAGCAGTTCTGCTGCTTCAGACTGAACAGGACAATCTTTGCTTGTTTGAGGTCTGGAAATGAGGCAAGGTTCTGCATTAGGTCATTGCCTCCTGCTGCAATGGGAGTTTCATTCATTAAATGTGTAATTTTTAGATTGTGGATTTTATCTACATAGATTTTTGGAAAACCTGGTTTTTAAAAGTATTAAGAGCTTTTATTGGGGGAATGGCTTTAGACTGACAGAGACTAGGTTTACACTGGGTATGAGAAAGGAATTGTTCCTGTGAGGGTGGCAGGCCCTGGCACAGGTGCCCAGAGCAGCTGTGGCTGCCCCTGGATCCCTGGCAGTGCCAAAGCCAGGCTGGACATTGGGCTGGGATCAGCCTGGGATGGGGAAAGTGTCCCTGCCATGGCAGGGGTGGGATGGGATGACCTTTAAAGCTCCTTCCAACCCAAACCAGAGTGTGATTCTCTGCAGTGTGGGGCATCCCTGGCAGGGCAGAGCAGCTGAGGGGAAGCAGTTTTGTAAGAGCACAAAAGGGAACATCTAAATGCAGCCAAATGAGTTTCACTCTGGAACAGAGAGAAAATAACTTGCACTGGGGTGAGTCAACTCTGCTGTTGCATAACCCTGAATCATGCCCCAGATCCCACATCACACCGTGTGGGATCTCTGAACAACATCCTTCACTGCCAGTTGATTTTGTGGTTGGGTGCAGGTAAAACTACAGGAATTGCTGCAATGAATTCCTTCTGTACACCGGGCACTGCTGAGAGGGGCAGTGGCAGAGGCACTGGCAGGGACACACCTCGTGCTGTTTGGGAGCCTTAATGGAAGTGCAGAGTGAGTGTGATTCCAAGCATTTACAGCACTTCATTTTGCCTCATTTGTCATGCAGGTGAGGAAAGGGAAGTAATTTCCTGAATCTGTGATGTCAAAACCAGCACAGGCTCAGTGCCTCATTGTGGTTAAGCTCACTGTTCACATGGACTCAGTGAACCAACAGGATATTTTTATACTGCCAGGCTTTACTATTTCAGTGCCCGCAGCTCATTTTGATATGAATCCACCATAACCACATATCCCAGCTGAATTAATCCCTTACCTGTTAGGCTGCAGTTTCAGTGTCAGAAGATTCAGTTTTCTTCAGTTCTTGAGCTTCCATGGCTGTCCTAGCTGAGGAGGATTTTGTACAAAGGAGATGTTAGTTGGTAAATAACACCCATTTTTAACAAGATTTCCTCTTCTTGCCACAAAGAAATTATTTCCTGGAATTTGTTCTTGTTGTGATCGTCACCTCTTGGCTGCTGCTCACAGCAGCATTGAGGTGGGAGCTGTGTTTGCAGCCTTGAAAGCAATTTTGGTGCTTGCTGAGGGTGTGCAGAGCCCTGTGTGATGTGTTTGTGTGGGAAAGAGCTCCTGTGGTTCATTTTGGGGGGATGCACATCCTGCAGATGTGGCAGGAAAGGGGAGGAACTCCCTGGCACTCCTCAGTGTCCCTGGGCTGCTGCTGGACCAGGGCTCCTTGCTTGGATAAAAGCACTGAGGAGCAGGGCCAGCTGAAAGGTGTGGAAGTGGCCATTATCTATTAAAAATACCAGTGATTGTGATCATCTGCTTGTAAGATGAGGTTTCTTCACATGATGTGTTAAAGTATGAATTTTATTTATTTTCTTCACTTCTGTAAAGTGCTGACTTTAATGTTAATATTATTAGGAATTAATGTTTGTAATGTAAATTCTCCCCTAGTACTCAGACCAGTGGACTCTGTGACAGCTGTGGTTGGAGCTGCACCTTATGATCAAACTGCATGAAGGAGCCTGTGAGTATTGGTCTCCAAACTTTCTGATTTAAATATTCAATGCAAAAATGTGTGTTAAATGTTGACACAGCCCATGAGCAAACATGCCATGGGTGTGCTGTAGTGTACCTGTGTTTCACTGTGGGGCTCTGAAATGTTGGATAAGGTGGCAGAGGAGCAGCAGAGGTGTTTCAGCCATCCCTGAGCTAAACAAAACTCTTCTAACTCTGGCACAGCCTCTTCAGCCCCAACTCTCCTGGAAATGCTGACACGAGTAATGCAAGACAAAATGGTAACAAGACATTCCTAAGGTATTTTTTGTGGCACCTTTTTAATTCTTTTAGCCAACATGATGCTTAATTGAGTGTAGATTGCCTGACTGTTTAGCACTTGAACCAGAATGTACAGAAATAGCTACCTGAAGGTTCCTTCTATTTACTTTTGATTAAGAATAAATGGAGCTGCTCTTCTTGAACTTTCTGCACACAAAAAATTGTGACTGCTCAGTCCTCACTGTGACTCCAAAGGCATTTTATCACTGCTTTGCTGAAGCAGCCCAGTTTTGTAGCAGTTAAATCTGACCTGGAGGATCTCAGCTCCTGCAGCTGGGCTGGCTGGGCTCTGCCTTCCTAAGAGAATGGGCTTGAATGCCCCTGCCAAGATTTGAGTAAAACAGAACCAGACGTGGATGCAG
This sequence comes from Alethe castanea, assembly GCA_024734035.1. NCBI lineage: Eukaryota > Metazoa > Chordata > Aves > Passeriformes > Muscicapidae > Alethe > Alethe castanea. Next base: position 24,540,370 of record JANRGV010000002.1, on the reverse strand, counting down.
CCGTGCCACTTGAGGGGAAAAAGCGCAGACAAAACAAGGAAGGGACTGAGGATGGGAAGTATCAAAATAACTTTACTAATGAAGTGCTGTGTTTGCTTCTCCTGCAGCGAGTCCCTGCTGAGCCAGCAGCTTTCCTTCCCTGGCACTCACTTGCCTTGGGGTCAGGATGAGCAAGGGAAGGGCTGCTGACACCCCTGCAGAATCAGGTTCCTCAGGTAAGACAAGCACAGAGCCCTGAGCACCCTTCCAGCTGGGTGTGTGTCAGCAGTTTGATGTGTGTGTGATGGTGTAAATCCAGGGAAATTGCAGTGCCAAAGGAGCAGTCCCAGGAGGGGGAAATGGGGAGCTCTTGTTCCTTCTCTCAGTGTGAATGCATCTTTTCTCCTGAATTTGTTACAGAGAAAGGTAATGAAGTGGAGTCTGATTTCAGTTCTTTCAAGGAAAAACAATAAAGGTGTTAGTCCTGACAGCATGTCTTGCTAATCCCTTTCTTGATCCTGGGAAGTTTTTATAAATTTTAAACCGCTCTCCTTTAGGAAAAACCCATCACCCTCCCCAGCTGGCACAGATTAAGAGTTTTGCATGTTGTAAAAAGCAACTTTCCTGGTCCCAGACTGGCCCCTGCCTGCAGCTCTCCTTTGGGCCTCTGGAGCTTCCTCACAGCCTCTGCTCCAAACTTCCAGCTCCAGGCTCCAGCAGCCCCCTCAGCCTGAGGGGGAATCTCTTCTGATTCCTCAGAGCTAAAAGGCCACAAATACTTAGAGGGAGAACATTATAGGAAGAAAATCCAATGCTTTTTCTTAGATCCTCGGTAGCTGGAGAGAAGGACGATGCCAGAGCCAGGCAGATGGAAGTCATGGATGTCATTTTTAGCATTTCTTTTGAATGCTTTCTGTGCTCATCTTTTCATCCTGTCATTCCTAGTGTCTGGGAAGACCTCTTGGAAAAAGAGGAGAGACTGAAATATTCCTAGTGATAGCAAGGAGAAATAGAAGAAAATAAAAATACAGGAATGTGGGCATGGGAAAAGATTTCTAGGATTTTCTTCATGTTTGATTAAAATTGGGAACCCTGCAAGACAGTGAATTTTATTTGTGTTAGGGACATTAAACTTGTATTCTGTGCTTTCTATGTTGCCTTTAAAGAAGAGATGAAAAGAAAACTTACGTTCTTCAAACAAGAGAGAACCCCAAAAAACCTTGCAAAGCCACTTGCTTAAATTTAGTAGAAGCACAAGGAAATGATTCATGCAGAAAGTGGATGTTTTCTAATAGTGAAAGCAGCTGCTGCTGTGTGCTGTGCCCGTCCCTGTCTGGCTGAGGGGTGTTTGGAGCTCTGGGAGCACCAGCAGGGCTGGCACACAGGTGCAGCTCCTGCAGGGGACACATCCTTACTGGCTTTTTCTGACTCAAACAGGGATGTACAAGTGCTTTGTTCAACTTCCTCACATCCTGACTTCCCTGTGATTCCAGAACAGGGGCTGCAGGTGCCACCAAACAGGAGATGTCCCGTTGGGCTTTATTTGAAGGCCATAAAAACCCTGTCCCTCTGTCCTGGGCGTGGTTTGGGACCGTTGGTGTTGACAGGAAAGGGATCAGATGTGAGGAGCAGGAGCACCCCAACCCCAAACCCAAACCCAAACCCAAAGCCCAGAGCTGCTGCCCCAGCCCTGGGCCCTGCCCTAGAGGAGGAGGAGGAGGAGGAGGAGGAAGAGCCCACTCAGCTGCCTGTGTCCCAGGAACAGGGAGCAAGCTGGGAGAGCTCTCAGAGCAGGGACAGCGTGCCATGGAGGGTGAGAAGAAGGCCAAGGGCAGGAGGCAGGAGCCGAGCTCCAGGGCTGAGGTGAGTGCTTGGTGCCCACACAGACCCAAAACACCCCCCCAAGCTCCTGAGCTGTGTGTGCTGCCTCCAGAACAGTCCTGCAGCTGCAGCAGTGAGCCCCAGGCGAAGGGAGGGGATGGGGATGGCTGGGAGGGGGGTGAGTTTCTGTCCAGCACAAACTCCTCACTGGAGGAACGTGCTGAGCTCAGGACCTTACACACTGTGAATTCATCAGAGTGGGTCTTGCTAATTCTGGCTCAGTTATGTTTGTTGGCTGATTTGCCATCTGCTGGATGCCATAGATCCAGAGGCTCACATTTTCCCAGCATTTCTGATATGTGCTTTGTTTCGTGTAGGATTGTCTTGTTTCTTCTCGTCAGTGAATTCCAATGATCCAGTGATTTTACAGCCATTCACTGGCTCCAGAGGGCAGCACTTTGTGATGGTTTGAGAAGCGTTACTGTGACTTCTCCAAGCAGAAGTTTAAAAGTTTTGTTCCAGTTATAAATGTTAAATATTTATTTCTGAAGCTCCAAATACAACTAATCTGTATTATAACTATGTAAAGTCTTCAGAATATACCAGAGAGTGGCTAAAAAGTTTAAAGAGATGCTGCTTTTGAAAACAGAAGCATAAGTCTATCTTTGAAGTCTGACAGAGAGATACATGGTTTTTATCAAATTGAGAGTGCATAAACTGTCACCATCTCATAAAATTGCCTTGGCATATGAAGATGTTCGTGTCATGCTTTTGGTCTGACATGAGACCTTTGTTCAGCAGTAGCAGTGAGATGCTTTATGTGACACAGAACATAGAGCAGCCCAGAGTTTCTGAGCTTTTTTCACTCTCATTTACAAGTGGCAGTCTTCATTTAAATGTTCAGGCCAGAAGCCGTGTTCAATCCAGACTGGGCCTCTACAGAGATGCATTTACCATCCCAGTGCAGAGCTGATGGGTCAGCAGTGCTCTGGACCACTTGCAGCAGCAAGGTTGGGTTTTGGGTTTAGGGTTATTTTTAAGCTTAACTAGATTTTAATATCTGGACTTTTGTGGGCCTATTTGAAGAATGTTTCGGCAAATTTTATTAATTCGGTACTTTTTAGGTCCTGTTACTTTAAAGAGGACAAAGAATGCTGAATTTATTTATTTGTGGGAAACACTTTTTATTTTAATTTTTTTTTTCAAGAACTGCACTGGACCAAACTATTGAACTAAAAGGCATTTTTGATTTTGTCATAAAAGTTAATTTGTTCATTAAAATGTTCACCTCTTTCTTTGTTGGCAGAACAAGCATCACTTGAAATTGTGTTTATTTGACTGTGATTTTTATAAGCACTTTATAGAGTTCTTTGTTTAAAGCACCAATTCCTCTTGCTCTGACTGTGGTAAGAAGGTGCTCAAGTGGGTTTATTGTTTGTATTAGAACTTCTTAAAATTTATGTCATTTAGGAGTTAGTCTATACAATCCTTTTTCAATGCATTCAGTTTGCAAGAGGAACTTTAAATGTTGAAGTATTCAAAATAATCTGGTAGTACTATTTTCCTGTTTTGTGCAAACTCAATTTGCTTCTTAAACCTACCTGGCTGCTCAGTCAAGGAATCACAATTCTAAATTGAGATTCAAATTGATATGATTTTTATTCTATTGAGAAATCTTTAAAAAATGCTTTTGTGACAATAAGAAAGTGATGCCAAGCTGGAGTGATTCTACACCCAGTCTGTGTGCACTGGCCTGACAGTGCTGAGCAAATCTTCCTCTCTCATTCCAAACTGAGCTGTTCTGTGTCATCCCACAGCTCTGCAGAAAAGACTGTGGCAACCACAGCTGTGCTATTGAAAGTACTTCACTACTTGTTACATCATTGAATATTTATTTTAAAAACATACTGAATATTAAAACACATTGAGAAGGTAATCTGCATCCCAAAAAACCTGGTCTTGGGTTCCCAGGCATCCCTGCCCTTGTGACAGTCATACCCGGTGGGCATTGAATTGGGATTGAATGTGGGGATTGGGATTGAATGTGGGGATTGGGATTGAATTGTGGGGGTTGGGATTGAGTGTGGGGATTTGATTGAATTGTGGGGATTGGGATTGAATTGTGGGGATTGGGATTGAATTGTGGGGATTGGGATTGAATTGTGGGGATTGGGATTGAATGTGGAGATTTGAATGTGGGGATTGGGATTGAATTGTGGGGATTGGGATTGAATTGTGGGGATTTGGATTGAATTGTGGGGATTGGGATTGAATGTGGGGATTGGGATTGAATTGTGGAGGTTGAATGATGCACAGCTGTGTCCATACAGGAGCTCTCTGGGCACATTTCCAGGCAGTTGCCATGTTTGATAGTCAATGTTTGCTATTACTTTGCAGAGCAGAAGTGCCTTAATTCTGCTGTCATTGAAATCCCCTGAACACGGGGAGAGCCAACGCTAGCGAGCGATGCTCGAGCTGATTTCCCCCTGCTCTCTCCTTTTGCCCAGCCCTGCAGACGATGCTGTGGATGTGCTCAGGCACTGCTGCTCGTGGCTGCCTTTGACCAAAGCTGCAGGGCTGCCCCCAGCCCGGCTGCAGGCTGTGCTCCCTGCAGCTCTGCCTCAGAGGACGTGCAGGTGGGTCAGGGCAGTGTCGGCGCCCAGGCTGTTCCTGGCTGTGCACCGGTACGGCCCCGAGCCGGGGTTCTGCAGCAGCAGGGTGCCCGTGGGGTGCAGCAGCTCTCCCGCAGAGCCCCGGCCCGGGCGGGCTGTGGAGAGCTCGGAGCCGTCGGGTAGCTGCCAGGCGATCTCGGGTTTGGGGATGCCCAGCGCCACGCAGTGCAGCTGGACCGCGGCCCCGGGCGGGCTGCGCACGGCCGCGGGGGCTCTGCCCACGATGCGGGGCGCGTAGGCTGTGACCACCACGGGGATGCTGACCGAGGAGAGCCCGGCGGCGTTGCTGGCCCGGCACAGGTAGGTGCCCGCGTCCTGGGCCGCGGCTGCCCGGATGAGCAGGGTGCCGTTGTCCAGCAGCAGGAGCCTCCCGCTGGCCTGCGGCCGCTCCAGCACGCGGCCCCCCGGCAGCACCCACGCCACCCGGGGCCTGGGGCTGCCCTCGGCCCCGCAGGGCAGGGACAGGGGCTCCCCGCTGACCGCCCTCACCAGCCCCGCCGGGCTCTGGATGCTGGGCTTCTGGGCAACCTCCAGCACCAGCAGCTTTTCTATGTAGCCCACTGGGTTGCGGGCGGCGCAGCGGTAGCGCCCGGCGTGGCGGCTCTCGGCGCTGAGGATGGTCAGGGTCCCGCTGCCCCCTGTGACAAACTGGGATGTCCCGGTGCTGCTGGAGAACCACGTGCCGTTGGGCAGCATCCAGCTGATGTCAGGGGGAGGGTTTCCATCCACAGAACAGTTCAGTGTGACGGCTTTCCCAGGTTTTGCTATTATTTTTTCGTTGAAAGGGTTTCTGAACATCGGTCTCCGTAGCATTTCTGTGACCTCCAGCTGCACCACCAGCACAGTCTCTCCCCCAGCGTTACGTGCCACACAGATGAACTCTGCCGTGTCTGAGGGCCTGATGTTGCGGATCTCAAGAGTCCCGTTCTCGTGCACCACAACCCTGCTCCCGTAATACGGGGCTGTTAGGAAAATGTTGTCAGGCATGATCCACGTAATCTGCGGAGGAGGAGTCCCTTCTGCCCGGCAGTCGATGTGCTTCTTGGAGTGCCTCACTGCCGTCACCTTCATGATGGTTTTGTTCCTGTGCACGCCGTTTATGATGGGGGGTTTAGCAGCCACCTGCAGCTTGTACAGCCTGGTGTCGTCCCCGCCCGGGTTCCGAGCCACGCACAGGTACTGCCCGGCGTCCGGCAGGGCGGCCTGGCCGATGGACAGCGAGCCATTGGCGTGCACGGAGTGCCTGCCTGTGGACGAGGAGAGCATCTCACTGGAGGGCAGCAGCCAGAATATCTGTGCCCTGGGCTCCCCAGCAGCCTCGCAGTCCAGCAGGGCTGTGTCTCCAGCTGCCACTGCAACCTGTGTCTTGTGGTTGTGCTTTATTTGAGGGGCTGCCACAACCACCGTGACGTGGACCTTCATCTCATCCCTCCCCAGCGTGTTTTGGGCGTAGCACGTGTAATCTCCCCCCTCTGCCACTCCAGCTCTGTTGAGGTACAGAGTGCCGTTGTCGAAGAGGACGAACCTGCGAGCCCTGAGCCCGCTGTCGTCGGCCACCATGGCGTTGTTCACCAGTGTCCCGTCCGGCAGCCCCCAGGATATCTCCGGCGTGGGCGACCCCGAGGCCTTGCAGTCCACTCTGAAACCCTTCCCGTACGGCACCAGTTTCTTGAACTGCTGTTTGTGGTCGATCTTGGCTGGTTTCATTGTGATGCTGACTTTCATCAGTATCAGATCATCCCCAATCCTGTTTCTGGCCATGCACAGGTAATCACCTGCATCCTTTTCTGTAACTGCCTCGATAGCCAAGGAGCCATTGGGGTAGACGTGGATCCGACTTCCCATTCTGTTGTGGGAAGAGAGAGAGGAAAAGAGTGATGGAACCAAGTGCTGGGGGTGAATGCTGAGCACTGGAAGGGACTGAACGAGTTAACAGCACAGGGCAACACAGCAGCCCTTCCCAAAGGCACTGTGCCCACCCAGCGTGTCCCACCCTGATGTCATTGTCAATTTTGGTGTTGTGTGGGTGTGAGTGGTGCTGACTCTGCTGAGAACACCCTGCACTGGGGCTGTCTCTCCTAAGGTGCAGGTGAGGTGTTACTGTGGGAGGGGGTGTGGGGAGACCCCCAAAGGCAGAGATGAAAGAAACCCCTCCCTGCTGAGCCCTGCTTCACAAATCTGTTACAAAAAAATTCCCCTCCTCCAAACTGGCAGCACTCAGCCAGTGCATGATGGCAGTAGCAACCTTAATTCAAATATGACTTGTACCTGTTTTGAAACCTCTCCCACCTAGGGCAGTTGTTGTGATCTGTTATCAGGTCTGTTATTAGATATATATTATGTTAGAACAGATGTTTCACTACTGTTGAATGCTTAAAAATTGGCTTAGTTCACAGTGTTTTAGTGCTGCAATAGGCTTTTATGTGAGCACCAGAGGAGACAGTGTTTGAAGCTCCAAAGAGGTGAAGGAAAAAAAGGGATCATACCTGTGCCACTGGTCCACAACAGCCTTGGAGGGCAGCCTCCAGATTATCCTGGGCTTGGGCTCCCCGCTTGCTGTACAGTTCAGAAGCAACCTGTCCCCAAAGCCCAGCCGGGTCAGCTGCTGCGAGGTCATGGCTATTTTGGGGAGCGTGTCCGTGCGCTGCAGCTGGAGGCTGACCACCCTCCTGTCCGAGCCCGTGGAGCTGGTGGCGATGCACTCGTAGGTGCCGCTGTCGGCAGGGGCCAGGCTGCCCAGGAGCAGGGTGCCGTTGGGCAGCACCAGCCGCCGGCCGTGCAGCGCCTGCGGGGGCTCCAGCTGCGGGGGCTCCAGCTGCGGGGGCTCCAGCTGCGGGTGTTCCAGCTGAGGGGGCTCCAGCTGCAGGGGTTCCAGCTGTGAGGGTTCCAGCTGCGGGTGTTCCAGCTGAGGGGGCTCCAGCTGCGGGGGTTCCAGCTGCAGGGGTTTCAGGGCCGTGCCGTCGGGCAGCACCCAGTGCACCGCGGGCTCGGGGGTCCCCTGAGCCGAGCAGGGCAGCCTCAGGCTCTCCCCCAGCACTCCTGCCACGCTCTGTCTCTTCTCCTCCAGGATGCTGGGAGGGGCCGCGACCACCTGCAGCCTCAGGGCCAGCGCGTCGGAGCCCGCGGGGTTGGTGGCCAGGCAGGTGTAGAGGCCGCGGTCGTACACGGTGACCGCCCGGATGACCAGCGTGCCGTCCGGCTCCACGCGGGCTCTGCCGGGGCCCGAGGGGTGGGACAGGTGCGACAGGTGGGTGCTGTTCGCCAGGAGCCAGGAGATGCCGGGGGGCGGCCAGCCCTGGGCTTTGCAGGGCAGCGCCACGCTGGTCCCGGAGTGCGCGGTCAGCAGGCGCCGCTGGCCGCCCGCGATGCGCGGCGGCGAGGCCAGCACGGCCAGCGTGACCAGCAGGCGCGCCGCGCCCAGCGCGTTGGCCGCCGTGCACTGGTACTGGCCCGCGTCCTGCGGCCCCGCCCGGGCGATGGCCAGAGTCCCGTTGGGCAGCACTGCCCACCTGGCACCTGCGGCAGCGCGGCCTGCGGGACAGGGACGGTCACTGCGGGTCACTGCTACTGCGGGCCACTGTCACTGCCTGGCACTGCGGGTCACTGTCACTGCGGGCCACTGTCACTGCCGGTCACTGCCGGTCACTGCTACTGCGGGCCACTGTCACTGCCTGGCACTGCCGGTCACTGTCACTGCGGGCCACTGTCACTGCCGGTCACTGTCACTGCCTGGCAC
>JANRGV010000002.1:24505893-24532021 GCA_024734035.1 Alethe castanea | reverse complement strand
GGTCACTGTCACTGCCGGTCACTGTCACTGCGGGTCACTGTCACTGCCTGGCACTGCGGGCCACTGTCACTGCGGGTCACTGGTACTGCTGGCCACTGGCACTGCCCATCACTGCGGGTCACTGTCACTGCGGGTCACTGTCACTGCCGGTCACTGTCACTGCGGGTCACTGGTACTGCGGGCCACTGTCACTGCCGGTCACTGTCACTGCGGGCCACTGTCACTGCCGGTCACTGTCACTGCGGGTCACTGTCACTGCCTGGCACTGCGGGTCACTGATACTGCGGGCCATTGTCACTACCTGGCACTGCCCATCACTGTCACTGCTGGTCACTGTCACTGCCTGTCACTGCCTGTCACTGTCACTGCCGGTCACTGATACTGCCGGTCACTGTCACTGTGGGTCAGTGACACTGCGGGTCACTGCCACTGCCCATCACTGCCTGTCACTCCCTGTCACTCACTGTCACTCCCTGTCACTGTCACTGCCCCAGGCTCTCCTCTGCCCCAAACACCTGCCCACCTCCACTTCGCCCAAATAACCGAGACAACAGCCATAAACCCAAAAGAAATCAGAGACTTTTGAGTATAGACAGAGCTTTAAAGTAAGAATGAAGCTGGATCTCCAGCAGAGATGAAGTTTGGATAAAGCAGATGGGCCTTTGCAATTCAAACCTGGCACAGCTGTAACTTGATTTCAGTGGTTTTCACCACGTTTTTCTTTTCACTTGTCTCACTGTTCTGGAATAGCAGGTAATGTACAATAAACACCGAATTTTTCCCATAATAAACAAGGAATTATTATTAAAAATAGGTTTGATTTTTTAAAAATCATTTCACTAAAGAGCTGTTCCAGAATCAGCACTAAGATGCTCCAGTGAGTCTCTGTCACTGTTTCAGAGTTTACCTTTCACTAATTTTTCACAGTACTCTGAAATGAAGTAATGCTTGAGTTTGGCACGCAGAAGAGGTGCGAAATTACAGGACAAAAGGAAGGAAAATTCTAGAGAAGTTTATCAAGCTCACCTGATTGTATCTTGGTCCACTGTATTGTTGGAGGGGGGTTCCCAGTAGCTTCACAAGGAATAAAAGCATCAGAATTCGCCAGCAGAGTGTAAGCAGCCAATTTCCCTCCGACTATTCTGGGCTTTGAGAAGCGGTTTCTGCTTGCAGAGCCCGAGATGGTGGGACTGGGGTTGGTCGTGGTGCCTTGATCTTGTGGCCTTTCAGCCCGGGCGCGGGCAGAGCTGTCCCTGTCCCTTCCCCAGGGAGCCGCGGTCTGCGGTGAGCGCAGGCTGCTCCCCCTCTCCGTGCCCTCGGGAGCCGGCCCGGGCTGGGGCTGGCGCTGGCCACCCCCCCGTGGGGGCTCTGGGGCTCGGGGGGTGGCTGCGGTGGGGGCCGGCAGAGGGGAAGGGGGCCGGGCTCTGGGCGCAGTGGCTGCAGCAGGAGCCCCTGGCCCGGCTCTTGCTGGGGCTGGGGGCTCTGCTCCCCGCGGCTCCTGGGCAGCCCCCTGCCCGTTTCGCAGGGAGGGCTTTCCTCCTGCCGTGGCAGTGGCTCTGCTGTGCTGAGATGTGGCACTGGCTGCAGCAGCTCGGGCACTCGTGGCACCAGGGGGCTGCTCCAGCCACGGCGAGGTTTGGGGTGCCGTGGGGGGGCTCTGGGCAGGACTGGCAGTCGGGGATGTGGCCAGCTGGGTGTCCCCCTGTGTGGCTGCTGTGCTTTGGGGTGCCGTGGGGGGGCTCTGGGCAGTCACACTGCCGGACAGTGATGCTGCTGGTGTCTGTGTGGCTGCCCTGGGCCTGTCCTGAGCTGTCTCTGGGCTGTCGGGGACCCCCAGTGCTGCTGCTTTGGTCATGGAGCCTGCACTGGTGCTCCCAGCCAGAGGCTTTGCAGGTGCAAGGCTTGGAGGCACAGCTGGTGAGGTGAGAGCTGTCACTGCAGGGGTGCCTGTGCTCGCTGCAGGGGTGGCTGTGCTCGCTGCAGGGGTGGCTGCAGGGCTGTGGGCTGCAGGGGTGCCTGTCCTCACTGCAGGGGTGGCTGTGCTCGCTGCAGGAGTGGCTGCAGTGCTGTGGGCTGCAGGGCTGGCTCTGCTCCCTCCACTGCTATTGGCTGCAGTGGTGGCCGTGCTCACCGCAGTGGTGGCTGCAGGGGTGGCTGTGCTTGCTGCAGGAGTGGCTGCAGGGGTGGCTGTGCTTGCTGCAGGGGTGGCTGTGCTTGCTGCAGGGGTGGCTGCAGTGCTGTGGGCTGCAGGGATGGCTGTGCTCGCTGCACGGGTGGCTGCAGTGCTGTGGGCTGCAGGGGTGGCTGTGCTCGCTGCAGGAGTGGCTGCAGGGGTGGCTGTGCTCACTGCAGGGGTGGCTCTGCTCCCTGCACTGCTGTGGGCTGCAGGGGTGGCTGTGCTCGCTGCAGGGGTGGCTGCAGGGGTGGCTGTGCTCACTGCAGGGGTGGCTGTGCTCCCTGCAGTGCTGTGGGCTGCAGCCACTCGCTGTGGAGCAGCTGTTTTCGGAGGCCTCTTCCTCCTCTGACCTCTCCTTCCTCCCACTCTGAGTATTTTACTTTTGGTGGCTCTGGTGTTGGTTTGAGAAGCAGTAGCAAGTGTAACTGTTGGCCTCAAACCCATTGCACCCAATCCCCTGGCTGCAGTGCTGGCAGTGTCCTTTGCAGGGACAGATGTGACCACGGTAGCAGCTTTTTGCCTTGCACTGTGTTCCTTTTCCTCCTCCCTGAGGAGTGCAGTGTTTTGACGGGTGCCCACGGGGTGCTTCAGTGCCATATCCATGGTGGAGGGGGAAGACTGGGGTGCTTCTGGGCTAGATGGATCCATGGAATTGCTTAAGTTATTTAAAGCTGGCACATTTGCTACAGAGTTCATATTCAGTTGAACACCTGTAGCCACAGCTGTGCCTCCTCTGGCTGACCCTGGCCTCCCAAAATTGTATCGGTGCTCTTTCATGCTGGGAACATGTCCTGGTCTAATAATTCGTCTCTGACCAGAAATTTTCCTTCGTCTCTCGGGGTGCTGCTGGAGCTGGGGTGGGTGAGTTGGATTGTCCTGGATAATCCGAATTTGCTGATGAGCAGCCAAAGTCGAGGCCAGTGGTGGATTAGGGGTTCCTCCTTTCTGAGTACTGTGGAAAGAAATGGGGCCAAATTCAGAGCTTGATGCATTGACTGTTGTCACAGGGACCTGGTGATCTGTTTTGGTGGAAACATTATCAACAGATTCAGTAAAAATATGTAACTTGTCTGTGTTTTGGGGAGTTAGGGCCTTGCTGGTGCCTGTGGCTTCTGTCGTGGGTGTCATGGATGCAGACCTCAGAAGCTGGTTGTTACTTTCCCCAGAGTATATTGACTTTTTCCCAGCAGGGAAGAGTGTGGATGTTCCACTAGGTACAGCTGATTGTTTTACACCATTTGCTGATATTTGACTCAAATCAGGTCTTTCCCATGAGTCTGTAGGTTTTGGGAATGCTTGTGGCCTTTTGCTGGCAGGAGGTGAGGGCAGGGGTGTGGGTGGCTCTGTGGGCAGGAGGGAGCTGCTCCAGGCAGGGAGGGCACTCGCAGTCCCCTCGGGCCCTGCAGTGATCAGGGGCTCTGTTGCAGTCCACAGAGCAGATACTGGGGATCTCTCTGTTGCTGCTATCATGAATTCTTCTTCTGGAGATACGAGATCACCAGATGTCTCCTCCTCATCCTCAGGCACCTCTGACAGTTTGTGGACTTGCATGGGCGGTTCTGTTGCAACTTCTCCTCGTTTGTCCGTCCCTGTCAGGTTCCTCTTTGTTTTCTCCAGCAAGGCTGCCCAGCGCTGTGGATCAACTCTCTTGGCTGAGGAAATAAACTGCCTCCTGTGTCCCCTGAACCTCCTGCCTGCTCGGTCTCTGTGGGGCCAGTGGGGCATTTTCCCGTGGCTGTTCCTCTGACGTGTGCTCCGTGTGCCCTGGCTGCTGGCTGCTGCTGCAGCAGATCCCCCGGGAGCTGGCAGGGTGGCTGCAGTGGCTGAGAGATGTAAAAGATGTCCCTGTGCTGCAGCAGATCCCCCGGGAGCTGGCAGGGTGGCTGCAGTGGCCGAGGGATGTAAAGGATGTCCCTGTGCTGCAGCAGAGAGCAGCAGATCATTGCCAGAGCCTTCTTCCCACTCTCCCAGAGCCCCTTGCCGCTCCTTCAGAGCAGTTCCATCGTGTCTCACGAGCACCTGGAACACCAGCAGGTCAGCTCCGTACCTGTTGGCCGCGACGCATCGGAAGTAGCCCGCGTCCCGCTCCGTCAGCCCTTGGATTCTCAAGGTGCCGTTGGCAAGAACGCGTTTGTTGCCCGCAGAGTGGCTCAGGACGGTGTGCTCAGGCAGCACCCAGGTGAGGGCAGGGTCCGGGGCGGCCGTGGCGGAGCAGGGCAGGTGCAGGGTGCTGCCGAGAGCGGCCGCCAGCCGGGCCCCATTGACCCCGCCGCGCCGCACCCGCGGCTCCAGCACCGTGACCCGGAACGCGAGCGCATCGGCATCGAGCTCGTTGGTGCCGACGCAGTGGTAGAGCCCCGAGTCGAACACATCGGCCGATCTCAGCGCCAGCACCCCGCTCCTGAGCACGGCGATCCTGCCGTCCTCGCTGATGTGGGGGGCCCGCACGCTGCTGCCGTCGGGCAGCACCCAGTGCAGGGCCGGGGCCGGCTGCCCCTCGGCCCGGCAGCGCAGCTCCAGCGAGCCGCCGAGCAGCACGGTGCGCTCCGTGCGGCCGCTGCTGTGCCGGGCGATGCTGGCCCAGCCGCGCCCGGCCTGGAGCTGGCTCTGGCTCTGGCTCTGGCTCTGGCTCTGGCTCTGGCTCTGGCTCTGGCTCTGGCTCTGGCTCTGGTGCTGGTGCTGGCTTTGGCCATGGCCCTGGCCCTGGCCCTGGCCCTGGCCCTGGCCCTGGCCCGGCGGGCTGAGCCGGGCGCGGGCGGACAGGCGGAGCCGCAGCGCACTGAGCGTGGTGCCCGCCCGGTCCAGCTGCAGGGCCACCCGCCGCTGCAGCAGCCAGGCTGGCTCGGCCCGCAGCACCGCCTCCACGCCCGTGAAAAGCTCATCCCTCTCACCGGAGATCTGCTTGTACTTGTAGCTAATGAAAGGCACGTCGGTTGCCGCCGCCGTTTGCTCCAGCTCCAAAGGAGAGTTGCTGTACAGCGCCAGGATGCTCCAGAGCTGCTGGATGTGTTCAAAATCGATAGCACACACCAGGAATGCTGAGAACGAGGTTTCGAGCACTGTGCTGTGGCCGCTTTTGTCAAACGAGATGGGAGACATTTCCTTTGGCTTCTGGACATTGCAAACCAAGTTGCCTCGATTTCCTGCTTGGTCAGTCAGATTCAAAACCACAGATCCTATTGGGGCTATCAAGTCATTGGGAGACACAAAACTGAAATCCCCATCGTCTGGCATAGTGAGGTTCCTGGATTTCAGGGAGTCGTGGATGACTGGCTTAGTGCAGGTGAAAGATGCAGAAGGAAGATCCGCTAAACTTTTCCCATTGTGATTTCTGGGACCAGCACAGACTGGGCATTGCTGGACACCAGAACTTCTCTCTTTCCTGCACTTTATAACATCTGAGGGGAAGAAAACTTCAGTAAGCTTCTGTGCTACAAGTTTTAGTATTTAAAATGAGATATAGCTACTAACAAGTGGTTCTTTTGAATAAAATAAAACCAAGGCTTGAAGTGACAATTGAATGGCAGCAGCAGAGAAAGTCCTGGAGTCCCTTGAGTTCCTTATTTTCTTTTTAAAGAATCAAGTGCAATGCTTGCTCTTGCCAATTCCATAAAAGTTAGTTTGTTCCCTGTGGATTGTCCTGGTGCACAGAAGCTTTGGACTGGCCAAGGAAAATTCTCCATTAAGAAAAGCTCCACTTGGGAATGCGTTAAGGCCACTAGATTCATTTAATCTGAGCAAACAGAGTGGCATTAATCTCTTTATCCTGATCACACCCACCCACAAAAATCTATCTTCCAGTCTTTCCTGGGAGAATAAATAGATGAAAAAAGGGCAGTTACCTGCCTCAGGAAGAGTGAGATGCTGCAAGAGGATTAAAGAGCACGAACAAAGCCTTCAGCTCACCTGGTCTGTCCTGTGCCCACTCTGCAAAGCCCTGCAGGCTGCAGTCACAGGACCAGGGGTTTCCGTGCAGGTAAATGCTCTCGAGCTCTGGCATGCAGGAAAACATTTCTTGTGGAAGTGAGGTCAGCCCATTGTCGGACAGAGAGATGTGCTTCAGGAAGGATATCCTGAATATCTCACTATAGCGCAAGGTGACAAAAGTGTCTGGATGCAGCTGCTGAAGTAAATTTCCATCCAGGTGGACCAGCCTCAAGGAAGTGAGTCCATAGAAAACATTGGGGTTCACAAATTCAATTTGATTGTGGTCCATATGCAGCCGTACCAAGCTGCTCAGGCCATAAAACACATCCTGATGAAGCACTCTGACCTTGTTGTAACTCATTTTTAAGACCTGTTCATGAAAAAGTAACAAATGCATAAATGTTAAGCCAAGTTAAAGTTAGAGGACCCCTAATAAACGCTGCTGAAGGTTGCTCTGTGCAGTGAAAGATCTTCACCAGACCAGGAATGCCAGGGAACTGGAGTTTCTTTAAAGAACTGAGGTGTTTATATGCAGTATGTTAAGTTTCTATGCAGTTTGGCCTTTTTTTTTTTTTTTTTTTTTTTCATGAAGGCTGGAAAGGGACAGCATAGTACTGAAGGAAAATGGAAATCTCAATGGAAAAAAATCCTCAAAAAGCCCCAAACTGACTAACAAATTAACAATGACAAGTTTTCTTTCTCCTGTGTAAAAAGGGAGTTTTGGCTGCAGTTTCCTACTAAGATACAGCTAAGAGATATCTACCAATGTGCTTGTCATGCTCTTTACCCTGTACCTGAGTGCCTGCCTGGGAAGGAGACATCTCCCATTAGAACACTGGATTTTGATACTGCATTTTCACGTGAACAAGGTAAGGAAGAGGAAACTGAAATGCTGCAGAAGGCTGCTCTGTGCCTGCTGGCCAGTATGGCTGAAAGCTAAATCATGACAAAAGTGACACTGGGTCACTTAGTTCTCACCTGCAGTGAACGTAAATCACTGAACACCTTCTCAGGGATGGTGCTGATCTCGTTGCTGTGCAGCATCAGCAACTCCAGCTTCTCCAGGCCAGCAAAGTCCGTGGGGCTGAGTTTCCGCAGGCTGTTGTAGCTGCACAGGATGGGTTTAGTCAGCCCCAGCTCACAGATTTTAAATCCAACCAGCCCAAAACAAAAGAACCACTCTTTGGGAACACCTAAAGGTAAGCAGCACCTCCCCTTGCCAAGAGGAAACAAACATTCCTTCATGTTAGCACAAAGCGTGGTCACTTTTCCAGGACAGTGTTCTGATGGCAAATGCCCAGTGGATGGGGCAAGTGACAGCAAGCACATCTGTGCTCACTTGCTACCACTTCAATGAAAAGTTCCTTGTGATTTTCTGCAGACACATCTGGGTGGTTTGAAGGTTGTCAAAAGGGATACACAGATCAAAGAGATGACACTTGCTGGAAGCTGCATGAAGGGGCCAGACAAGCCTGGCTCTGATCTGTTCCCTGCTCCTTTAACTGCACAGAGAATGGAACCACCATGGAGGCTGGCATGGCCAGACAAGTGAAATTTCCCCTGAACTCAGCAGATGAAAGCATGGACCCTACAGCTGTGGGACCTCTAAGTGTCAGAATCACAGAACAGGCTGGATCAGGAGGGACCCAGAAGGATCATGAGCCCAGCTTAAGTGGTTGGCTCACACAGGGATCTAACCCCCGACCTTGGTGCTACATCACTGCAACGTCTCTGCAGATTTCAATACACGTGCTCCTTTCCCAGTCCGCTTTCTGGGCTCTGAACTAGCCTTTCCTGGAGAGAAATCTATCCCAGACTTCTTCCAGGTTCCATGCTACAGACACAATATGCTCAGGCAATATAAATATAAGTTCAAAACTTCCTGAAGTTCTTGTGTGCCCTGTGCTAGACCCCAAGATTTCTCCTTTCTGTGGGTGGTCTCAGGCTTTGCTGGCTGTGGCTGCAGCCGCTGCTCGGCACTGCAGAACGTTAAACTCCATCGACTCACCTGTTTGGTTGTTTCTTAGCCCTAAGTCCGTAAGGTTAATGATGCTGTGCAGAGCGCTGAAAGGCCCGAGGGCTGAGGGCGGGTTGCACGTACCCCAGGTTGATGCGCTGCGCGCCGGGCGGGATGCGCGGGGGGACGGCGCTCAGGTAGCGGAAGGTGCAGTGGAGCTCGGCGGGGCCGGGGCAGGCGCAGGGCCGGGGACAGGCGCTGGTGGCCGGCAGGGTGGCCAGGCAGGCCAGGAGGGTCCTCAGGAGGGTCCCCAGCCCGCGGGGCTCCGTGCGCGGGGCCCCCATCCTGCGGGGATCCTACGCTGCCATCGCCAGCGGCGGGCGGGTTCCTGCGGGCAAACAGAGCACACAAAGCGCCGGCCGAGCTTTAAGCCATTAGCGACAAAGAATTCTTAACCTGAAAGGAAAACCCGCCCACGAACCAGCCCCCCAAACTCTCGGGTTTCCCCCCAGAGAGGGATCTGTGTCACGATCTAAAGCGCTGTCATTTGAAGCTGCCCCGCTTGCCCCTGGCCGCCGCTCGCAGGAACAGCTGGAATTCCGCAGGGATCGGGGAGCTGCAGCCCCAGGAGGTGCCGGCTGTGTGTCCCAGCCCCGGACCCGTGGAATTCAGAGGGATTCCGGAGCTGCACTCGGTGCCGCCCGTGTGTCCCAGCCCCGGACCCGGCCCGGCTCTCGGCTCATCCCCCGGAGGCGGCTCCACACGTCAGCTCCTTCCCCGCCAGGAGCGATCCCAATCCAAATTAACTCATTTCGCATCCCTCGCGCAAACCCTCGGCGCTGCCTCGGCACCGGCACCGGCACCGGCACCGGCCGCACGCTCCCAGCTGCGCGTTCCGGGGCACGGACAGACCTGACACCGACTCGTCCTCCCGGGGAACGCCCGGGCTCCCCCAGCCCGACCGGCACGGGGATCGCTGCGAGCGGGACGGGAGAAGCGCCTGGAGCGGCCGCCGCCTCTCCGGGGATGCTGCGGGACCGGCACAGCTGCTGCATCCGTGCCCTGCATGGGAACCCCGCATGGGAACCCTGCATGGGAATCCTGCATGGGAACCCCGCATGGGAACAATGTATGGGAACCCCGCACGGGAACCCTGTATGGGAACCCCGCATGGGAACCCCACACAGGAACCCTGTATGGGAACCCTGCATGGGAACCCTGCATGGGAACCCCACACAGGAACCCTGTATGGGAACCCTGTATGGGAACCCTGCATGGGAACAATGAATGGGAACCCTGTATGGGAACCCCGCACGGGAACCCCACACAGGAACCCCACACAGGAACCCTGCATGGGAACCCTGCATGGGAACCCCACACAGGAACCCTGTATAGGAACCCCTCATGGGAACCCCACACGGGAACCCCTCACCCCAAATCAGGCCGTGACCCCTTCAGCTCAGTTTTGGAGGCCAAGTTTCCTCTCGGTGCTCCTGTCTGTGCTTCAGGAGGTTTTTTGGGATGGAGGTGTCAGCAGCAGCCCCAGGCTGACAGCCCCTTTCTGCTGCACCACTCAGGGCAAACCTCCTCCTAGGAGTTCACTGCAGATGAAAGGCAATACAGAATTTGATAAGATAAAGCCCCAAATATGTACTTAAAGGATCTAAAATTGTTCAGAAGAGTTCAAAATCCAGCGTGAGCTGTGGGAGTTCAGGAGGGGTGGCAGGGATGGGGTGTTCTGTGTGAGCCAGCCAGAACTTGTGGAATTTCCTGGCTGGGGTTTGTCACCATCTCAGTGAAACATGGACGGTGTCCCCTTGATTCAGCACAGGAACTGGGCCAAGGACACTGACCCCTCGTGTGACTGGCACTTTGGGGCTCTGAAAAAAGCACAACACCAGCTGAGCCCTGCACCAAACCCTGAGGTGGCAATTTTAGGTGCTACCCTGAGAACAGGGAAAATCCTGACAGCTCACGCTGAATTCTGCTCCCCTGAGAGGGCGAGAAAGCTGTTGTTAGGTGTGTTTTCTCTATCTTAATTGCTGTCTGAAAAGCAAAGCAAAGCAGTTCATCTTTCAGTTCATCGAATTTTTTCTTCTAGATGACTGAGGTCAAGGCTTCTGGGGTGACACATTCCAATGCTGTGCTTCTGTGAGTTAAACACAAGGTAAAAGACATTTTTAAATTATTTGTACCAGTCTCCATGATTTGTAGAGATGGTAGACAAGGAACTGAAGTCACTTCTAAGAACATTTTCCAAAATCACATATCTGAAAATCTGCATTAAATTCGAAGCAAATATTTCAGACTTATGTGGACTTTGTCAATATTTTCAGAACAGGGTTTTCATCTCAGGATACGCTGTCTGTTGTCATTAAGCTGCAGCTCTCACTTCTGAGAGGCAGAGCATTAAATTACAAGAGATACAAAGCTCTCCCTCCGGAGGGTGGCTGGGGAACATGTGGAATATTTTACTATGATGTGGCTGGGATTTCCCGAGAGCACAATGGTTGTACAAAGCCGTGCTGAGCTTGCTGCTTTGCTGGCAATTCTGGCCCTTGTCTGACTTCAAGACATTGGTTTAGCTGGAATTCATTACTGGGGAGAATGAAGGGAGCTTTTTGTTAAGTGAAACTATATTTTGGCAAGAAAGTGTGACTGAACGTGAGCTCAGGAGTGCTGGGAAGAGCAAAGCTGAGTGAAGGAAGTGTTTGTGAACTGGACCTGCACAGCAAATTGGATCAAAGCTGGAGCACCATTTCTGCTCATCAAATGAGGGTTTGCTTTTTCTCCTTCATCACTGAAAGTCAGAGAATGGAGTCACAGAAATCAAATGATGTATGGGAGGAATGATTCTTTACTTCTTAGGAGATGGAAACGCCCTGGCTGTTCAGGCAGGGACTCTGCACAGGCTCTGGTGGGCAGCCTGGTCATTAGGGGGGTGCTGGTGCTGGTGCTGGTGGCACAGCAGCAGAGCCCAGCAGAGTCTGGATGCAGCTCATGCCCATCAGGGATTGTTGACTGAGGCTCTGGCTCTTCAGGTGATCTTCAGCTTCCTCCAAGAAAATCGTGGTGGGGCTGATCCACAGGCCTGGGATCCTGACAGAAATGGTGGATGATCTCTTTATTTACAGGAGTCAATAGAAATTATATTAAGGAGGCAGAACACAGCTTTGGAGAGCACCACCCTGATGTGTTCCATGAAAAAGGGTTTTTTATGCAATTCTGATCCTAATTAGGTACCTGAATTATGTGTCTGGGTTTTGTTTGATGATGTTTGGTTTTTAATTTGTTCTTCCACTGCAGACATTGCCTGGTCCCTGCCTCATCCCACTGTTCCCTTGTGTCACAGTCCCAGCTGTTTCCCAGGCCAGCCCTGCAGGTGCCTCTGTTCCTGCAACACAGCGTTCCCACTCTGCCTCAGTTTATCCCTCCTCATGCTCTCTCTCCTCTCCACATTGTGCCAATTCTCCTTAAAGGCCCTTTGCAAAATGTTTTCATGTTGTTCTTTTCCTTCACAGCCTCTTGCTGGCCAAATTCTTCCACTGCCTCAGTGGGATGCTGGATGCCTTGAAAAGGATGACATGACCCTCCAAGTGCCTTGTTGGGAACTTTCAAAACAACACACTTAGGTACAACTCTCCTGTGGTCAAGGCCACAGAAGACATTTCAGTTCCATTTTAATGAGCTGGACACGCTCCCAGCAAAGCAGCAGCTGATTCTGGAAGCACGGGCAGCGTTTGGAGCTGCTGGTGTGTCCGTGCAAACACTGATTTTGGGACAGGCAGAGCTGTCTGCGTGGGCAGTGGGGTGCTGAGCACAGGGCAGGGAGTGCTGCACTCCAGGGAACCAAGCAGCAATCAGAGGAATGTGTGTTGTAGAGGGGACTGGGCCACGGCTGCCCTGCTGTCCCCTGCTGTCCCCTGCTGTCCCCTGCTGTCCCCTCTGTCCCCTCTGTCCCCAGCAGTGCCCTGCAGCTCCTCCTGCGTGGGATGGGCTGTGGCTGATGCCCACACCAGCTGTGCAGGGACCCCCAGGGCTGCTGCTCCACGCAGCAGGGATGTCCTGGGCTCTGTAAATCAGTGTGAAGTGTGGGCAGCCACAGCCAGCTCCTGCTGGGTGCATCCCAGAGCCTGCTGGGCTGAGGAAGGGCTGCATTCCTTGTCTGGGAGGCTGTGACACCTGTGTATGGCACCTGTGTGTGTGACACCTGTGTGTGACACCTGTGTGTGACACCCGAGTCTGTGACACCTGTGTGTGTGACACCTCTGTGTGTGACACCTGTGTCTGTGACACCTGTGTGTGACACCCTGTCTGTGACACCTCTGTGTGTGACACCCGAGTCTGTGACACCCTGTCTGTGACACCTGTGTGTGTGACACCTGTGTGTGTGACACCTGTCTGTGACACCTCTGTGTGTGACACCTCTGTGTGTGACACCTGTGTGTGTGACACCCGAGTCTGTGACACCCTGTCTGTGACACCTGTGTGTGTGACACCTCTGTCTGTGACACCTCTGTGTGTGACACCTCTGTCTGTGACACCCTGTCTGTGACACCTCTGTGTGTGTCACCCTGTCTGTCCCACCCCGTCTGTGCCGCGGGCAGCTGCCAGAGGAGGGGCTGTGTCACTGCAGGGCAGTGTTTGACCCCCTTTAGCCCTGGCTGTGCCTGAGGCAGATCTGCTCTGCTGCTCACCTGCAGGGCTCAGCCAGGTGCTGTTTGATCTGCAGTGACACGCTCCAGCAGGGGCCCCTGTGCTCCCAGGGACAGCTTTCATCTCCTCTCCGGGGCACAGGCACCTGCACACCACTGCAGGCACTGCTGCTAAAGCACCTGTGCAGCTGCGGGCTGGGTGCTCCCACACTCACCTCAAACACCAGCTGGGCTGGGGTTTTCATGGGTGAATTGCAAAAGCAGCACTGAACCAGGTTTTGGAGGTCTCTGTCCTGCTCTCTGGAGTTATTTTGCGAGGGTGATTAATGAGGCACGCTCCTGCTCCTTGATGGCCACTGTGCATCATGGATTCACATGCACAGGACAAGGCAGCAAGCTAGCAAACCTACAGCCCATAGGTTAATGCAGTTAATAGTGAAAGGAAAATGTTCTGCAGCTCATTAACAAGAACCTGAACGCCTCCCAGCCAACTGAAAACAAACCAAAAGCTGAACTTTGCTGCACAGTTTTTGCTTGTCCTGGAATAACAATTTGTCATCTGCTCAAGATGCACACTGGTCTTTAATTCAGCTTTTAAATTATTGACAAAGCAAACAGAAACCCCCAACAAAAAAACCTAACCAACCCCACCCTCACCCAAAGAAGGCAGCAGACACCTCTGGGTAAGGGAGGTGAGGTGTTTATTCCCAAGTTACAGGTCAGAGTGTGTTTCAGAATTCTGTTTTATTTCCCAGTGACAATTATATAAACAATTTCAAAGCAGAGTCCAGGTGTCAGCTGCAGCCTTTCCCCTGCACCCCTGCCCATCAGGCTGGTGCTGCTCTCAGTTTGTCAGCAGTTCTGCTCAGCCAGGGAGCTGCATTATTTATTTTCAGGTGCCAGAAGGGTGAGGCACAGGTGCTGCCAGGCACAAAAACCCTGGTTTAAGTATTTAACACTTAAATACCCCCTGGCACTATTTAAGGCAGGCACAGGTCAGCCCCTGTTTGGCTGGGGCAAGAGTTCTCTGTTGTGACTGAGTCCCTGATTTGAGGCTTGGGATTGAAAACCAGCAATAGCAGGGTGTGAGAAGCCTCATGAATGTAGGAATTCCTGTGTGAGTTTTCCAAAGTCAAGGTGAAGGCTAGAAAATGAGAGTTCTTCTGGGCTGAGCTGTGGGGAGAAGGGAAGCACAGATGCTGCAGGTGAGGAATCCTGGAGAGTGCCCTGGGCTCTTCATGGGGGCAGCACAGGGAGCAGGAGTGCTTTACCCAGAAAATGCTATTTACTCACTGAACTCGCCATGGTGGGGCACACAGAACTGGACTGCACTCTGCTGAGTGAGTTTAACTCGGTTTGGAAGACTTTCCTGCTGGAGCTATGGCAGCAAAAGTGAATGTGTGTGTTCTGGGGCTGGGTGTGCTGGGGGAAGCAGTGCTGGGTTTGTGGAGAGCTGGCACTGACCAGCTGATGGAGGCACAGGGCTTGGCCACTTGCTGGGCCATTTTAAAACCTTCGGTTCTAAGAGATGGAATACTTCTTCTCTAGAATAGCATGTGAAGAATTTTTTGGGGGGAGGAAGCATGTGAAAGTGTGATATGGATGAAAAAGTGAAAAGTGGAGAGTTCAAACTTGCCATTCTCTCCTTTTTCTCTCTTTGTATGTTCAGCAGAGTAATTCTCCACCACTTTCAAGTAGTTGAGAACATCTAATAGAAAATCCTTTAAAAATTGTAATTCTCCTAATTTAAACAATGAGGTCATAGTTGGATAATGATCTCCCACTGTCTCTTCTGCTGCTTTTGTCTTGACAATATTTTCCTTTAGTGGCTCACAGGGGCTGCTGTGTGGCTGCTGCCTTTCCAAAGCTCTGGTTGTGGCTGTGTCCCATGGCAAATTAAACACTCATGAGCTGCTCTGCTTTGAGCTGTGCATGTGGGGTGGTTCAACATTTAAACCATGTTAAAGCTGGGGTGTAGCTTGTTAGACTTAATGAGTTTATTTGTGTTATGGTTTAAAGTGGATCACCACAGGCAAAATCAAGATCTAGTCAAAAAACCACTTCACAAACATCTCCAGATGAGGTTTCTGAAGTCTGTGTTGTCTAATTATGCTCTAGCATTGAGTTATACTGTGCAGTTTCTTTCTCTGTTCTGCAGACTGCTTGTCCAGGTTGTGTTTAAGCTCATACTGGTGCACAGAAGTGTTTGAGCTGTTACACAAAGTAATGTGAGTTGGCATTTTTAAAAATGGGTGTTCTTAAGTGTGATGCTAGAAGTGTCTGGAGTGTGCTGAAGCACATGAAGAAGTTCACTGTGACTGGTGACATGGTTTGATGTCTCGTGTCTCAGCAGGAGTGACCTGGGTGAGCTGAGGGGGATGGACAGGAGCAGCACTGCAGGACTGCAGTGACACCTGGGCATTCCCAAAAACCAGTAATGGTGCTGCCTGAAGGCCTGTGCTACTGGCTGCAAGGAAAGGGATAATTCTGAATTAATTGTATCACTAGACATATTTCTGGAACATTTTGAGCTTTATCTTGGTGTGGTAGCTCTAAGCCATGGATGTATTGGTAATGGCATAGATCCAGGTCCCCTGGGCCCAGAGGTTCCTACAAACTTATTTTCATCAGTAGAGTGAATTCCCCTCCAATTCCGGGAAACCTGAGTCCAATCTGGCACACCAAAGAAGTTTATAAACTTGCATTTGTAAGAGCATTTATTTACCTGGGGATGCCTTTTGGTGCTTGCCATTGCACTCCAGGTGAGGAGCAGGGCCCTGCCCAGCCCTGGGCTGGCAGATTTAACCCTGCCCTGGCAGATTTAACCCTGCCCTGGACCTGGCTCTGTGTCTGGGTGTTCCTGGGATCACCCAGGGAAATGGAGCAGGAAATCCCATCTGCCCAGCCCTGCCCTGGCAGATTTAACCCTGCCCTGGCAGATTTAACCCTGCCCTGAACTTGGCTCTGTGTCTGGCTGTTTTGGGATCAGGGGATGGGGCAGGAGGTGCCATCCTCTGGCCCCGAGCTGGGGGATGGGGCTGGGCACCCTTCAGCAGGGCTGGATGAACAAAAGCTCTCTGTTAGGGGCAGGGTGAGGCAGTGAGGGGCTGGTGAGGGTCCCAGCACAGCTCCCTGGGCTGCTCTCATGTCCCATTTGTTTTGGAGCAAGTGTTTGAGACCTTGCTGTGCTGCTTTGTGTGGGAGCTCTCAGCTGGATCAAATGTCCCTCCTATTCCTGAGCAGAAGAAACTCTGCAGGGATGAATGCTGCCCACTATTCCCAAACACCCTTTTCTTCCATGAAAGCCTCCCATGGAATACCCAGCTGCGGTGCTGAAAGTCAGGAAATCTGATCCTTTCCTGCATATCAAAGTACAACAAACCTCTATTTATTCCCCCTACATCTATTCCAGTTTCTTGCCTCCCTGTTGCTGTTGGCACAGCTCTTAATGCAAATTCCATATTTTTGGGGGACAGCCCCTGGTGCCAGGCTGGGGGAGCACAGAGCTGGCATCTCCCAGGCAGAAGAGGCTGCAGGGTCCCCTGGGACACCTGGGCAAGCAGGGATCCTCTGTCAGGGATTTGGGATTTGGGATCCCTTCATTCAGCCCAGCATGATCTGGTTTTATTTATCCTGTGAGGGATGTGGGATAGAGAGCACTTGGAAGCAACTCAACAGCCACTAAAATAAATGTTCTTTTCTGTTTATCCCTTGGCTTGCATCTGGAAATTAAATGTGCTGCATTAGGAATCTCAAACTTTGACTGTCTTTACTGAGTCTTTAATTGAATACAGGTCAGACCCAAAAGCATGACTGACTTCTGTTGCTGCACTAGGAAAAATCCCAGATTTCAGAGAGGCTGTGGGTACAACACATGGCTGCTGTGAAAAAACCTCTGCTTTCATCAGGACATGGCAGTGACTCTAGTTTTAAATGGTTGAATCTAGCAATAGGAAATAATCAGACCAATAAAGACTTTAATGCTGGTCTTGGGTAAAATACAGCAGGTTGTGAATGTAGGCTGAGTTCTGTTTAAAGCTGTCTCTGCTAAAAACTGGTAAATTTTCCATAACAGTCAGCTTAATGCAGTGTTTTTTACATAAAGTTGTTGAATCAAGCTGAAAGGAATGTGTCCTTAATTCTTTCAGCAATTCTTGAGCCACACGTTCAGCAGCTCTGTTCACAAACCCCAGCAATGTTGTTCCTATTTCTACGACATTTGCCTCAATTTCCTGTTTTCCAGTGTTTTTTGAGTTGAAGAGAAAATGGCTTTTTTTTCTCAATGCTGTCTCGGGGCTGAAGTACTTGTCAGTGTGTGTGCAGAAATGATTTCCCAAGGAAGCTCAGCCCTGCCAGGTGCTGTAACCTGGCCTGGAGCTGAGCCCTGTGGCCAGAAGCTGCTCTGGGTTGAAGTCCAGCTGGTTTGTCCTGCTGAAGTGTCCCTGCCAGCCCTGAGCCAGCAGCGACTTGTGCAATTAAACAGTTTTTAAACCTCTGCCAGCATGTTAATAAAGCCTTGTTTATGTGCAAAGCACTTGGAAAACAACTCTAAACACTGGATTTATTTGCAGTAAATGTTGTTCTTAATCACAGAAGATTTTCATCTGGATTTGCAGACATTATGCAGGTTTTTTGCTATGTTCATAGCAGGCCACCAGGCACTGGTTACCTGTTGGAAGGGGTCAGTGGGGGGCTCTAAAGCAGCTTCCTCCTCCTCCTCCTCTCCCAGTGCTGTGCCTTGCATTCCCAGTGCTGTGTCCACGAGCAGCTCAGAGCAGGGATAGGGGCATTGCATGGCAGCAGCCTCAAGGCAATTATGGCTTTTCCTCTTCTTCAGGCACAGCCTGTGCCCCTCAGAGAGCTGGGGAAGGGAGCAAAGTTGTTGGGTTTCCAGCCTTTGAATTAAATGTAGTCTTTTCTTTCCTAGAAAAGGACTTTCAGGATTCCTTTTTCACTGTAAGAATGAAAAAGGACAGCTTGGCTTCTCTTTCCTTTTCTAGGAGACTCAGCTCATTTCTGAGTCCTTCCTGGAAAAACATGTTCTGATGTTGAAATTAGCCCAGGCCAGAGTTGCTGCCTGGAGTACTTAGCTGTAAATTCACATGCTCTTGGCCTCTGCTTTGCTTTATCTCCTGAGTTTAGCAGAGAGCCTTTGGCTTTGTTCTGGTTTTGCTGACAATGTGAGTCCACAGTGACTTCCCCAGAAGGGAGTTACAGCCAGAGATTAACATCGTGTGTGTTGGGCAGACCTGGCAGCTCCTGGCCATGTGATGGCATGATGGAAATAACTTTTTATTCCAGTTTAGTCCTTGTGTCAGCCCCAGAGCAGCACCAAGAATCTGTGAGATTCCCACTGGGAGCTGCAGTTCCTGCAGCCTGGGTCCCAGGGTGGGATCAGGGACAAAGGGGGGGATCAGGCACAAAGAGGGGATCAGGGACAGGGGAAAGAGGGGATCGGGGACAGGGGGGAGCTGCTGCAGCCCCCAGCCCTTGGGAGGGTCCATGCTGCTGGCTCAGACAGCCCTGGGGAGGACAGGACAGGGGGTCCTTGCTTTGCTGTGTCTGTGTGTGCTGCTGGGGCTGGGTGTCTGCACATCCCACTGGGGCCTGGCCAGGAGCACCCCTGGGCTGCTGCTGCTGCCTTGCAAGCAGGGGAAATGTGAAGGGAGCACTGGAATGGGGAGATTGACAGCTGCCAGGCTGTGCCAGGCTGTGCCAGGCTCTGGGTCAGGCTGTGCCAGGCTGCTCTAGGCTCTGGGTCAGGCTGTGGGTTAAGCTGTGCCAGGCTCAGGCTCTGGCTCAGGCTGTGCCAGGCTGTTCTAGGCTCTGGCTCAGGCTGTGCCAGGCTGTTCTAGGCTCTGGGTCAGACTGTTCTAGGCTCAGGCTCTGGCTCAGGCTCAGGGCTCTGCCTCCCAGGCAGGAAGGTTCCAGGGCGCTGCTCTGGCCCAGGAGCTGCACTCTGCTCCCTCCATCCATCTCTGATGCTACAAGAACAAGAAACATCTGGCAGAGAGGCCACGTAGCTCAAACCTTGGGAGTGCAGATGCTTTGCAGAGTTGTGTACAAATATGGAGCTTGAGTTTTCTCTGTCGTTGGAACATCTGACACTGTCCCTGTGCTGAGTCCCTGCTCTACCTGGCATTCCTGTATGGAAGGGCTCCTGCTGGCTTTCCCTTTCCCCTGGCAATACTGGTTCAAGTTAAAACCAGCTGAGAGTGCCACAGGGCTCACTCTGCTCCTGCTGGCAAGTTCTCCCTTGTGACCACGTGTAGAAAATACCTGGTTGGTTGTGTAGGAGCTGGATTTAATTTCTAGGTCGTGGTAAGCAGGGATGAGGGGCCAAATTCTGATCCAGTGATGACATGGGTAAACTCCCACTGATTTCCAAAGACTGAATTGGCTGAAGAGGGCTGGGTTCTGCAAATCCAAGTGCCTCTGACAAACACATTTGGCTCACTTTCTGCCAGCACTCCATTATTTTTTCCCCAGTTCAGATGTTTATGTGAGTGCTTGCTGGCTCAAGAGGCTGGATGTGTCTGGATATATTTGAGGGTTATAAATGAAACTAAACATATCTAGCAAATGCCATCAGCACTGCTCAGCTGGAGGAGCCTCACAGAGCTCTTGTCCCCCTGTCTCACAGCTCTGCTGCCCTGGTTCCTCCTGGCTTGGAGGGTGCAGGTTCCTTGTAAGAGTTCCCACAGCTGCCTCCTCCCAGATCTGCACAGGGCTCAACCCCAGTGAGCCTGAAATGGCAACCAGGTTGTTGTGATGGCACCAAAATTTATGGTGGGCAGAAACGCTCAGGGACAAAACCCTCTCATGTTGTATGCAGAAATGATTTTTGGAAGCATGAGAAGCACTAATATTCGTGGCACATGTCTGTAATAAGCAGTGCAAAACAAATCTGGGGCCAGAAGCTTTCCTGCAGGTCCTGCAGTGCAGTACTGAGCTAGTGTGATTTGTTTATCCTGATATTGAGATAAGCAACTGCTCCAGCCAAAACCAGCACAGCAGTGTGAGTGTGTGCAACAGTGTTTACTGTTTTATTCCTTGTATTAAAAAGACAATAAAATTTATCTATATGGCTGTGAGAGCAGCAGTCACCTCAGGGAAATGTGCTTTCAGCAGCAGGAGTGGAGGGGTGACACATGGAGGGAAAACAAAACCAAGTGAAAACACCTTCCCTGGACCAGGGTGCTCAGGGAGCTGCCAGAATGTGCCAAGTTCTGACTTGTGTGTGACTGCAAATGGGACACAGACAGAGGGGTTTGCACCAAAAGCTTCACCAAAGTCTCTTCCTTCAGACTGTGTGGTCAGCAGCTCTGGTGCTGCATGGAGGGGATGTTTTCCCTCCCTTGCATGGGGGGGATGTTTTCCCTTTATTGCAGAGGGGATGTTTTCCCTTCATTGAGAGGGGATGTTGAGCCTTCATTTCCTTTCTGGCCTGGCTTGCTGTGGATGTGGAGATTTTCCCTGTCCTTCTGGATGTACACACTGTTCTTTGCTATTTTTCTGTTCACCAGTATTATGAGCTGTAATTTTGTGTTAAAACCAAAACTCTGCATGGGAGCAGCAGCCAGCAGGGAGTCCAGGAATGCTGGATGTAACACACTTCCACAGTTGTTAAACCATTGCACTGGGCACTTTGACTCATTGATGCTTCTTGCTCTCTGCTTCCTGGGATATCAAATGCTATCCCAGTTTTTCTTTGCAGTTTCCTGGGAGTTTTTCTGCTGTAGTTCCCTCCTGTGGTCGCTGCCACATGTGCAGCATTCTGGGGATGCCAGTGAGCATTTTGCCCTTTGCATGGGCATCTCCTGGGGCCCTGTCCTTGCACTGTGGAGGTGAAGCCCAGAACATCACAGGATGTTTTTCCTTCCTGAGCTGCTGGCAGTGGATGGAAGGAGGGTGGATGTTGCTGCCTTTTCAGGTTATGTTTAAATTGTTCGTAGGTGTTGTTAGGAGGCTGTGATACATTTCCAGTTGTAGTTTTTGAAATACTTTTATTTCAAGACCAAGACATTGAGAGCCTGAGTAACATGTCCAACTCAGGGGCTCATTCCCAGAGACAGTGATTTCCTTGGCTTGGGCAGCTGGCTGGGATCCAGCTCTCCTTTCTGCCCTCTGAAGCTGTGAGCAGGGGAGTGCTGCCCTGCTGAGTCCCACAGGAGATGAGAGGGGTCAGACCCCCAGGCCTGGGGCTCCTGCTCCCTGGGGAGCTGAGAGTGTTTCCCCTCCTGGACACTGGATGGGGAATTCAGCCACGTTTGAGTGGCCAGTCTGCTCCTGGGGTGTCAGCTCTGCCTTGTGAACACCTCTGGAAGAAACTGGCTCTGGGAGCTAAGGCCAGAATTTGTTTCTAGCCAGAAAGAATGCAGTCCATGGAAAAACCATAAAAGTTTCTGGTTGTGGCAGGGTTACAGCAGGGCTGACAGTGAAAGTTCCTGCTTGGAGCAGGATTACAGCAGGAATGAAATTTCTCAGGAACTCAGAGTTTCCACTCAAATACAGACATTGATAATTTTATACTTGCCTCTTTGTGGCTTGAAGTCAACCTCCTCCTGAAGTTGATTTTTCTGTTTTGTAGAAGCTAAATCTTCTGCAATGCATTTTATAATTTTACAATAATCCTTTTTGTTGCAAAAATTGTGTTTTATTAGAGCTAGCAAAACTGCAGGCAAAGGTACCTTTATTTTGGAATTTAGAATGTTACCTGTGTCACTCAGGACTGCTCCACATTTAAATTCAGTCCTGCTGGAGACAAACCTGGCAGCTCTGCCTCTCCAAAGGGTGAAGCTGCTCCTGCTCCCTGCTGTGACATTTCCCCTGGCTGTGGGGAGCTGGGTGAAGCCCAAGTGACACTCTCAGGGCAGCACCCCCAGAACCCCTGGATGTGTCCCAGGGCTGGGGTGGGCTTGCAGCCCCTGCTGCCACAGCCCCAGGAGCCAGGGCTGCCCTCTGGGGACCCCTGCACGCCATGGCTCTGGCCAGGGCCACCAGGAGGGTCCCAGGGCCACCAGGAGGGTCCCAGGGCCACCAGGCTGGGACGGGCTGGGGCAAGAAACACCGGCTGCTGATTGCTGGGATTGCTTAAAAAGTAGGGGCTGTGGGTTTGAAATCCACATTCTGAGGCTGCTTCTGAAGTTTTGGTGAACCCTTTTGGCCAGTCCTTGGTGAAATCCCAGCAGAAATCTCATCCTGTTAATATTCCAATTAAGTTCTGCTAGTATTCTAATTGTTTTCCTCGGCTCTGTTGGTTATGGGCAGGGCTGTGGATTCTCTCACAGCTTTTCAATGGTTTTACACATGAGAAAATGATGGGATGCACTTTCCATAGGGCTTCTGTGAGTGATGGGGCCACAAAGGGAGACTTGCCAGGGGGTCTGCAGGCACCACAGCCAGGCTTGCCTTTGTCCCTTGGACTGTGCAAAGCCAGGAGTCCCTTTCCACCCCTGCCTTCACCTTCCCACAGGCAAAACACAGTCTTGGAGCTGATTTAATATTCGGAGAAGTGGTTTGGGAGCTATTTGCTTAGCTTGCACTATTTTTATTAAAGACAGAAATGTTCTTTTAAAGGTTTTAGTGAGTTATAATTGTAGATGGTTTTCACTTCAAATCACCCAGTGGGAGCACTGGGACTTGCTCTGCAAAAGGGGGAAACCTGAGCTGCAGCAGTGAGGAGCCTCAGGGACTTGGTTGTTTCATTGCAAATCCATTGCAGTGCTTTAGAATCACTCAGGCTGAAAAATAACTCTAAGATCATAAAGTGCAACCTTTGAGCAATCCCCACCTTGTCACCCTCTCAGTGCCATGTCCAGTCTTTCCTTGAACACCTCCAGGGATGGAGACTCCCCCACCTCCCCCGGCAGCCCCTGCCAGTGTTTAAAACCCATCCAGGTTGTACATCAGGGAGAATTTCTACACTGAACCTGCTCAGGGCAGCTGGAGGCCCTTTCCCCCTGTCCTGTCACTTGTTGCCTGGGATAAGAGGCTGATCCCCACCTGGCCACAGCCTCTTCTGGGGCAGAAATAGCTGCAACCTGAGAATCTTGAGAGTTCTGCTGGAGAGTGAGCAGGATCCTGCAGCAGCTCTGCAACCCACTGGGCCCTGCAGGTGCTTTACAGCCTAATGAACTCTCTGTAATGAACCTGCAGTTAATAAATGCTAACAATCAGTTGTAGTAAATTCATGTCCTGGATGCTTACTAGAAGTATTTGACATTGCAACAGTTCTGGGAACTCTTGCGAGGCCAAACCCCGTGTGTCCATTCTGGGAACTCACAGAGAGGAGAACAAGCTGCCCTGAGCAGAGCTGTGCTGCTCCCCTGCTCCTGCTGAGGAGAGATGTGGCCAGGACTCTGCTCACAGTGAGGGCTTTTCCCCTCAGGGCATCTACAGAAGTCGTGGATTTTCTGCTTTGGTTTTAAACAGTTTCAGTTTTAACATCACCCAAACACTTTCTGCAATATTTTCTTCTAGATTTGTGCAGCTTTGGTGGATTGAAGGATGGAGGTGCTGTTTGTGGTCCTGGCTTGACTCCTCATTCTTAGACCTTGCATGGTGAGATGCAAACCCAGGAGGGTTTGTTGGCTCAGCTCTGAGCAGGCAGGGTGGTCTGAGGAAGCCCAGGGTGTATGAGCTGTGAGCAGGGACATTCAGCTCTCCTGAGCTGCTCAGCCCCACTCTGTGCTCCCAGCCTGGTGGGTCAGTGGCAGCTGCTTGGCTCAGCACTGTTCTCTGGTGGCTGCAGCTCCTTCAGAACTGTGGCCTGCATTCCCCTGAGATTTCCAGTGCTCCTCACCCAGCCTGATGCTGGCAGAGCCTTGGGTCAGGATGTCTGGGTCTGGCTGAGAATGGGTGTGAGAAACAGAAGCAGAGGGAGAAAATGTGTCCCCACATGAGGGTATTGGGAGTTCAAGTTTTCAGTTTTGTGTTTCATTTTAGCCAAATGAGTGATTTTGTTTCACATTGAGAGAATGAAAAACTAGAATATTAGTGTGAGGCTGCCTTTAGAAATGCATTTACTGAGAGCCAGCCTTTCAGTATGAACCTTGTGGAGACAAGGTGAAGGCTGCAGGTTTACCAGGTCTGACTGCACTGCCCTGTGAGGAGCACTGGTCATGGGCTGCTGCTCGAGTCCTGCTGCTTTTGGGTGTAATTCTTCCAGTGGGGCAGCAGGGCACAGCCTCACAGCACAGAGCTGTGAACCAGCCCCACAGCACAGAGCTGTGAACCAGCCCCCCAGGCAGGGACAGCCCAGGGCCTCAGTCCCCTGTGACCCCAGCACTGTTTCTGGGTGCTGGCACAGAATGAACCCACTGCTGGCACAGGTGGGGTGGGAGCTGGGATCCTGCAGGGCACTGAGATGCCCAAAGATCAGTGAGGTGATTTTATACCAGCTGAGCTGTGTAACTCACCCACATTTCCAGTGGGAGCAGGAGCAGTTTAATCCCATCCTCCTGCACTGCAGCAGGCATGGCCCCAGGGGTGGGCACCTGGAGGCACAACCAGCTTTTAGCTTAACTTTTCTCTCACAAATACACAGTGCCTGTGGCACCTTGGCCAAACCCCCTCTTGCATAAAGAAACCTCCCTGGGGTCTTTTGTGTTGGTGTTTCCTCTCCTGCTCACAAAAGGAACAAATTAAGAAAGTCAAGATTTTCTGCTTACAAAATGAAAGAAAAAACTGTAGAAATGAGGTCTGGGCAGCAGCTGGGTCTTTGTTTTGTGCAGCAGGACCTGCTTATGCAAGGGAGAGCCTTGTACTGTTTTACTGCTTTAACTATGTGTAAGATTCCTGCTGGTTGTCCCTCAGGTTCCTTCTCTGCCTTATCTGTTCCCCCAGGATGGCAAATCTAACTCCAGCAAGCTGCTGCTGGATCCAGAATTCAGGAATTGTGCTTATTTTTGTAAAACTGGGAAACTGTATGACAACTAGAACTATATGGACATTGAGAAGCTGGCAGTGTGAGCTGGATGAAATCCTTGTTATAAGTTCAGGTTTCTTAAATTACTTTGAACCACAAACTTTAATGTAGAAGAGAAAATCATTGGAGGCTGTTTGGAGTGTAGATCCTGGCTCTGTGTGCCCTGAGGGGTTTCTGTGCTGCTCTGCCTCCAAAGCAGCTGCTGTGCTGGTTCAGAGTGAGATGCTCTTGCACACTCAGGGAGCAGCTCTGAGCCTGTTGCTTCACTTGGAATAGACAGAATGCAAAGCAAAAGTGCTGCTGCCTTCCTGCCAAACAGTAAAGAGTTGCATGTTTGAAAACAGGCTTTCAGTTTGAAAACATCAAAGCAAGACACTGACTTATTTGGAAAACCCTGTTATTTTATCCTGATATTAATGTTCTTTTTAGACAGAGCTAGAGGAAGTTTTATTGGCCACTTTAAGGCCTTCATGTGCACAGTACATTTCTGGAGCTGCTCCTTTGTCTTGTGTTCAGAAATACTGCATGTGTTTCTATACTTCTGCTTACTAAAGTCTCAGAGAATTGCTTTCTTTTCAGTTCAGGGTATGAACGTGTTGTCAAATAGGACATTTGCTTCCGTTTATACAACTTGCAATTTGGTAACAAGCAACAGATGAAAAAGCAGTACCCAAATTCTCTTGTATAAAATTTCTTGTGAATGCCATCCCTTTGTTCCATAGAAACAGGCCAGTTTTCAGTCCTGTGAGTAGCATTAAAAGTACAGCAGAATGAAGAAAAGAAGTGGAAATAACTGAAGTTTAGTGAAGCAGTATAAAATCTAGCACTGGCTTCTGGATATCAGCCCAGAAGCTGTTCCTGGGCTCGAGGGGGATTTTCAGTGCTGTGCTGCTCTGACTGGTCAGTGGGTGTCCATCAGAGGCATCGAAGGGCAGGATAAGTCATTTTTGCTTTTACACAAGGTTGCTATTTAGTGGTCTGAAGGCGAATGGGGACAGCATGCAGTGTCTTCCGCGCTGTGCTGTGTCCCTGCAGTGTCGGGTGTCTGTCCCCGCCCGTCCTGCCCTGCCAGGCTGCTGCTCCTGCTGCTCCCGGGCGGAGGGAGCCGGTCTGCAGGGCTGCACTGCCTCCCGCCGGCTGCTCCCCTCCTTCCCCGAAGGACGCTGCACCGCTCCTTCCTCTGCATGAGAGCCCGCGGGTGGGCTGGGGGCTGCAGTGCGGCACCTGCAGCGTCTCTGCTGCCCCTTCACCCGGGCCACGGCTGGGACCTCTGTCCCCTCTTCTGTCACTGTCCCCAGCCCGGGCTGTGCTGTCACTGTCCCCAGCCCCGGGCTGTGCTGTCATTGTCCCCCAGCCCGGGCTGTGCTGTCACTGTCCCCAGCCCGGGGCTGTGCTGTCACTGTCCCCAGCCCGGGCTGTGCTGTCATTGTCCCCAACCCCGGGCTGTGCTGTCATTGTCCCCAGCCCGGGCTGTGCTGTCATTG
>JANRGV010000002.1:24475439-24488882 GCA_024734035.1 Alethe castanea | reverse complement strand
AGAGATGCCTCTGTTCCTCACAGCTCGATCAAATCAGTTCTTAACAATTAAATTCTCACTTGGCCTCCTCATGTGCCCTGCAATGTGCTTCGCCGAGCTGGTGACACCAGCCCCGGGATAATTAACTGCTTAAAAAACCAGGGAAACTCTCCTCTGTGTTCTTTTACTTGATTTGCAGATCTCTGGAGTGTCCATGAAACCTCAGCACCTGCCTTGGTCCATGTGCCATGGTTGGCACAGCCCTGTCACAGTGTTATCAAAGCAGGTCTGGCTCCCAGCCCCACACAGCACAGCACTTTGTGCCTGCCAGGGAGCTGGCCCTGTGCTCTTCACAGAAACGTGGAAGGAACTTAATGGCTTTAGGGTTTTTTAGCACAGAATGAGCCATGCAGAAGCCCAATTGTGATTTCCTCCTTGAGGCTGGATTTGCTGGAAGAGGAGGCAGTGCCAGCCCAAGAGCACCCAGCTGTCACTGCCCTGGCCTTGCCTGGCTCCTTCTCCACTGTCCTGCCCAAGGAGTCCAGCCCAAGCCCCAAGCACTGTGGGTGCCACTGCCCTCTCCAGAGAGGAGTCTGTACAGCAGGTGCCATCCCATGCCCACGTGTTGATGGCCAGGAGCTGATTTCTCTTTGTAAACAATGTGTAGTGACAGGTTTTATGGATTAATGTGCTCAATTATTCATTTTGCTGTGTCCACTGAGGTGAGCAGGGTCATCTGCTCCCTCTCAGTGACTCAGTGACACTGCCATGGCATTTACCCACGGGTAATCTCCAGCCCCAAACGTGTGCTCCTTGTGCCAATATATCCATAGATCCACCAGCAGGGAGGTGCCAAGGCAGAGCCAGTGCCTGGGTCCTGGGCTCCCTGTGCTGGACAGAGCATTCTGACATTCTGACACCTGCTTTCATCACAGGGGGCTGCCTTTGCCCCAGCACTGCCTGGTCACAGCAGGCTCTCCTCGGCTGGGGAACTCCAGACACAGCCCAGGCACCTCAGGGGGACCCAAAGACCCACTGGGCTCTGCCCCTTCCCCTTCTGAGACAGCCCTGCTTTGTACCTTTGGTTTTGTGGCAGTCTCTAAAGCCTCCACAACTTCCATTTCCCTAAACTAACAAGTGAAACTCCTGACCATTACACAGTCTACTGTGATGCTGCTGGTCTTGCAATTAAAAGTGTGATAAAAAGAGAATAAAAACCACTATGTTCAAGCTTCACATAGATGTTCCTCTCTACTTAATTCTTCTACTCCTCAGTAGAACATGGACAAATTTAAATTAATAAAGCTGCAAAGCACTGCCTGTTTCACCTGAGCTGGGCTAAGGTGGGTGCAGGTGTGGGTACAGGTGATGGGCAATGGGTTGTGGGTGCAGGTTCCCCCCAGGCAGAGCCACACTTGGGCTGCAGGCAGCAGCTGGACACGGCCTTTGGCTCTGATTCAGATGGGTTTTTTTGGTTTCATTTTGTTTTGTCTTCCCTTATTTTGGGTGTGGACAGAAAATGCCTCCAGAACAGGAATTCAGCTGTGAGTCAGCCTGAAAACAGTCCAAGTATGTTTCAGTGGCGGTAAGTGACCTAAAAATATCTGTTCCTGGGAAGGGTGGTGAGGGCAGGGCGAGGGGCTGGGGGCTGCCCTGGGTCTGCCCCAGGCAGAGCCAGGCCCAGGCTTTGGGCTGCTTTCGGCCTCCTCTCCAGGTGTGAGCTGCACGAACCTGAATTTGGAGGGAACTCACAAGCAGCTCCACACCCCTGAGAAAACACACGGATCTATTTCTTACTCATTCCAAACCCAACCAAAGCTCAGCTCCTCTGCAGCTTGGAGCGTGTAAAATGTCCTCCCATGTTTTTCC
Organism: Alethe castanea; assembly: GCA_024734035.1. NCBI lineage: Eukaryota > Metazoa > Chordata > Aves > Passeriformes > Muscicapidae > Alethe > Alethe castanea. The sequence continues at coordinate 24,487,034 of JANRGV010000002.1, read as the reverse complement.
TGACATTTAGAGGGGATTTCCCGGGTTTGCCTTTGTTCCCATCACCTTTTTGCCCGGGCAGTGCTGCCCTGGGGTCAGATGTCCCTGCCCCCTGCACTGCTCTGCATTGTTTTAATAATGATTTAAAGAGAAATCTCCAGAGAGCAGGGCTGCCCACACAGGGGCTGTGGGTTCAGGGCTGTGCTGAGTGAGGGGTGCCTGCCTGGCCAGCCCTGGGCACTGGGATGAGCTGACACCCTCTGTGTGGGTTCCAGCAGCGTGTCCTGGCCCTGGCACTGCCACACTGGCAACTCAGAGTTTAGCTGCTCATGTTGACAGCAATGGAGATACTAATTCAGCTGACTTCTGCTTGGTTTCAATTTGGTTTTCACTTTCTAAAAATACTTTAGCTAAAAATAGTTTTCCTGGAGGCCAGGAGGAAGTGTCCCCTCCGGGCAGCCTGTACAGCCCAGCGAGGTGTGGGCACCCCAGCAGCCCCCCGAGGTCCCAGGTGTGCAGCAGCACCCGTGGAAACATTCACAGCTTTACCTGCTCCTTCAGGGCACCTGTGGACCAGCAGCACTGGGCCTGACCTGAGCACACAAACACCTGGGGGCAGAGCACTGCAGGGATCTGATGTCAGGGCAAGGTGCCTGCAAGACTCATCTTCCTTTCAGTTTTCTGTGTCTTATCGAGATTTTGACCCACATAAGTGAAGTGGAACATTTAGCTGCTGCTGTGCTCATTCTTGCACTCTTGCCTCATTTCCTGACACAGCCACATAAGAGTCACAGGATGGAAGGTCTCACAAATAACAGTCCAGATGAAATAATTCAATTATTTGATAAATGGAGCAATCCAGCAGCTTGCCTGCTGCCTTTTAGAATAAACCCTGTGCTCCAGGGCTTGGTCTTAGGAGTTGTTTTTCCTTCCCAGAGACCTGCTGTGTTTGGTGAACGCTGCTCGGGGGCAGGCACAGCCCAATTGCTGCTGGCTTGGTTCCCTCTTTCTGCTGGGAAAGGTGGGAATGGAGCCTGGCACAGCCCAGCTTCCCACACACCCTGGGGGAATCCTGAGGAGCTGCTGCCCACCAGGGCAGGGAAGCAGTGCTGGGCAGTGCCCACTGCCCAGGTGAGGGGCAGAGCTGCCAAGCCAGAGCAGGAAATGGGTCCCACCTGCCCCAGCAGCTCCATCAGGCAGGATGTGGGGCTCAGAGGGTTAAAAAGGAGCCCTGGTGCTGATCCCCACCTGCACAAGGATCCTGTGCTGGGGGTGCCACAGGTGCACAAGGAAGGAGCAAGCTGAACAGGTAAGAAAGAGGTGACAGCTCTCAAAGGTCTCTTTAATAACTAAATAAGTCACAGCAGAAAAAATAACTGCTGAATGTGGCACTTGTTGGGGAAGGCTGGCTGAGAGAGATCTGGGGAGAGAGCCTGTGTGCACTGTGGTGCTGGGCTGTGGTGGGACAGTCAGATGGAATCAGGAGTGCTGGAGAGAAAGCAAGTGACCCAGTTTGGTTTATCTGGCAGTGGAAATGTGTGCTCAGGGTGCTCAGAGTCCGTGCAGCAGCACGGGGGATGCTCTGTGCTAAGGCAGGAGCTGCTGCAGTGTGGCACAGGGGAGCAGGGCCTGCAGCTCCTGCAGCTGCAGTAACTGAGAGGCAGTGTGCAAAAAACTCATCCTGAGAGCTGGTTACAAGTGAAACTGCTCAGAAATATCCCCTGTGAAGGGGAAGCAGCTGTGAGCCAAGGCAGCAGCCTGGGCTCAGGGACACCCAGCCACAGGGACATCAGCCACAGGGACATCAGCCACAGGGACACTCAGCCCTTCTGTCTCCCTGACCTGGCAAACACGTCAGGGTGTGTGAACCATTCCCTCCATCCTTGGAATGGCAGCTTTAAAAGCAATTTGGACTTTCTCTTTTTTTCTTTCAACAGCCCCAGTGTCTCCTTTTCCCTGATGAGCCTCACAACAAACATGGCATTACCTGCTGGACCTTGTCTGCTCACTCTGCTTTGTTTTTGACCAGCTCCTGGCACTGGGGGGGTTTTCCATCCTCCTGGGATGCCTGGTGGTGCTCCCCCGGCAGGTTTACCAGCGGAAATCCTCCTCCTGCAGGAGCACAATGGCTGGGGGCTCTCCAGGGTGAGCAGCAGCCAGGCAAAACAAACATCATCCTGTTAGAGCACATTTCTACAGAGGCCCGAATTTAAAAACCTCATGTATGAGGTTCAGCCGCCATGACTTTATATCTAGCAATATATTTCTGACAGGAGAGGAAGTACTTTATCACCCTAATGTTTATTTTTCTTTATGGTGTATGGGGATATTCTAGTTTCCTTGTATTTCAACCCAATATTTTTGCAGGGAATGCTTTAGCTATCGACCGCCCTAAGAAATGCTGGCTTCTCTGAGGTTTGTGTCTGTGTTCTGTCACAGCTTTCCCTGACCTGGGAGCAAATTATTTTCAGAGCAAATTATTTTTGTCTTTCAGGGTGTTTTTTCTTATTTCCTTTTAATTAGTTCTTGTGCATTTCAGGGCAATCATTATGAAATGGTGGTGATTCGTGCTGCTCATTTTGCTTCACATGGAGAAGTGTCACAGGATGCTTTAGATGGCTTGATTTCCATAAAACCCCTTTGAATTCAGGGTTTGAATTCAGGTTTGATCCCAAGTGCCTGTCCCAGCCTCAGCCCTGCCTTCCCCCAGGACCAGGGCACGTCCTTCATCCTCATCCTGCACGGAGCTGGGGCTGATGAGCAGATGCTCTCTCCTCTGCTTTGAATTCTTTTATTTCCTAGAAGGATTTCTGTAGTAACCTCAAAGGATCCCCAAATGACTTTTCCTGTTCCCATCAGAGGTTAATTCAGTCTCTGTTTCCTCCTGCCTGCAACACCTTTGGGCAGAGTGTTTGGTATAACTTGGCAAGGGAAGAAACAACATCAGAACTGACCTTGTACCAAAATAAATAGAGAGGAATTAATGTTTAGTTACAATTATCCTGTTCTCATTAACAGTTCCTCTGCTCACTGTGACATACAGGATTCCAAGGGGTTTGGTGTGACTTTTGCTGTATTTGTGACAGCAGCTTTTCCAGGCCTGCTGCCCATGTGAGGAACAATAAGCCTGCTTACCTCCTAAAATGCTTTTCAGACCATTCTGTGTAGCACCCAGTACTGCTTTACACAGACAAAGATAAAAATAAACAGAGTTAAATGGTTCCTCCTAACTACTTTATTCCTATATTGAATTATACCAGAGAAATCAGTTTTTCTTAAAGCTGCTGCCTATTATGACAGTGATTGAGCCTGTTGCACTGATAGCACTGAATGTAAGTTTCTCCAACAGTATTTCTTAGCATGACAGGCTTGATTTTGATTCCTTGGGCTCCTTAAATCTTATTTTAAAGCAGGTTTCTGCTTCATGCCTGTAGCATGTACACTGTAAATCTGTTGAATGGACTCACTGTCTGGATGTGGCACTTCTTATTTTTCTCCCCTTCTGTAATAGTATCTTCCATCTTTTTCTTTATATCCCCTTCAAAAGCACAAGAGATAAAGCATGCCTTTTACACTAAAAAAAAACCCAATTAAAATATGACCTAATGATTAGTTATTTGCAATCTGATTTTTATGACATGTAGCCATACTCACTACTTAATTAGAAAGAGTACAACTTTAAATACCAGGTTAGAGAATCCAGCTGGTGTTTACAGATGAGCTGATCATTAACCTGGCCCTGGGGATGTCACCCTGCATCCCAGGATGCCCATGGCACCCCCTGGCCTGTACTGGGCAAGCACTGCTCTGGTTTCTGTCCGTGGCATGGGCTGTGCCAGGAGCCTGGGCACTGACAAATGGGAGGGATTCTGTGCACACTGTGCCATAGAAAAGCAGACCATGGAAGTTGTCAGGGTGAGGTGGGGGATGTGTTCTGTCTGTCTGAGGGGTCTGTGCTCCTCACTGTGCTTTGGGTAGCTGGGGGTCCATCATCCTGTTTGCAGTTCTTGAGCAATGTGTGATCACAGAAACCCTGAAATTGTCTTTTTTTGACATGGCCTTGGTGAGAGCAGGACAGAAACAACACTCTTGTCATCTTCCTATATTTTATTCTGATTATTTTGCTTTGGGCATGGCAGGATGGGGCTGGTGCATCCAGACGAGGGCTGTCAGCCACAGGAGCTGCTGCAGTGAAGCAATGTGGCCTCTCGTGTGCTGTGAACACAATCCCCCCCAAAACACTTGATCTGTGCTGGATAATCCCTCGGGCTGGGAAAACACGTGCTGTAAAGTGCCTGTTTGGAGGGTGTCTCACAGAGACGATGCCTCTGAAAGTAGGTCTCAGCCAGACCCGTGTGAATCAGCAGCGTCTTCTGAAGAAATTGGGGACTGTGGTTTCCTGGAGAGACAGAAAGATAGATTGATTGGGGTGTTGGCAAGGCTGGAGGAAACCTTTAGGCATCCCTTCAACAAAGTGACAAAAATGCAAGGCCTTGTCCAGGCAGGGACAGGAAGGGTCCTGGCTGTGCCGCCCACCCGAGCATCCGAGCAGCTTTGGAGATGGGATCAAAGTGCCTCAAGTCCTGGCTGTGCTGGCCTTTGGAGATGGTGCCTGGGGCTGAGGGCAGCAGGACAGGTGGGTGCAGCACCCACCTGCAGCCCGTGCTGGGGGGAATGCTCTCCTCTGGAGAGCTGCTGGCAGCACCCAGGATGTGCCTCAGCATCGCAGGCACCGCGGCGGCGGCGAGCTTCAGAGCCGGGGGAGCCTCACCCGGAGACACGGCAGAGACACGAGCAACAGAGCCACGGTTAATGTGTAACTTGGCTGCACTGGTGCAGCAGGAATGGGCCATTGCTCTGCAACCAGGGAGCTGTGAAAGGCAGGGAGGGAGGGGAGTTCCACTGGCTCTTTGCCAGCCACTGGGAAGATAATATGTAGGATTGAAAAAGGAAATTAAATTAAGTCCTATGCCTGAAAATCTGCCAACTTCTTAAAACTATCTTTTATTTTATACCTGGATACAATTAGTTAGAAAAAGAGGAAAAAAACTGTAAGGAATACATCAGGATTGCCTTTAGTAGTGTCACTTGTTTGGGATCTACCTTTTGAAAGGGAAAAAATGCCAAACAAAGCAAATAAGTGTCTGTTGTTCTAACTGGTGCACTTTGCATTTGCACATGAATTCCACTTTTGGGAATTACATATTTTATTTTTTGAGCCAATCTCCTCCTCCTCCTTTATGGCTCGACTCAAACAATCTTGTGTGAGATGGAGTTCAGGGATGTTGAGAGGCTCCCACTCCTGCCCAGTGCCAGCCATGCCAGTGTGCCCGTGGCACAGGTCTGCCTTGGTTACACAATTCCTCATGGAAAATACAAAAGCTGCCTAACAACACAAGAAGGTACAACAGGGCCAGTTTATTATTATTTCACATTGGGATTTAATATAAAAACATGAGGGTCCTGCTCCTGGTTCCTTTATCAGGGAAGAGACCTTTGTTTCCAACCTGGATCTGTTTCACACGATAGCCAGCAGGAAGGCAAAGCTGTTATCTCCAAAGCTGGGATGAAAATGAGGAGCAAAGACTCTTTATCTCCTAATGAGGGAGAGACAAGATTGTCCATATGTTTCCCACACTTCCTCTGATTCAGATAATCTTTTACAGATTAACCAGAGGCTCCTCATTCTTTGCAAACAAAACAAAATGCTCTTGCCCGTGAAATATTTTACAGTCATTATTTTTCAAAACAAAAATGTGACCAAAATTTGGAAAAATAAGAAGGATGGAGTTGGGTGATTGGTCAGACACTGTCAGCTTTAATGACAGAGTTAAACTACTGAAATGTTTGGAACAGAACCCCCTACAGCAGCACCATGACATGAGCTGGCCTTGCTGTCTTTCTGAAGGAACTCATTATTTTAGTAATTGCAGTCTAAGAAGAATCTCAGGCTTTGGACTCTTCAGGAATAATAACAGAAAAAAAAAAAGGAAAAAAGCTAGGCAGTGCTGTCGTGTGTCTCACCACCAGTGCTCACTGCTCATCAGTCTGGGGCTGATGATGAATTTTAGCTCAATTCAGAGCCAATGCCACAAAGCAAACCATGGCCTGAGTACTAATGTGCCAGCAAGTGTGTCTGTGACCAGGATTTAGTGAGCAGCTTTACCCATTCATCAGAGCATGAAGACTCCCCCTGCTGCATGTCTGACACCACAGGAAGGCCATGGGCCCTGCTCTGCTCGAGCTGGGGTGATCATGCCAGATTAAACAGGGGGCTTGGCTGGTGCACTGTGCCTGCAGTGCCACAGCTGTGTCAAGGGAGGGAGAAAACTGAAAATCTGTCATTTCAGCCGTGACTTTCAGATAGACCAGGGCCCCTCTCCATGGAGGCCTTGAGGATGTTGGGTTTCTGCACAGACAGCTGACACCCATGGGAAATTTTATCTGTTGTACCTCTCTGGGTGAAATTTCCGGGCATCTTTCACCCTCATTGGGGATTTTACTGTAACCAGGCTGCAAAACCTCTGGACCTCCCAGAGAAGGGACCAGGGTGCCTGTGCTCTGCTTGGAAAAAGGCTTCAGGATGGGAAGAGAGCCCTAGTGCAGAGTATCCCTATCCCTGCCAAAACACACAAAATTCTGTAATAGGAACGGATATTTCTCAGGTGACTATTCCAAATCCTAGTAATATCAAATCAGTGTATCATTTACCCTCTGCAATTGATTTTATTATTTATTAGTGATTGAAATCAGGACTCAGAGTCCATTTCTCACCACGGGGCAGCTCTTGCAGCAGCCTCAGCAGGGAGGCTGTGCAGACACAGACAGGCTCCCCCACTCTGCTGCCAGTGCTGGGGCTGTGCCAGGCCAGGGCTGGCTGGTCCATGTCACGAGCCAGGCTCAGGGGCTCATGGAAAGCTGTTCCCTCCCCTCCTGCAACACCCCCGGGGTGGGATGGTGAATCCAGCAGCGCTCTGCTGCAGGGCAGGAGCAGAGAGGGGGACACGGTGGAGGAGCGGAAAGAGATGACAGGAAATCCTGTGCATGGCTGTGCTGGCTGCAGCATCCCTTGGCAGCACTCCCAGGCTGCTCAACTGCGTGCTGCACCTCCAGCTGCACCTGCAGCACACCCCCAGCTCGGGCAGGGCAGGGCCCAGTCCCGGAGAGGGGCTCTGATCCCGGTCCTGTGGGTGTGAGCGCTCCTGCTCCAGCTGTGGGGCACAGCTGGCACAGCCGAGCAGATCCACACGGCCTTTCCACTGCAGCAGTGCCCACGCTGGGGCTCTGGGCTGCCCACACAGCCCTGGCCCTGGGCTATGCCACCATGGACACTGCCAGGCCGGAGCCACTGCACAAAAGCTGGCATGGCCAGCGAAGATGGGGCGTTTTTCCCCTGGGCTGAGTGAGGGACGTTTCCAGCTGGCTCTGGGTGCAGCAGAGCTTTGGGTGGAAGGGCTGGAGGCTGGCTTTGGAAGCCTGGAGATGGTGGTAACCCCAGCAGAAATAGCTGCGGGTGCTGGCCCTGCAGCCGTTATCTGCGGCTCGCAGCAGGAAGGATCCTGGGCGCCGCCCCAGCCATTGCCCCAGCCATTGCCCCAGCCATTGCCCCATTCCCAGGGACCGCAGGCCAGGCCCATGTCAGCGGCCCGAGCCTGTTCCCCCAGCAGCTGCCAGCGGGCAGATTAATGGGTCACACTCCAAACCGCGTGTCCGTGTCCTGATGTGAGCTCCCCTCAGCCAGCGGGGCTGCAGCCGCCATGCAAAGCACTTCCTCTGCCGCGTCCTTTTTGACTAGCAGAAAGTAATTTTTGCTTCCTTAAGAAAATATCTATGCGAAGCCCAGCCCGTGGCCGTGGTTTCCGCTGCACGGAGGGCTCGCTCCGATCCCTGGGCCCCGCAGGTTTGGTAAGCGTCATTCCCTGGCTGTCACCGCTTCCCCCGGCCCGGCCTTGCTGCGGTCGCATGCTGCAATTGGCCCCGCGGCACCGGGGAGGCGCTGGCTGCGCCAGCAGCGCTGCCTGCACCCCGTGCACCCCCGGAGCCGCAGGTGGGACCGAGGCACTCGCCCCAGAGGGGGCCTGGCCAGCCCAGAGAGCCGCAGGACGGCGCGGCAGCGGTGACGGACGGTGAGTTGTGAGCTGGGCGGGTTTAGTCTCTCATTGTGCTGCTTTCCCATATGGGTCTCGCTATCTTGACTTAGTGAAGGCTTGAATAATTGATTAGGGAAATGAAAGCTAAATGCAAGATGATTTTTTGCAAGGCGCGAGTAACAAAATTCTGTGGTTCTGAAGAGCACTGAAAGTCGCAGTCAGACCTGCCATAGACCCTCCGTGGTGTATGCTAGGGGTGCACTGGGACCCCTGTGGTGTGGAGCTGCACCCTGAGTGAGCACCAGCCTGCTCCCAGGGACACACAGAACAGGCACGGCGCGGGAGCCATGGCGCCGGCATGTGCATCTTCCCTTTGCTTCTGCTTTTACTGCAGTTTCATCTGTTCATCACCTCTGGTGCTAACTGTGCTGCAAAAGTTGAGAGAGAGGTTTTCACACGCTCACAAGAGCCCTGTGAGCTGGTTTAACATCTGCTGAGTTCTGGCAGTGTCTGTGATAGAGCAGACAGGGCTGCAGAGGCACCCCCGCCATGGCCGTGCCCCACTCTGGCGTGCTGCTCCTCCGCAGGGTCCTGGGCGAGGCAGGTGGGTGTCCAGCCCTGGGGCACGGCTCCTCAGCTTGCTCTGGCACTCTGGGGGCTGCTGGTTAAGCACATGGGAGGTAGAAATGACATTAATCCTCTGAGGGTGAAATCGGCTGCTGCTGGTGAACGTCCCGCCACTTTCTGTGACTAAACACCACGTTGGATCACACACAGCAGCCACTGGGCTGAGCACCCACACTGCTCCTTGGGGCTGGGGCAGCGACCAGGCGCTGCTGGAGGGGCTGTGTGAGCTGCAGAGAAGGAGAGAAATCACCTTTGCAGGAAGTGCAAAAGCTAAAATGTCTATCACAAATATTTGCTGGGAATTGCACTGTGGATTTTGCTCACTTATGTGCTTGTAGACTGGGGGAGATTTTAAGCATTTTATTGCTTTCAACAAAAATACTATGACACAGTCGTTGCAGGAGGCTTTAAAATAAAAGCACAAAACGGCGCAAGGGCCGAGTGGCCCGTGTGTGTGCGGTATTTCCAGCAATGCACACCCAGCCGGGGTCCCCAGGCAGAAAGCAGCGTGCTCGGGCTGGCGGGCGGCGACGGCCGCGCACGCCGAGCAGCGGCCGCGGCCCCGGAAGAGCAGGGAGGCAGCGGGGCCTGCTGCGGCGGCAGCGCTGCAGCTCTGCCAGGCCTTCTTGGGGAACTTGAGCTTCACCAGTTGCACAAATAAGGGCATCAGGAAGCAAACGGCTTCTCCAGGGTTGCAGTCGTGCTCAGTCCGGGTTTGAGGCAACTCCTGTGGCTGCCTTTAGTAAAGGCTCGAGGAGGGAAGGACAATCAGAGTACAGGTTGGTTTAGTGCTGCTGTTTCGCAGCTGTTTGGTGAGATGAAATGGAGACACTTGTAGCTCTGGTGGATTCGCACTGTGCTTTCTGTCTGTGTGTCAGGCAGGCACAGAACCCCCGTGGCCCTCGTGGGTGGCAGCCCTGCAGTGAGGAAGTGTTCGTGTTCTGCTCGGGGTGCAGCTGAGCAGAGGATGCCACAGCCACCCCCACGTCAGGCTCTGGGACACACTGGCCATGGTCCAGTGCCATGCTCCGGGTGACCACTGGCCCTGCTGCCTGCCGGGCTCAGAGGGAAGGGCAGGCACCTCGGCACCATCCTCAGAAGTCAGCCTCTCACCTCAACAGCACCAGGGCAGCACTGACTCGGCCAGCAGAGCTGCTCTTTCTTGCTCCAGCTGCAATAGCACATAGGGACTCTAAAACACAAAATATCTCTCAAAAAACTTTCTCAGCACGCAATATTTCTCTTTGTCCTTGAGTACTGATTTATGTCTTCTGGGCTGAGTGGCACACAGTGCTGGGTGTGCAATGACATATTTCTTTATCTTTGCTGTAAGACAATTATTCTGTTGGAATCCCAGGTGGTCACTGTTGTTGGTACTGGATGATGACCTGGGAGACCCCTGGATCTGAGATTTCCTGACAGTTTCCTCTTTACCCTGCCTTGCCTGGACATTTTGTTATGACAGAGCTCGTGCCTGACATCTGTGCCCTAGGGTTTGATCCCCTGTAAGCTGCATAAACCGATGTGAATGGAATGCATTCACTTTAGGGGATACAGTGAGAAATGCTATCACAGGCACCCAGGACACAACTCCAGCCTCCCAACACCACGACACTGTCCTGTGCCACTATTTGAGAAGAATTTGGGCAGGGAGGAGTTTGTACAGAAATGCTGTGACCAGAACAAGTGCTCTGAAAATGCCCGGGGCGGTGATGTCGGTTCTCAGGCAGGAAACGGCCCACGGAGCTCTTTGTGCTTGAACGGGAACAGGAAGAGCACAAATGGCTCAGTACAATGTTCACTCCAGGGCCCATCGGGGCTGTGCAGGTGTCTGAGGGGACACCTGCACTGCACCACAGAGAGGCAAATATAAAACATGATGGGATACCAGTGGTCATGTCAGATTAAACTTCATTCAAACACAAGCATAAGAACACGACATTTTTCTGAAAGAAAGCTGAATGCTTCTTTGTCCTCACAGTCTCCAGCTTGCAGGAAAAAGCCATCAGAGCTAAGCAGCAGGTACCAGGAAGCTCTCCCAGGAGGTGCCTGCACTCCCTCGGGCATGCGGCACACCCGGATGCTCCCGAGGCTGGGCAGCTCTGAGGAGCAATGCTCACTAAACCCATTCTGTTTCCAGAGTGCTGCCTGCTCTGCTGCAGGGGTGATTGGAGCACAAAAAAGCAAAGTTAATTACAGCCCCTCCAGGCTGTGGGATAGAACAAGAAAGCCTCATGAAGGAAGCAGCTGGAGTTAGATCTCGAGACCACATAACAAAATCTGTCTCCAAAAATCAAGTGAGGAATTGTTGTTACTTAATCTCACAAAACATAACTCTCTGCTTAGGGGTCTGTGTTAAAAGATGTTTAACACTACCTGACACTGGAGATAAACCCTTTGTCTCTTTCCTTGTCTCTTTCCTGGTCTCTTTCCTTGTCTCTTTCCTGGTCTCTTTCCTGGTCTCTTTCCTTGTCTCTTTCCTTTTCAGTTTATGTCTTTCCCAAACTAAGGTTAGTAGCACAGTGGTTTGATGAGCCCTTTGCACATGGCCCTAGGTGCGTGTCCTGGCAGGGCACAGGCTGATAAACCTCTGGCTAATCCAGACGATTGTGTCTCCTTTCCTGCACCCTCTGTCAGTGTCACCCGCAGGCAGGACGGACACCTGCCCTGTGCCGCGGGGCCGAGCCGAGCGCTGCCCCTGAGCCGGGCCTGCTGCTGCTGCTGGGGCCGGGAGCGGTGCTCTCCTCTCGGTGGGTACGGCAGCCCTGCCAGCCCCCGCACGGCGGCACAGCCACCGCTCTTGTGCGATGAGGGAGGGGCGGAACCGGGAGGGAAGCAGGGCCCTTCCACCCGCGCTGGGGAGCAAATCTTGAGAGGAGCGGCGTTAGGGGGTCTGCAG
>JANRGV010000002.1:24461014-24474939 GCA_024734035.1 Alethe castanea | reverse complement strand
GGCGGCGCGGCCCGGCCGGGCCCGGCGGCGGGGGGAGGCGGGCGGCGCTGCCGGGGCGGTTCCCGGGGAGCGGGGGTAGCCTTGGTGCGCTCGGCGGGCCGGGGGCAGCGACCCTGCTCCGCCGGGGCCGGGGACAGCGACCGTGCTCCGCCGGGGCCGGGGACAGCGACCCTGCTCCGCCGGGGCCGGGGACAGTGACGGTGCTCCGCCGGGGCCGGGGACAGCGACCCTGCTCCGCCGGGGGCCGGGGACAGTGACCCTGCTCCGCCGGGGCCGGGGCGCGGGCCCGCTGCCCGCGCGTCCCTTGGGCAGCGCCCGGTGCGGGCGGCTCCGCATCGTGTCCGCGCCGGGAGCCCGGAACCCCCGGACACCCTCCGGAACACCCCGGCCGCGGGGCGAGCGGCGGGCAGGGCCTCGGCCGTCGGTCGGGACTGCCGGGCCGGAGCCGGGGAGCGATGTGTGTCCGGTGGTGTCTGGTGGGTGTCCAGAGGGGGTCCGGAGGGTGTCCCGTGGGTGTCCGGTGGGTGGCCGGAGGGTGTCTAGAGGGTGTCCGTGGGGCTCCGGTGTGTGCCTGGAGGGTGTCCGGAGGGGGTCCGGAGGGTGTCCCGTGGGTGTCCGGTGGTGTCCGGTGAGTGTCCGGTGTGTGCCCGGTGGTGTCCGGTGGGTGGTCGGTGTGTGTCCGGTGGTGTCCGGTGGGTGCTCAGTGTGTGTTTGGTGGTCTCCGGTGGTCTCCGGTGGTGTCCGGTGGTCTCTGGTGGTGTCCGGCGGGCCCGCCCGGGGTCCGCTGTCCCAGGCAGGCTCTGCCGTGCCGCTCACGGCATCGCCCCGTGCGCACACACCGCACGGCCTGGCCCCGGGAGCGGCCCCGGGGAAAGAGAGCTTTGTGTTTTCTTTTTAGAGAAAGTTCTTGAATTCAGAACTTTGGTTTGCAGGTGCAACCAAGTCCATTTGTTAAGGCGTTGGTATAGTGGAAGAGAAAAATGCGGGGATGTTTGTGTAAAATGGTTGTCTTGGAAAAATATGTGGTTGTTTCTTTTAGAAAGAAATAATTTCTTCTGGTGATTTTTTTGAGGTGGGAAATACATGCCCCAGAGCAAGAGAGAAGCGGGACGTGGGTGACACAGATAATGAAGTGCAGGAGAGCTGGTTCAGGGAAGGGATGTAGCAGGAAAGAGGGATGGCAGCAATGAATAGTAATGGTGAATAAGTTAACTGGGTTATGTCTTTTTTTGGCACTGTGGACAAAGGATTCTAATGAAACGACAACATTCCAAAGTGACAAGGAAATCATTTGCATGATGAATAATTAGCCGATGGCACTTGTTGCTGCAGGGGAGGTTTGGGGTGAGCGCTGAGGAGAGGTTGCAGGCTCCCCTTGGGCTAGCTGCATGTGACACTGGCCCTGGGCAGGCCCACTGGCATGGAACGATGTTGTGATAATTTAAAGTAGACAAAGGAGGGGGAAATGGGAGGCTTGAGAGCCCCATGCTCCCTGCAGTGGTGACAGGACTGCTGCTGGTGGAAGGTTGGGATGTGCCACTGCAGGAACCAGAGGTGTGGGGAGCCTCTGTGCTCTGGCCTGGGGCAGGTGTGGCTCATGGGCAGTTGGGTGTATCCCGCAGCTGCCTCCAGCCTGGTTCCCCTGGGAAGGTGTCTGCCAGCCCTGGGGACAGTCTGTGGTGCACTCCTGCAGTCAGGGCTCTGCGGAGGGCAGGTGGATGGATTCCCCATCCCATGGCCTTGGTGCGGTGTCCCAGCCGTGTCCCGCTGCATCCCTGCACCAGCTGCTGCATCCCTGCACCAGCTGCTGCTCTCACTGCCCTGTCCTTGGAGCTGCTGTGATGGAGCCTGGAGTATCAGGGTGGAGTCCAGGAGGTGGTGGTGGGTGCCAGCTAACACCACTGGCCATTGAAGGGTGCTGCCCCACAGACAGGCTCTAAAAGCCACATGGTTTCAGCCTCACTGTCCAGGAGGGTTTGTGTGGCCACAGGAAAGTTCTTACACGTGTGCTGTAGATGAAGATCTGATGACCAGCTCAGATTAAATCATAGGCTTCCCTCCCCGTTTTTATTTCCTTTGAGTACTTGTTTTATTCTGCTGCTTCAGCCTCAGTGGGGAGGTGGTAGTGACACAGGGGTGCCTGTAGTCAGGGGGGTGAGCCTCAGCACCTCTTAGTTCCTAACTAGTGGATGATTTCTGCTCAGGAACCAGTGGATAATCTGCAGACATCATATTCTGGCACTGAGGAAGTCATACGTGTTGGGTTATAAGAGGCCTTGTGGTAACTGTTACTTTAAAGGCTTTATAGGTGTTTTCCTTAGGCATATTTTCAATGGGAATGCTGTAAACAGAATGTTAGCTAAGGCCAGCTCCTTAAGGGAAAACTGCAGGAAAAGTTCTGTTCCCATTCCTTATGATTTATGTTCATGCCAAGGATGATTTTTGCAACTATGAGTTTATCAACAAATTCCTGCTACTACTCCTGTCTGGAGGGGAGGGAGAGGGAGGATCTGGCAGAGTTCAATTGCTTCCCTGGGAATTCCTACACTTCAGTGTGTCCTGCTGTGCCCAGCCCTACACAGGGACTCTCCTTTCCCTTGCATGACTGGTGGTCTCCACTGTTTGTGTGTCTTAAGGATTAGAGCAGTTTCCTCTGATTATTAGTTTTCAAATTAATTTTATGAACAATTATATACTGTAAGCTTAGTTTTCCAAGTTATGCAGCAAAGTAAACAACATTTCTTTCCTCCTACCCCATAGTTATTTACCAAAAGGATAAACATGTAAATATGTTTGAATGCTGTCCTTGGTGACGTTTAGAGCCTGCTCTGCTGTGAGTATGTGCAATTGCAATTCCATTAGTGTCAAAGAGAGTTCCCAGCAATTAACAAGGAAACAGAAGGGACTATTGAAACCGTGTTGTAGTTGTGATGAAACTTCAGTACATCCTAAGATAAGCAGTACAGTTAATATAGCAAGTTGTGAGGTGAAGGCTTCGTGTGGTTCCTGTGAGGATGGTCTGTGCAGGGGCAATGTCCTAGGCAGTACTTTGCTCAGAGAAAAAAGCCAGTGACAAATGTTGGCTTGCCCTGATGTGTGCATTTAGAACCAGCAGAAAGTTCTGCTGTTCTGAAGATGCTCTGAAGTCTCTTCAGCTTCAGAGGCAGCGACAGGAGAGCGACAGCAGCACCCCGAGCTGGGCTGGGCTGGCAGATCCGAGGTTTCCTGTGCCCATTGGGCAGTTTGGGGGCTGGCTTTGATGTGTGCAGACCTCGGCGTGAAATCCCACTATCCATCAGAAGAATTGCTTTTCCTAAGGGGTCAATTAATTTTTTTAAATGTCTACTTTCTGTCAACTTCTACCCTGTGAAATAGTCCATGTTTCAGATTATGTGCATATAATTGTTATAGAAGAATATTTTTATCCAAAATATCTTTATTTTGAGTGGCTATGAAGAAGATGAAAGAAGTTTGCAATAGGTATAATCTATCCTCAGTAAAATCTAACTCGAGTTCTCACAATTCAGCTTGATTAAACTTGAATTTTTGGAGGTAAAATTGCTGTTGGTACAAATTAGTAAGAGCAGCAGCGATGTGTAAGGTGACAGCACTCCTGTCACAAGGGTGTAAAATCCTGCAGTTTGAGTTCATTTTGGTTTGATCTACAGGTTGTACAGGAAAACTGAGGCAGCCAGGCCTGAGGAAAATGCAGTTTTGTATAGCCAGATTATAATTCCCATAAGGCAAGTGCATGACCAGCATTAGCCCAGACTGGCGAATGGGTCAGCTCAGCTTGGGTCTGTCTGTCCTTCCACAGCCCCACTACGTCCTGATCTGATAAATAAAATATATTTTATATATTAAATAAATAAATAAATGTTTGAATCCTGTGTGCTCATTGGGACCTTTGCTTTAGGCAAATAGGCCAAATACTTGTTTTCTCAGAAAAATGTTTTGGTCCATAAATATGCAAGCTGCCTGTGAGTAGCTGAATTTCTGTAGTGAATTTCTGCAGAATAAAGAGCAGTAAGTACTAGATAGGTTGAAATATGTGCAGTGCTTTGGTGTTTTGAGCAGAGCTCCCCTCCACGGTTAGCCTGGCTGGGCTGGGCTCCCTTTATCAGGCCTTGTGAGTGTACAGGTGGCAGCTCCAGCGCCTGCAGAGTGCCCAGGTTTTCCTGTGGGAAGTGTCCCTCTCTGTCCGCCCTGGGGCAGGCTGCTCTTGTCAAAGGAATTTCTTTTCCCTTATGTAACTTGTTGGTGTTACATCCAGAGTGGGCTCTGGCAAAAGTGCGTCAGCCTTGCTTGCAGTGGCACTGAAAAAACTTAGCAGAGCGTGCACTGAATTCCCCCCTTATCTCTCTATAACACATTTTATGTATCTTGTAGTGAGATGTTTTGTTTCTACAGTTTCAGGCTCTGTGTTTCAGAAGATTAATAGACTTAGCAGCCCTGTTTGCTCAGCTTAGCAGCGATAACAATGTAATAAGTCATGAGACGGTCGCAGATCATCTGGCAAGGCAAAATATGCCTTGGACTTGAACTTGGAGCAGGTATTATTTGCAGAGAAAAGTGAAATGTTGAAAGCAGTACAAATAGTGTGTTATGCCTTGGGTGGCTGTGGGTTCAGGTCTGCCTGCAGAGCCTGCTCAGGAGGCAGCTGGTGGCATCTGCATTCCCCTCGGGATGGCCAGAGGGCAGCGTTTGTGCCGTACATGGCTGGCATTCACTGCAGCACGTCCGGAGCCTGGCTGGGCTCGGGCACAGGCTGCAGGGGCAGGGCTGGGCCCGGGCTCCCCAGCCCTCCCGCTGCAGCTCCGCGCATTCCTGCTGCGCCGCTGCCTCCCGCGCCAGCGACTCCGACTGCGGGCGGTGAGTAAGGACTTGGGAACCCGGAGCATTTTTGGGCTCCGGGCCCAATCCTGCTTCCAGAGAAGTTAATTGGATTTTTTTCCTTCTAAAAAAGGGAGAGCACTCAGCGCTGCCCAGCGCAGTGCTGCAGGGCGCTCCCGTGTGTGCCGTGTGCGAGCCCTGTGCCCTGTGCCCTGTGCCCTGGGCAGGGATGGGCTGCGGGCAGCCAGAGCCCCCCTGGGCCGTGCTCCCGAGGCTGCAGGAGCCCTGGAGAGCGCTGCAGCGGCAGAGCTGCACTGCAGTGACGGTACCCAGCGCTGAGGAGATCAGCTGCTCCTCTCAATGTGAGTACCTGCTGTACGTGGGAGCGCACAGTTTGCTGTGCCCGTGGGGTCTGGATGTACCAGAGGTCTGGAGCCTTTGCACCCCGCAGTCCCCGGCACCGTGGCGGCTGCGGAGCACGCTGCTGCAGGCACGTGCTCAGGTTTTCCACACAGGTTGCCAAGCTGCAGGCGCAGCAGCAGCCTGGCCTGGCCATATACAGGAGGTGTCGGGGTGTGCGCAGGCGCCGGGCGCTGCTGGCAGGGGTGCTGTGCAGGCCCACCCGCCCTTCCTCTTCCTCGCCGCTCCCAAGGGCCGCCCGTGCCTTGGCTCACACGGAGGAAGGTCCGTCAGCTGCGCGCACCGATAAACACGCACGGCTGTCTGGGAGGAGCAGACCCTCCGGGTTTGCTTTGGTGAAGCTTGGAATAAAATCCAAACAGGAGTGTTGGTTCTGTGTGTGGAAGAGTTTATTAGTGCCTGGGCAGCGTTCTTGACTTTGTGTGGCCACCTCTGGTTTTTGGTGAAGTCTGGTACTCTTCACCTGTAATTTTATATGGGAATCCTTTCTAATGTAGGCACAACTTCAGTGGACTTTGAGTCTTCTTTCAACCAGTGAAAAATCAAAGGTAGAGAGTCCTTGATCCTGATAATGTAATTATGTATTTTTCAGCTTTTTGATGTATAGCAGTTAAAAATGTTTTGAGAGTGCAGGCACTTGCTGTGGTGCTGGGGCTTTGCAGGCTGCTGGGAAGGAAGTCCCTGGGCAGATACCTTGTTTGCTGCTTATCAACGTTTTATTGAGCTCCTGTATTTATGTGCAAATATATTCAATAAATAAATCTTTAATGATTTGATTTTTGTTGCGAAAAGTAGACGCAGCTGTGTTCAGTTCTTCTAATTAAATACAGCTAGTGGTGGAACAGAAATACAAGCATTTGAAACTTCTTTCACTCATTTTTCTGCATGGCTGACAAAGTTATTGCTTTGGATTTGGTTTGTTCTCTACAATTTCTGAGCATTCTGTCTTTAACCACCATTTTTCTAAAAGCCAGGTTTTCTTAAGTAATTTCAGAAGCTGTTTTCCAGATATCTCATATCTCTGTTTTTGGTGTAAGAGCAGAAGTTTAAACTTTCATTATCAGTGTTTCGGAATGGCTTTTAGAGGTAGGAGGGAAAATACAAGGAAAACAGTAATCTTTTGAGGTTTTTCCAGAATCCCTTCATTGTGTTTAATTTGGGTAGCTTGCTATGCTGATGAAAAAGGGGGCACATTGAGGAGAACCCAGGTAGAGGATGGAGAATTCCGGGTGAGAAGTGCCGTGGGACAGTGTCAGTGGCACCACTGCTGTCACATGCACAGGGGCCAGCCCAGCTCAGGAGCTGTGCCTTGTCCCCTGTGTGGTGGAGCCCTGCTGGCTGAGGCTGTGTGCAGCAAGGGCTGTTCTGAGCACGGGCTGTTGGAGGCTTGGTTCTCATGGTTATTGTTAGCTGCATACACATCATGATTCAAAATGAACAAGTGTAACTACGTACTAAAGCAAACACTGGTTAAAAACTTGTCTCAAAGATATTTTCCACTGCTTTCCTAAAGTAAAAGTCATGTAGTTTTTATTATTTCTTTTTAATACCAGTGACTAACTTGGAGTGTTTGCTTGGTATCTGAAGATGCATATATTTGTTTAGTTTGCATGAGATTGGTCACGATCCAGAATTAATCACATCAGTAAGTGTGTGTGTGCTGCTGAGCACTGTATATGCAGGGATCTCTGTTAAGTCAAGGAAAGCGCCTCCTAAACTGGTTTCGTTTTGCTGTGTATGGAAAAAAACATTTTGTAATTAGTGTATAACAGTCATCTCTGATGCCTCAGATGGTGACAGAGCAGAGAGAATTAAAAATCCCATTCTCTGTGGTTTAGAGTTGTATGTAACTAATGAAATAGATTATATAGATCCGTTGCATTTTCTGAGGAGTTGTGTAAGTTTTTATTATCCTGGAAGGATACAATTATAAATATAAATTAAATGTAAGGCCAGAATGAATCAAAGCATCGAAAGTGCTCTATTTTGGGTCTGAGATTCCCTGAGAAGCAGGCAGCTGTGAGTGCAGATGCAGCTGGCTGTGTCTCCTGTCTCCCAGCACTTGCTGGAGTGTTTTCCAGGACTGTCCTTGCCGTGTGATTCACGCTGGTGACCGCAGTTGTCATCGCACTGAGCTGGCAGTGCCTCCCTGCTCCAGGTGTCCCCAGCATGGCAATGCTGCCACTCCGTGATGCTGGCATGCTTTCAGAGCTGTGGGACTCTGATCCCTCCTCGGGGGTGCTGTGCTGGCACTGCTTGGCCATGCTGCAGAGCCAGGCATGGGTTTGCCACCTTTGGTCCCACCTGAACTGCACTGATGGCTCTGCTGTCCCTCATTCCCTGTCATTTTCTGGTCCCTGGGGAGAAGCCTGTGATTGTCCCTGCACTGCCATAGCCTGCCATGGCTGAGCTGAAGTGACAGCTCTAAGAGCTGCTGCAAGCAGAACTTGGTAACAAGTTCCTCATGAGCTGGACTCACGTCCCTTTTCGGTTGCCCTCAAGTCAGATGCAGGATGAGGCAATCCAGAATTGCCATGACTCCGATGGGCCTGTTACACAGCAGGCAGAGAGCAGCAATGCCCCCCATGGAATCGTGCCCCACTGTGGTCCATGTGTCCTCAGGGCCAGGAGAGCTGCTGGCATTGTCACCAGGAGCGGCACGACACACCAGCGTGGGGCAGGTGACATGAGTGGCCTGTTCTATTCCTGGTCATGAGGTTCAGATTTCATCTCGCTAGGTAATTTGATGTCTGCAGGGATGTGGTGGCTGCATCCAGACTCCTGACTAGGAATTATTGTCCTGACAAAGCGGTTGTCGTGTGAACGGGCAAGAACTTTGAAATCTGGACTTTTTGCTGTGAGCAGACGTGGCGGGGGTGGCCCTGCCAGGGATGAGTTAGTGAGGCCAAGGGGAGGAGCTTATTGTCTGGAGGAAGTGCTACTGTTAATAAATTAATGATGTTAGTGGTGGCCATGTGTCTGTCCCGACCCATCAGGTGCTGGCTGCACTGGTCTCTCAGGACTCCCTTTCCCACTGCTTTGTCCAGCTGTCTCTGGGCAAGGAAGAGCCTCCCTTTGCACCAGGGCTGCATGGCAGCTGCCTTGGGAAGGGAAGTGGAGGGCTGAGCAGGAATGAGGTGCTGTGCTGTTTCCCCTTGCAGTACAGGAGATGTTCAGGCAGCAGAGGGCAGGAAGCTGGCGTTGGTGTGTGCTGCACCTCTCCCAGAGAAACTCCTTGGGTCACTTCTCCCTGAAACCACCAGCATCAGCTGAATCTGCTGTCAGAGGGAAGCAGCTCCTTCCCTTGCTGAGTCACGGACGTGGCTCTTTTCTGTAGGGATTCTTATGGTGAATGATGCTAATGATCATGTTTTGTACAAATTCATACATGCACGTGCAGTCAGAAATCACCTGTCCCTGTGGGCCAGTCTGTGCCTCTCTGCTGCAGCTGCAGTGCCTCCCAGCCCTGAGTGTGGGCTGTGGGACCCATGCTGGGGTTTGCCAGTGGCTGCCCTTGAGGACAGCACCCAGCACCCGCTGCCGCTGAGCCAGGGCTGGTAATGAGCATCAGTCACCCTACTTGGTGCAGAGTAGGGAGGGTTTTACAGGGGCAGAGCTCTGCTCGTGCACCCCGTGCTGCCCAGGTGTGGGGGCCTGTCCTGGGCTGACCCCGCTGCCCTGGGTCATCTTGCTGCTCTCCTGCCTTGCTTGGCTTGTGTACATTTGCAGTTCATCAAACAAAATGTGCAAGAGTCGGATTAATAAATAGCTTGTAGTTTTTGGAAGGGTGCATAGTTGATTTATTATGGCCTCTTAAAAGCCTTTGTATAGAAACAGCATGTGTACTGTTAGAACAAGAAAATAAAAGTGATTTTAATAAAGCAGGTTTTGTTTTTTTCAGTTCAGTTTGTTACTTCTTGGAATTTTAACCTAAATCACTAGATTACTGTCGTTTTTAAAGATAAACAAATTTTTAGGCTTGCTTGGGCAATGTCACTTCTTTTATGGTTGGAATTCCCCTATGCCAGGATAATACAGAACTTCCCATTTCTAAAATACATTGTGTGAATGTTATGGTAAAGGAATTACAGTGTGAGTATGTTTTTATTACCAGAAACAGTATTTGCTACTTCAGTGGTGGGTGGGGATAGATATGTAAATGCTTTGTAATACATAAATTGATGAAAAGTGGATTAAAAGCAGAGTAGTCCTTCCCCGCTTTGTGTCCCTGACTTAAAGCTGCAAGAAGAGAATAACAGCTTGTGTACCACATCCTCGTGCAGAGACAGGGACTGGCCTGTGCCTGTTCATGCTCATAAATACACATCCAGCTAATGCTGTCAAACTGTGAATCCTGTGTGTCCCCAAAGCCTCAAATTTTGTAAAAGAGATTGATATATTCCCCAGGTTATTAAAAAAAAAATCAACAGGCATGTTTCTTGACTTTAAAAATTTTTGAAAAATCAGCAAGAGCAGTTAATCCGTAACTGTCTGCTCCTTAAAGGAAAAAGGGTTTATGGAATTTGCAGTGTAGCTTTCTGACTTGAAAATAGCATTACTGTAATCTAAAGTAAGAGAGGATTGGGCTGTGGGATTTGTATGTCAGTGCCCATGCACTGCTGGTGGGAATTGGTTCACAGTTTGATTAGGGAAATCCTGGAGCAATACCTGATTTCTGCACGTGGTTGGGGCACATTGTGTACAACATGTTGCCTCTTTTTCCATTATTTATCAAATTCCCATGAACCAAGTACACTTGGGTGTCTTAAATTCAGATGGAATGTCACAGTTAGGTGGTTCTGCTGAAACAGTTTCAGAAACTGTGAAATAGACTCGAGATAAAACCACGTCTGATGGGTATGTGCCGGAGGAGCCACTGAAGTCAGTGGGAGGTTGCACCAGGCAAGTCTGTCAGAGCTAAAACAGTACAGAAAAAACCTTTAAAACACTACTACTAGTAGTAGTACTAAAACTATGTATATCATGCAAAATATCTGGGTCATAGAAGCAGTGTTGGCAGTTTTTTTGCGACTCTGGTGTGGCAGTTAGTAGTTCACAGCTAACACGTGCTTGTAGTTTTACCAGACTCTAAGTCCCAGGTTACTGAAATCCAGCCCAGGGTACAGACCCTGGCAGTCCTGCTCTAGAGCTGGCTGCTCTCTGCTCCTGCCTGTGCACTCCCATTTTTTCCTGAAATATATAAAGTACAAAATTGAAAGAGGAGTGATGTTGCTTTGCTGTGCTGTCCCGTGGGAGCAGCGGGTGCAGCCCAGAGTGAGACAATTGGCTTCTTCAGCTGTAGTTTACTAGAGAATATTTTCCTTTATCCAATCCTATACTGTTATGTGACAAGATGTTAATTAGCTCATTGTTTCAGCATAATTTTGTGACAGTGCTATAATTATATCCCTCAGTTGTGCCATGGAGTAATTGCTGTATCTCTTCCAACTTTTATATTGAGACATGTTATTGGTAAACTTTGAGGTTGGCAGAGGTATTTTGAAAATACTGTAAGGAGTCAGTAATTTTGTGTTCCTTGATTTAAAAGACAGCCATTTGGCAATTTCAGGCTTTGAGACTGCCCTGTCAGTGTAAATAGAATATTGATTTTATTCCATTTCCTATCTCATTAGAGTCATTGTCATGAGGATGAATTCACGTTGTATAATTATCTGTTCTTGCTGACAGTTCTCATGTCATTGAGACTGGTGTTTTCAGCTTCCACTTTCTCTAAGCATTAAAATAGCATTCTTCCCTGCCATCTTTTCCTTAGTGTTGGGCTTTTTGCCTGCCCAGCTTTCTACATCTTTCTTTGAAAGATGTGTGTGGATTGAGATAGAGAAAACAGGGATGTCCAGCAAACCCAGTTACAGGAACAGTGGAAACAATTCCTCTTTGGTAGTGATTCTCAGTGCAGGGAGATACCTTATTTTTGTGTCAAAGACTGTAATGAAGAGGAAAAATGCATCGTTAATCTGTCGGTACATTTTTTTTATAGCAATAAGGGGAAGTAACAGGAGTCTCTCCTGTGTCAGATTCACCTTCTTGGACATTTCCAGATAACCCTTCCATTGATTTGTAAGGCTGTTTCTTAATCATTTTCATTGACCCAGCTCAGGAGACAACTAAGTCATCTCTGTTACCCTCCTAAGGAGTGACTTCTCAGTGTTATTTCTCTCTTCTGTCTCCTCCGAGAATCACTTTTTAATTTGCTTTCAATCCTTGTATCCTGATATTCAGTGAAGGCAAGGTTCTGCTTTGGCCAGACCAATGTTACAGTATTCCCAAGACAAGTAGCAAATGCTTCCAAATTTCAAAAGGTGAACTTTAAAACCCTCTTGTAGATCACATGGGTCTTTAGGACTGACTGTTCTGCTAGGTGGGGTTTAGAAACAATCAACCTGTAAATCAGTTTTAATTAAATGAAAAATAAAAAGTTCAGTACTTTTCCTGTCCTGTCCCTGTGGTTCTCGCTCTGGATTTGTTGCAGTCGCTCCCACCTTATCAGCCACAGCCCAAAGGAGACATCCCATGGATCAGCTGGGTTTTGCAGACAGTGTATCTTCCTTTTAGCATGTGCAGCTTACTGAGGACTCCTTAGTGACTATCACAAGAGAATTTCAAAGTGACAGGAAAATAGTTTATGCAGATAAAAAAAGATAATTCTATGCTAACATCTTTATTTAGTGGAGGTATTGAAGATAAATCTCTGGTCTTACATCAGGGTTTATTTCTGCTCGAAGGCTATTTTTAAAGCTGACATTTCTGGCTGTTTTCAGGTAGACAACAAACTATGACAAAACACTTCAAGTAACCCAGAAGTAAAGCACAGTTCTAGAGTCTTACCAGGAATATTTCTCCTCTCAGTACATGTGAGCACAAAAGCTGGTTTTCATCTGTTTTCATTTAGGTGCTGCCTTCATGCTCTCTTTCATTTCTTGTTAGGGGTGACTACTTGTGTAATGAGAGTGAAATATCTTGTTTGGAAGTGGTGGCCTTTAACTTGCATTGGCTTTAGCGTATAAAATGCATCAATTTGCTGCTCTAACTCTTCTTGGTGTTTGGAAAAATCAATGCTCGGTATGGATTGGTTACCAAGCTAATGAACAGGAGAACACCCTGCTTAGAGCAGTCCCACAGCTCTGTGGTAGAGCTGTTCTTGCTGGCATTGGCAGCACCCTGTCCTGAGGGTCTCGCAGAGAACAAACATTCCTAACAAAATAACACAGGTCATTTTGTGCAGTGTGGGAGGGATGGTGGCAGGATGCAGATCCCACTCTTGTCTGTGGAGGACAAGTTGCAGTGCACCTTGACTGAGGGCTGGAGATGTGTTTAGGCTTCCAAAAGCGCTCTGGTGTGCTGGCAGTCCTGCACCAGGCTGCAGGGATGCCTGTGGGTTTGGTGGCCCTGCAGGCACACAGCCCCAGCAGCACGTTCTCTGCTTTCACATCGCTCGGTGCTAATCTGTCATGGCAGGGAAGCGTGGCACAAGAGCAAGAACCAAACTGGTTTGCCTGGACACTTGTTACAGACCAAGTTTTCAAGACCTAAGAATTCGATATCCCAATCACTGAGGAGTAGTGATTGCTGCTGCAGGATGACCCCAGACTTCAGAGTTTTAGGCAGTTGAAGCAAATGAATGTCTGTGTTTACCACCAAGACACTTAGTTGTTAACTTTTGTTTGCAAGTAATTATGTAGCTGTTTGTCTCTTGCTAGCAGGGATTAAAAATGTGGCATGTTTTCAAGTGTCCTGGCAAAGAACCCGCGGTGCCTGTTGTAATCTCATTAGCGCTGTTAGGTGTGTTTTCCTTCCCCTGGAGTTGGTTGTTCTGATCACTGTGTCCCTAGAAAAAGGCTAGCATTTTCTCATCTGTTGGTTTGCATCCATCGCTTCCCAGGGTGTGATTCTGGAGGCTGTCAGTGACCTGCCTTGGAGGGTGGTGGGAAATAGGAAGATGATGAAGCAGCATCTTTAGGCAGGCGGGGATGGGAATAGTCTTGCCCTTCGCACGGGCGGAGGATGCTGCTGGGGTTGCAGCGCTGGCAGAGTCCCCGTCGCTGGTGCTGTCGGTGTGTCCCCGGCAGCGCCACCAGGGTCCCTGTGCTCCGGGCTGAGATCCTCAGGTGGGGACGGCAGCTGTAGCTCTTGATTCTGCATTTGTATGGCAGGTGGCACCGGGCTTCTGTGGCAGAGCTGGGCATCAGTCGCGGTGTGAAGGGAAGCCCATCCGAGGGCAGGGTTAGCCCTCACTGCCGGCGGGGTTTGCGGTGCCCGGCGGGCAGGGCCGGTGTCCGCGGTGCCGGTGTCCCCGGTGCCGGTGTCCCCGGTGTCCGCGGTGCCGGTGTCCCCGGTGCCGGTGTCCCCGGTGTCCCCGGTGCCGGTGTCCTCGGTGCCGGTGTCCCCGGTGCCGGTGTCCGCGGTGCCGGTGCCCGTGTCCGAGGGGGGCCGGGCCGCTGCGGGGTCAGCGAGGCTCGGCTCTGTGCTCAGGCCGGTCGGGGCGGTGCCGGTCCCGTTCAGCCGCCGCGTTCCGCACGCCGGGGAGCCGGGGCGGGCGGTCAGGCGGCGCCGGGCCCGAGCCGCTCGGAGGGCCGGTGAGCTTTCTTTACTTGTTCTACTGCCATTCACTATGGTACTAAGCTAGTCACCATTTGCCAGGGTGAAAAAACTAA
>JANRGV010000002.1:24433638-24443995 GCA_024734035.1 Alethe castanea | reverse complement strand
TTGGTCGCCAATGGCAAGGGGAACGCTGTGGTATAGGAGGGGGCCTTGGGGTGGGATGGGGTGGCAGGGGCACACAGCAGTGCCCTTTGAGGGGGGAACTTGGCAGTGTCTCAGGGGCTGTGGTGCCCTGGAGGGACATGGCAGTGCCCTGGGGAGGGCACAGCGGTGCCAGGGGCTGTGCTGTGCTGTGCTGGGGGTGCCTTTGGGCACAGGCTGGTGTGTTGCCCTCATAGGCGAATGTGGCTGGGTTCATTAATTCCTCCTGAATTGCTGATTAAGGGGCTCCTTTCTGCCACTGGTTCTGGGAGGCTGCACTGACTGATTTTAAAGGTGCGTTTTGTGGGAAATCACTGTCTTGTCGAAAGTTCCCTCTTGTGGAAAACAGGTGGAATTTTTTTCTTAGAAGCTGTTAAAGATTCCCCTTTTTTTGTGGTTTTTTTTTTTAAGAGAAATTTTTCAACTTTATTTAGTTCCTAAAATTGTTGTTGGACAGTGGCAGTGCTTTCTGCCTTACTCAAGTGCATTTGTGAGATTGTCCTTTCAGTCACAGTGGGCACTGGCATCCACTGGCCTGATGTGTCGTGTTACTGGAAGCTCTGAGTGGTTTTCCTTCCATTCCTGTGTGAACTTCTCCTATTCTTTGGGTTTGCAAGGCAGGGCAGCACTGGCTGGTTCCCCACACAGCTGCAGTCAGTGGCACTGTGGTGGTGACAGCCATGACCTTTGGCTGTCAAAGCTGTGGTCACCCCATGCTGCTCAAGAGGCTCATGTCCACCTGTTACCTGCTGTGACACATGTTAGTGGTCCCTCAGCCCCCCAGGTTTAGTGATTTGTGGTGCGGTGCCATCAGACTAGACTGCTTTGGAGCTCCAGTGCCACGAGGGTGATGTGCACCCTGCACCTCCTGCAGCCTGTCCTGGGGGCCAGGTGTGCTCCACTGGCCTCTCTTGTTTTATAACTGAACGGACTGAATGGCCTTCGTTTGTTGATGATGTAAGCAAACCGTGCAGAAGAGGCAGGAGTGTCTGGTTTTTAGTTGCCAGAGGCAGAACTGGTGTCAGCAGCCCGAGGCAGCCTGTCTGTGGGTATGGCACCCACACAGGTCTGCCTGCTGCTCTGCAAGCTGGGGCTTCTGGAGTGCCCAGGCACCTCTGTCCAGCCCTGACAGCTCTCCCCATCGCCTCCACTGCCACTCTGGGTTATTTTGGCAGTGCTGGAGGCGTGTGGTGATGAAGCAGGAAGGTTTGGATGTGATCAAGCAGTGTGTTTCCATCTCAGGCAGTTTATTGTGTTGTAAAATGTCTCTTGCACGTGTGCGGTGGGGGACCTGGAGCTGTTTGCATTCCTGAAAACCTCGGTGCTCCTTTCAGGGATTTCGCAGGATGCCCTGCAGCCCGTGGCTTTTCCAGCAGAGGAACGTGCTGGGATTGTTTTGCCAGGTGCCAGGCAGCCCTTGCAGAGCCACACGTGGCAGCAGATTTGGTGTGGCGCTGCTGAGAGAGAGTCAGATCATTCCTCGTGCTGCTGATTCAAACTGGGGATCCTTTGTGCACCATGGGGAAAAGTTCCTTGTGCTGAGAGAGCAGCTGCTGGCTTTTCCAGGTGCAAACAGCGCTGCTCCCCACAGTGCCATGAGCCTGCTCTGTTCCTGTGCTCAGGTACCTGTGCTGCTGCTGTCCCCTGGGGAGGGCTCACTGCCTGCTCCCCACACTCCCAGGAAAGTCTTGGAGCAGAGCTCAGGGGATTAATTTGAAATCAGGCTTTGGTATCGATCTCCAGAACAGTTCCCAGTTGAGTGGCTGGCCTTGGTTTCAGGGAGATGTTTTATTTATCTATAGGGATAGGCCCAGACAAATTTCTTCTTTCAGCAGAAATTCTTCTCTGTGAGGGTGGTGAGTCTGGGGAGGCCCTGGGTCAGGTTGGCAGAGAAGCTGTGGCTGCCCCTGGGTCCTGGAGGTGTTCAAAGCCAGGTAGGACAGGGCTTGGAGCAGCCTGGGACAGTGGAAGGTGTCCTGCCCATGCAGGAGGATTGGAACTGGGTGATCTTTAAGGTCACTTTCAGCTCTAACAACTCTGTGATTTCTGCTATGAAATTTCCCATTCAGAGCTTCTCCTCTCAGAGTGCTTTGTTTCACCTGTGCTCAGTTGTAAACTAAAATCCTATTTTGAAATGAAGTTTAATAAACCTCCCAAATTTCAGTCAGAATTTATTGTTTGACTTCGCTTGAATAAAATAATATTTTAGTAATTACTTTTCTCACCAATGTTGGGGAATTAATTATTTTTCAATCAATGATATGTTTGCTTGACAAATGTATTCTAATCATATTTAAATTGTATTTAAAGCAGCATATCAAGATGCTGTATTTGCTAAAAACAAGGGAAAAGTACAACTAAAAGGATAACAATAAGGGAAGTTATAATTTTTATATAAACTCTGTCAATAAAAACCCCAAACATGTGGATGTGTTGGCATTTCAGGGTAGGATTGCAGCAGCGATGTCCCGTGTCTGGGGCTGCAGTTCTCAGCAATGCTTTTAGAGCAGCCTGTCTCCCATAAAAATGCAGCCATGAGATCTGGCAGGCAGTGACCTTGAGGCAGGGGGAGGAGGCTGGCGTGCACAGAGGGTGATTCACGGCTGTGCTGCTCCTGCTGGGGCTGCTCACGCTGCACAGGAGCCTCCAGCGCTGTCCCCGTGTCCCCTGGGCCAGCCCTGCCCGGCAGGGCGTGCCCAGAGCCATCTGTGCCCCCTGCCCACGCCCGGGGACCAGGGGGACAGCCAGGGGGGAGCCAGACACACCTGGGGGCTGCAGTGAGGGGTGGGAGTGCATCACAGCTCCGAGAGCTGCTCTTCCCCTCCTCTTCTGGGGCTCGTGCACCCCTGAGCCTTGGGCACAGCTGGGAGGGGTGGCTCTGTCCCTGTCACATCCAGCTGCAGGGGGGATGTGGGGCCTCTCAGGGGGCACGTGCCCTGTCTGGGGCAGGGGGTGCCAGGATGGGCTCACTGTGCACTGGGAGCATCTCTGGGAGCTACAGGAGCTGTCAGGGGTGCCAGGATGGGCTCACTGTGGCTCTGGGAGCATCTCTGGGAGCTACAGGAGCTGTCAGGAGTGCCAGGATGGGCTCACTGTGGCTCTGGGAGCTACAGGAGCTGTCAGGGTGCCAGGCTGGGGTCCCTGTGCAGGGATGCCTGTGCTGGGCTCAGTCCTGAGCTCTGTGCAGGAGGATCAGCACAGGGATGGTGCCTCTCTCCTGCTGCGTGTTTGCTTTGTCTGTTCCAGGGCAGATTCCTTGAGAAGGTTCTGTGTAGTGCTCTGTGTCACTGTCAGGGGATTGCAGCTGTGACCAGGGGCGTGGGGCACAGCAATCCTGGTACCTGCTCTGTGTCCCACTGCTCTGGCCACTTGTGCTGAGCACCAGGGGAATCTGCACTGACAAACAGATTAAATCTCCCGTGTGTTTCACTTGATCTGGACATAAAGTCATTCATTCTCCTCTTAAGTTGTGAGCTATTACACGCCTGAGTGAGGATCCTATGGATTAGCAGAGATTGCTCCAAAGGGATTTGGCAGCACTGCAAGTTCAAGGAGCAGCTGGAGCTCTCACTGTGGTTCCCAATGGTGCTGTGACCCACAAGCCACCCCTTGGGGGGACACACCCCCTCGGGCTGGGGGGGCTGCTCTTTCTGTACCTGGAAAAGTGTAATTCCCTCGTGTCCTGGGGTGCAGCTGGCTGGGGCACGTGGAGGGGTGCTTGGAAGGAAAGGAAGTGTTGCTCAGTCTCAGGCTGCAGAGTCTGTGTGTCCTGGGAGTGTCAATATAAACACTGATGGGTTGATACATATACTGTGTCTGTACAGACATGGGGATATGCAAGCACTGTAACCAAGGTCAACCACAAATTGTATTGAATGTTTATATAAATTTTTAAATGCATAAATATAAATAAAAATTATAAAAGTTAAATAATTTCTATAAGTACTTGTGCTTTCTACAAGTACTTGATGCATTTGCTAATGTTGTTATGCAATGGGAATTGGGGTCATTTGGGGGAATCCCAGCAGCCACCTTACCCAGGGCCAGAGTGGCTCGGGCTGGGCAGGTGCTCAGCTGGCATCACTGTGGCACAGGTGTGGATGTCCCCACCTGCATCCCTGTCCCCATCCCCATCCTCGTGGCACTGTTGTGGCTCTGGGGGTCGTTCTGTGCTTCCTCGGGGCTGAGGAGGAGGAGGGACCCACAGACAGCAGGAGCAGCAGGGAGGGTTTTGCTGCTGAGCTGGTGTCTTTCCTTCTGTTTCATGCTGGCAGTCTGCTTGCTCTGTTTGCTTTTTTCTTTCTTTTTTTAAATCCTGTTGTATTTCATGGCAGTAGTACAGCTCCAGTAGGAGTGCTATTAGCTGTGCAAGCCAAATGATCCATTAGAGGGGTTGAGGCTTTTATGTACAAGAATCACACACAAAGACGTCATTAAGTGGTCACTTTGGTGTGTTTTCCCATGAAATGATTCACAATAAAAAGTGTCTGCAGAGTGCTGCCATCAGTATCCCTGTGCCTCAGCAGCAGCCCTGGGGAGAGCTGAGGGGGCTCCACTGGGGGGATGCCCTGGGGTGTGTTCTCCCCCAGCTGGCATCCTGCTTGTTTGAGAGACCCACAGTATATTGAAAAGGCTTCTCTGAGTGTTATTGAAAAGGTTTCTCTGAATGTGGCAAGCAGCCTCAACACAAAGCAAACAGTTTATTTTTAAAAAGGAAACCATACTTACATGGAGTTCAGTGTTTTCCTGTAAAACACATGGGCATCAGGGTAAATAGTTTGACCATTTACAGGCAATAGTTGATGGTGTGTAGCAGCCATCCTGCTGCTGGGTTCAGGAGGAATTTGTACTCCCTGACAGAGGGAGGTGTTTGTGTGTTTGTTTTGGGTCACAAGTGTTCGGGGTGTTCCAGCTGCACTGGTGAGTTGTGGCTGCTGCTTCTGCAGCTTTGGCATCCTCAGCACAGGGAGCAGCCCCAGGCAGAGCCCCTGGCTCAGGGAGCACCAGCAGAGCTCCAGCAGCAGCCACTCGGTGCCACAGCACCCCCAGAACAGCCACAAGTGTTTCAGGGACTGGAAATTATGTCAGGCACTAATAATTGTTCAGTAGTGATGGGGTGGTGGTGTTCATGTAGGGCAGGGATGTGCAGCACTCACTGTTGGCCACAAGGAGATTTTTCTTTTGTCTTCTGTCTAACAGAGGTAGCCTGTTAAATATTAGAGAGTTGTATGTTTGACCATGAACAGCTACTTAAAATTACAGAATCACAGACTCAGTGAGTAAAGGAGATTGCAGTCTCAAAAGAAAGCTTTTCTGTTATTAAATATGCAGTCAGGGTGTTTTCTGGAAAGAGATTATTATCAGAGAGCAAGAATTGTTGTATTCCTAACATTTGGTGTGGGATGTTAAAAGCAGGATGTGCTGTGCTTCACAAAAACTGGAGTTGTGGGGAAGAGCCTGGTGGTGACCACACACAGATGGGCACACTCCTGTTCACCTGTGTGCAGGCTGAAAATCCCAGGTGTACTGGCACAATCCAACACACCTGTCAGAGGATCCAAGTCTTCCAGAAATACCCTCTATTTTCAGAATGTAGAATTTTGGGAGGGATTTTTTCCAAGGCATGATTGGTCATTCTCTTTTGTCTGAGTTTGCCACGTTTTCCACAGTTGTGAATGTTCACACAAAGTGCCTTGTGGGGACTGAAGCCATGGTGTGCAGCTGGGGATGCTTCTGCCCTGTGGGAAGGTGCCTGGGGACAGGTACATGAAGGCAAGGTGAAAATTCCTCCCAATGCAGCTCCTGATCACCAGGCCCTGCTGAGCCCTGTGCTCACCCCTTGAGGTGTCACAGGAGGCTGAGCACAGCAAGGTCAGGCACATCCTGCTCCCATCAGCACTGCATGGCATTGCTTCAGTTTTGACCATGAAAGTGAACTATACAGAGTAGGAAATAAATCTGTGTATTAAACACCAAAGAAAGAAACGGAGGGGCAGCATGAGATTAAAAGATTTTTTAATCCAGCAGGAATGGTAATGCCCCAGTGTGCTGGGGAGCCTTAGGAGCATTTATCCTGAGTTTTAATCCAGCAGGATTGGGTAATGCCCCGGTGTGCTGGTGGGGCCCATCAGGACACTGCAGCATCCACTGCTGCCTCTGAATTTACTCACTTGTAATATTCCTTCTGTAATGATTGGAAGAGAGTTCAGAAAAGGCTCAGAGAGATGAGAATCTGCCCTGAACTCTGGACTGCAGTTAGCAGGATCCAGGGCAGGGTCTTTAGGAGCTGCTGGCTGCAGGGTCAGGGGATGAATGCTGCTGTGTTCTGGTGACATCTGTTGCAGTGGTTACCAGCCTGTGGTTTCCAGCTCCTGGGTGCTCTGTGGACCATTTGTAAAGGATATACATGGAAAGGATATTATGGAATAAAAGTGAGACAAGAAACCCTGCTCCCAGACAGACAAGTCTGCATTTCTTTTGGGAAATTTGCTAAGATCTGTAAATTAAAAAAGATTGAAGGTTAAAGATGCCCTGGGCTCCAGAGCTACATGCAAACAAGGAGGATGTAAGTGTTTTGATAGCAGCTGGTGATAGCAAAACATAAGCACAATTTACCTGGGGCTGTGGTGTATTCTGGCAGTCTTTATCTCTGAGTTAATACCTTTCCTTAAAAACCATCTTCTAGGTGGATAGAAATGCTGTTCTCAGTGGGGGATGAGTGAGGCTCCTTGTTTCCTGGGAGCCAGAGGACATCGCATTAGATCACAGGAATGATTTTTTATGGCTTTAAAGCATTTGAGTGTATGAGGTACATTAAGTGGTTG
Source organism: Alethe castanea (assembly GCA_024734035.1). Classification (NCBI taxonomy): domain Eukaryota; kingdom Metazoa; phylum Chordata; class Aves; order Passeriformes; family Muscicapidae; genus Alethe; species Alethe castanea. The sequence goes on along the minus strand of JANRGV010000002.1, from coordinate 24,437,135 downwards.
GGGTGTACAACACGTACTGCCAGGCTTTGGATCTCATCCAGAGAGTTGTGGAACAGCCTCAACCCCAGCATTGCCATGAGGACATTGAGTTTAATCTGGGTTTCAGAATCGGGTTGGTCAGCCTGTCCTCTGATTCCAGCAGTACATGTTGTAGTTCGTGTCACCCATTTAGCAGTCACTGGCTCTGACATTTACATTGTGCTCAGGTAAGATCTCATTTTCCAGGTATCTGTAAGTGTGTCTGCTGTCTGCTTGTATTTGCTTTAGCCTGGCATAAGGAGCAAAGATGCAGCTTCTAATCCTGCTGTGCCCATTCTCTTCTTCAGGGCCGATGTTCAAGGGAAAACTGCAAATATCTGCACCCACCACCACACCTAAAAACGCAGCTGGAGATCAATGGCCGCAATAACCTGATCCAGCAGAAGAACATGGCCATGCTGGCCCAGCAGATGCAGCTGGCCAACGCCATGATGCCCGGAGCCCCGCTGCAGCCCGTGGTACGTGCACTGCCCTGGGGCTGGGCTGGGCCAGGCAGCCCGGGGAGCACCAGGGAAATCCCACAGAGCTTGGGAATGGGACAGGAGCCAGCTGCGCTGAAATGCCCCTCTGTGTGTCCTTGTGGTGCTTAATTCTGCCCTGCCTGGGGTAATAGTTGTAATATTTTCACTAACCTTGGGTTAACTTGTCTTTTGCAGTTTAATTCTCAGAGTTTGAACAGCAAGTGATCTGCAGGAGATTTTGGTTTCCTTTGCAACATCATGTGCTCTAGGAAACTCCTGGCTTTGAGGAGATGCCCACTGGGTGTTTTCCCTTCACTCAAGGGAACTTTCCCAGAGAGCTGCTTGCTGGAATTGAGCCTTGGTTTAGGGGAGTTAGGCTCAGCTTGACCGTGGCCAGTGCATCAGTCAGTGTGAGCCCATCTGGCAGCAGAGAGCTGGGGTGGCTCTGTGCCCTGGCCCAGCAGTGGCCACGTGCTGGTGGGGCTGTGGGACAGTGGGGTGTCCCCACTGAGACCTGCCAGCACATCCCAGTGTACCTGTGAGCTTCAGAGCAAGGCCAGCTGCCTCTGATAACATGCTGCTACTCTGCAGTGGTCAAAAGGCTGCAGGACATTTATATTGCTGTAGAATAAGCTCAGCAGAAAATAAATTGGGGTTATCTTATTTGCAGTACAGCAGACACACTGGTATCTGTTTGAGTGTATTGGGCTAAAATCAAACACCAGCATCTCCTAAGTTACACACTAACAGACTGGTCCTATTTTAAAGTTCATTATTACATAGCTGATAACCCACTAATGAAAAGTGGAGTTAATTAATAGTTTGTTTAAGAGTAATATTTAATTTCCTGTAATATTTGCCAGGTTGTTTTTAATTGACATGAATGAAGAAACATTAGCATTACAGAAATTTTACCCTTTTACACAACTCCCATTCTGTTTTCTCCAGTAATCCCTGCATGTTTTTGTTCATTATTTCCAATGTCTCTTGCTTCCAAACAATTCAGTCATTTCCTCAGGAGTACAGAAACATGTGCTGTTCTCTGGTGTCTGCCTTAAACTGATGTGAAACAGAGAAAGAGTTGTGTTCACTCTGTAGTTGTTTTTCCCTCATAAAATTAGTTGGGGGGAAAAAAACCCAAATGCCTTGAGTAACTGCTTTGTTTAGATAGTGAAAGACAAACACTCCTGGCTGAATTTTATTTGGCAGTTACACTGCATTTGTGGGCAGGAGAGTTATTTAATCCTTGCCGCAGTGTAGCAGCTCTGTGTTGGGTTTTCACAGCATTATTTGGGCTCTACACCCAATTATCTTCACACCCACAAGGGCACTTGACTATTTTTTGAAAACATGCAAGCAAACAAAAGAAAATCATATTTCCATGTGCTCTTTCTTCCACTGGTGTAATGTTTTAGCCTAGCTAAAGCATCTCCTGATGCAGTGAGTGTCTGAATACCTGCATGGCCAACCTGTTGAATTCTGTAAAATTGAAGGATCATGGCTGTGTGAAACCCTGGGAGTTCCTGAGCCAGCTCTAGCTGCAGCAGGGTCAGAAAAGCTTTGCCTGTGCCTGAAGTTGAGCGTGGTTGATGTTTTGTCAGGGCTCTCAGGTGCCTTTTCCCCAAGAGCCAGCATTGTACCTGCTGAGCCATGTCCCCCTGGTAGCCCTGGGCTCTCTGTGGCCCCACAGTGTCTGTCACTCGTGCTGGCATTGCTGGGAGCTTGCTCTGGGAGCTGCCACGTGCAGGGAGCGTGCAGGGAGCTGGGGAGCAGAACCAGCAGGGGCTGCTGGGGATACCTGGCCTTGCTCTTGCTCACATGCAGCAGCTGCAGGAGCACAGCACATGCTCCCTTCCAGCCAGCAGCAGGAGCCCACCTGGTCCAGCTCGAGGCATGGCCGCAGAGCTGTTCTGGTGCAGCACAGGGAGCAGAGTGCTCAGTGTTCTTTCCCTTCTCCATGCAGCCCATGTTCTCCGTCACACCCAGCCTGGCCACCAACGCCTCCGCCGCCTTCAACCCGTACCTGGGGCCCGTGTCCCCCGGGCTGGTCCCTGCCGAGATCCTGCCCACGGCCCCCATGCTGGTGACAGGGAACCCCGGCGTGCCCGTCCCCGCCGCCGCCGCCGCCGCCGCCCAGAAGCTGATGAGGACAGACAGGCTGGAGGTAGGAGCTGGCTGTGGGACTTACCTTCACAAGGGCTGGCATGTATCATGTCTCCTAGATAGGAAATACTTTCTTTGTGAAAGCAAACAGTGCAGGTCTCACCTGGGCTGGTAATGCTGTGTCTTTGTGACATAAGAACAAGGAGTGACTGAGTGTACGGTAAGTTCAGGCTGCCACTCTGCCTCTGACCCTCCCTGCAGAAAGAAATGGGAGTATTTAGGAATGACCATGGCAGCAGCAGGAGTGCCACAAAGCTGGCAGTGTGTGCCCAAAGGCATTGACACAGTGGGACACAGCCCCTGAGCTGGGGAGAGGTGCAGGGCTGCAGCTGCTGGGGCGCACGTGGTTCTGCCTCCCTGGCTCTGGGCAGGCGCTGCCCACGCTCCCTGCTGGCCTCCTGCTCCAGCTTATCACCCTCATACAGCCCTGACAAGTGTCGGTGCTCTCGAGCTGCTGCTCTCCCTTGCTCCCAATCTTCCTTATCTCAAAGGCCTGACTGTTTTCAGCCCCTTATCAGTGCTGTGGCAGCGTGGGCGGGGAGCCAGGGACCTGCAGGCAGCTGCTGTGAGCTTGGGGCACAGCCCGTGGGCACAGCCTGAGCATGGAGCACAGCCTGAGAGCACAGCCTGAGAGCATGGAGCACAGCCTGAGAGCATGGAACACAGCCTGAGAGCACAGCCTGAGCATGGAGCACAGCCTGAGAGCACAGCCTGAGAGCATGGAGCACAGCCTGAGAGCATGGAACACAGCCTGAGAGCACAGCCTGAGCATGGAGCACAGCCTGAGAGCACAGCCTGAGAGCATGGAGCACAGCCTGAGAGCATGGAACACAG
>JANRGV010000002.1:24370774-24387144 GCA_024734035.1 Alethe castanea | reverse complement strand
GGCTCCGGGCGCGAGGCTCCGTGCGGGGTCTCGGCTCCGTGCGGGGTCATGGCTCCGGGCGCGAGGCTCCGTGCGGGGTCGCGGCTCCGTGCGGGGTCGCGGCTCCGGGCGGGGTCATGGCTCCCGGTGCGAGGCTCCGGCCCTGTCCCCGTGCCCGGGCCAGTGGCGCGCTGGGCCCGGCCTGGCGTGGCCTGGCTGGAGCTGGAGCTGGCCGGCCCTGCTGGCACCGCGCTGGCACCGGAGCTCGTGCGGAACCCGAGATGGGCGTGCTGGGGACAGCTGAGCCTGGGGGCCAGCAGGGAACACGAGCTCCACGGAGCTGCGCTCGGAACCGGGATGGTTCTGCTCCTGCAGGCTTTACAGATAACACAGGAGTCGTGTCCCGAGAACAGTGACTATTAAAATGGATAATATAAATGGATTATATATATAATATATATATAACAGTAATTGGGGGGAATTAATTTTTTTGTACTTTGACAAGTAAATTACTGTATATAACAAGATGTTACAATATACTACGGGCTAAATCCGGCCCTTCACTATAGACCTTCTCCAAATGTGAAATAGTTCATCCAAAATTAGCCAAACTGCAACATTGTGTAACACAAGAGCTAGTGATCAGGCACAGATGAAATTCTACATGAGCAGTCTCACTCGTTTCTCATATTTTTAATAAATGTATTTGAAAATATTTTGTGCTAAAAGCGGTATAAAAGCATGCTCTGAATTATGAATTTTAGTGTATAAAATTAAGTTTGATGTAATCCTAAGGGTGATTTTTAACAGATCTTTGTTCCTCTGGTCTGCATCATAAGAGTAAAATGTTTATATTTTACTTACCAATTTCCAGTGATTGGTTACAAATGAGAGTAGCTGTAGTTATTTTTTGACAACATTGTTAAGCAGCTTCTGTTCACATGTACGGCTTCCTCTGCAGAGTCCCTATTTATTGAACTTATTTATTAGAATGCTAAATGTAAAGTTTGTAAAGTGCGGTTCTCTGTGGTCATATTCAGAATTGGGCATTAATGGAAAATTGAAGAGCATGTTTCAATCACTGTAATACTGTGTCTTCTAACAGAACATCTTTATAATAAACTCAATTCCACCCTGACTATTCACTGCTGATATGTAACATAGTGATAAATTAAACTACTGATTTATAGCCTAGAGGTAAATGAAACTCCAGCTTAGGAAGCCTCTTAAAGCAATGTGGAGAGCTCATTTAGCCCTATGAAAAATGTAAAGGTAGCAAAGAAATCTCAGGCAAGGGTCAATTGCTAATTAATCCTGACTGACAAAGCCTGTGGAGCAGCACAGACTATTTATATACCACAGAAAGAGCCTGATTCACAATAAATGACTTTTCCTATTATGTGATTATTTGAGGCTTCATTCAGCTGAGGCACGTCTTGTTTGGAATGGCAGATGAATTACACGGAGAGGGAGCATAAAAATAGGATATTCTTTGATTCTGCTTCTCCGTGTTGAAAATCCTATTCGTTATGTGGTCAATTTTTCACTTTCAGTTAGGAAATAAAATGTTCCACAAGTTGATGTTTGACAAAAGGTCCCCAGCAGGACGTAGGCCCACAGGCCCTCAGGCCCACGGGCTCACGGGCACACAGATCCGCAGGCCCAAAGGTCTGCAGGCCCACGGGCACACAGGCACACAGGCTCACAGGCACACAGATCCACAGGCCCACCGGTCTGCAGGCCCACAGGCCACTGGCCCACAGGCCCACAGGCCCACGGGCACACAGATCCGCAGGCCCAAAGGTCTGCAGGCCCACGGGCACACAGGCACACAGGCCCACACCGGGCTCTGTGCAGTCCCCTGTGTGCACCATGGCTCTTTGGGCAGCAGATCTGTCCTGCCTTTCCTGGCTAGAGGGGACAGGGCCTGAAAAGGCAGCAGGACAGACCCATGTCCAGCCAGGCCAGGGAGAGCCATGCTGGCGAGCTGGGGCCTGTGGGTGGCCCTGAGCCCCACACACCCACGGGGTGGCCGAGCTTGGCCCGGGGCTTGCTCAAGGCCTGGCCTGGCCAGAGGGAGTGGAGCAGGTGGCCGGACAGTCCGGCAGGTGACCACTGCTGCTCGGACACTGTTCAGACACTTCACTGGAAGTGAAGGAAGGTCCCTGTGACTGCCAGGCAGTCAGGGCAGGAAACAGCACTTGCAGCTTTCTCGGGAGCCTCCTGGCGCACGCCGAGCGGGTCATGGAACGCGTTTTACAGGCGCTGGTTCTGCACCTTGCAGCCCCCTGCCCTGCAGAGCTAAAACCTCACAGCCCCCTGCCCTGCAGAGCTAAAACCTCACAGCCCCATCCTACAGAGCTAAAACCTCGCAGCCCCCTGCCCTGCAGAGCTAAAACCTCACAGCCCCGTCCTGCAGAGCTAAAACCTCACAGCCCTGCAGAGCCAACTCCTCACAGCCCCCTGCCCTGCAGAGCCAACCCCTCACTCCACCAGGAGTGCAGCTGTGCCCCACAACCTGCAGAGCTCCCGCTCCATTTTCGAGCCTCGCTGTGTTTGGCATGGGGTAATTGGAGCCATTGCAAAATCCCAGCAGGTTCCTGTCTGCTCCCACACCTCCTTTTCGTCTGGAGCATGCCAGAGCCATGCTTTGGGAGTCCCAACTGGGAGGATGCTGGTCAGCTGGAGGAACGGGGCAGCCCAGCAGCTCTCCAGGCACAGTGAGGGCTGCAGTCATGAACTCCTGGGGAGCTGCAAGTCTGGCACTAATCTGGTCCCTTCTATCATGGATTTGTGGAAGGCAATCAGTCCCCCAGCACTAGGGGCCCAAGGTGATCCCTGTGATTATCCATAAACCTCAGAGGTGGGTGTAGTTGAAGAGGGCTTTTCCTGAGCCACTCACCTGGAGTTTCTAATCTAAGATGCAAAGGGAATGCAACTGCAGCTCCAGCCTTTGGGCTGGTAATTAATAATCAGTGACAACGATAGGTTGTGATTGCTAGGGACAAGATTCAGCTCATTATCTCACTACCATGACCACCTAGAAGTTCCACCTTCTCTCATGGTGTGCAATCTGTGACTAGCAAATGAGATTAAACCTGTTCTGACTTTGTGGTCATGCTTGAAACCTATTTTCCCCCTGGGTATGTTTGAGAATCTTCTAACTATAAATCATTTTCTTAAGACACCACAAAGTTTGAAGTAAACAGTTATTTAGAGCTTAATGTTTGCCAGATACACACCAACACCAATTCTCATTCAGGAGCTGTATTTACTTCCTGCAGCTCATAGGTTAATGTTTGTTCCCATTTATGCCCAGTAACTCTTCCATATCTTTAACACAACGTGAAGTCAGCATGAAACCCCCACGTGAATTGCTGCCAGTTTGTACATTTGCATAACACAGCACTGTGGACTTTTTTGTTTTAACCCGCTCCATATAACACGGAATCGATGAACTCCTGAGCAGGGTGGGGAAGGAGCAGCACCTGGCCCTGCTGTCGGCAGCAGAGTGCCCTGGGTGTGCAGGTGAGCCGGGTGCCCTGCCCTGCCCTGCCCTGCCCTGCCCTGCCCTGTGTGGATGGGGAAGCTGCAGGGCTGCTGCTGTCCTCCTCTTTTGGGTGGGGAAGGACATGGGGCTCCAGGCACTCCAGTCTGCAGCCCGACTGCAGGGGCACAGCAATTTCAAATACTCTGAAGGCACAGGACTTATTATTTGGCATGTGGCTGTGAATTACTGTGTGTTCCCAGGGCTTATGTGAAAACGCTTATTTTTCTGGCCTGCTGTGATTTTAATATTGTTAAGTTCAATTTTTTTGTAAACACTGCTGAAATCTGACTGCAACATCTGCAGAGACAGTGCTACCTTTTATTTACACTCAGGTTATGTATCTGCTTTAATTAAAGAGTAAAAAATCCTCTTATTTGTCTATAATTTTTATGAACAAAAATATATTTGGGTTTGAAGTTGCAACTATTTTTAGTGGCAGCAAAACTGTGGTCCCAGCACTGCTGGCACTGCATCACCACACCGAGCAACTCGTGTTGGAGCCGCCCCAGTAACATTATGAAACACTCCTTCTGCCTTTTGTGTTGTTAATTCATGTTTCCAGGAGGTTCTTCCGGCACTGATATGTCTTTAAAAATAGGTAATAAAAGGCTTGCAAAATACATGCAATTTAAAACCTTGAGAGGAACCAGGCAGACCAAATGAGAATCAAAGTAAGTGAAAAAACAGGTGATGCTTAGCCTTCAAAGACAAAGGAGTCATGTAGAGATGTGGTGACAGAACGAGGGGGAATGGCTTTAGGCTGAGGGAATATAGACAGAGATCAGATATTAGACAAAAGTTGTTCCCTGGGAGAGTGTGAGGCCCTGGCACAGAGTACCCAGAGCAGCTGTGGCTGCCCCTGGATCCCTGGCAGTGCCCAACACCAGATTGGACACTGGGGCTTGGAGCAACCTGGGACAGTGGGAGGTGACCCTGCCACAGAGGGGCTTTCAGGTCTGCTCCAACCCAAACCTTTCCATGATTCTGTGATGTTTGGGATTGGCGTGTCTGTGGATGGCATGAGCAAGGGTCACACCTGTGCAGTTCCAGAGGCTGCAGGCTGACTTGCTGCCCCACTCCCAGCCACCCCAAACCCTCTCCCATTCCCAGTATTCAGCCAGAGGTGATCCTGCTCCCAGCCCCTCTCCCTGTACAGATCAAAGCTAAAACTGCCTTTTCCCCTCTGGCAATGGCTGCTGTGTCTCTGCCTCCTTGCAGGATGTTGAGGGACTGTTCCTTCCCAAACAGCTTAACGTGTCAAATCTGATGAAAACGTGGAAGCCCTCTGTTAGCCGTGCCTTCCCTGCCATGTAGGTATTTCAGGTTTATGCTGGGCTGTATTTCTGTGCCATTGTCTCGTCTGGCTGCCTGCAGCTGCCCCAGCTTCACACCATGTGCAGTTCTGTTCTCTTCCCTTCTCCTCATGTCGGATGGCTGTGGGTACATATTGGTACTTCACTGATTTCACCTGATTTATTTTAAGATCTATTTACCTTTCTCTTAATTTTCTTCCTCTTCATTTATCTTTGCCCTTCATGCAAATGGTTCCCACTAAAATTGTTTCATTAAAATTGTATTTTCTTACCAGTAAATTAACTCCATCATCAACAAACCCTGCTGTTCCATGCCTTTCCAAAATTTCCTTTCCATTCCAAAACCTGCTGAGGCCCAAAGACCTTGTCTTCCCCCAGCACATAAACCTTTAAATGCTCCAAGTCAGGCAGGTCCAGGACTCTGCTCTGGCTGGTTGTGTTTGACAAGAGCAGACTCAGGCAGTTGTGAACACCAGATTTAATATCTGAGCTGACTGTGCATTTATCTCACCAAATCATGGAATAATTTTTGTTGGAAAAGGCCTCCAAGATCAGCAAGTGCAGTTCAATGGCTTCCTTTAACCCTGGCCCAAGCGGGCAAAGGCACTTTGTGACCCTGGCAGAGGTGAGGCAGCGCATGGCCCCGGGGGATATTTGTTTCTAAACTTTAATTTACAACATTTGGGAAGCAAAGACCGGCCTGTGGCAAGAAGCAGTGGGTGGGACAGGTAAGTAATTAAATAAATGAGGGTTTTCAGACTGTGCAGCCCGGGTTTCTGCTGGCAGCACCAGGCCCTGGCTGTGCTGGAGTGGGAGGGAGATGCAGGAATGGTGCTTGGATGGAGCTGAGCTCGGGCAGGGCTGGAGCAGGGCAGAGCTCAGGGACTGGCACAAGTTCCCAAAGTACAGGACTTCAGATGCAAATTTGTCTTTCTCTCCTTAGCAGGTCAGAAATACTGATCAGGTTACTGTCGGAACCTGCAAAAATCATTGTTATTTTCCTCCTCAAACCAGAGCAGACACTCTGACACCCTGCAGCAGCCCATCAGCCTCACCCTGCATTCAGCACAGCAGTGATATATTCAGGCACACATCTGTGGGGTTTACCCCAAACCATCCCAGGCAGTGATGCCCATGCTGGCACCCCCAGGGGGCTGGGGTGAGGCAGGAGAGCCCTGGGGCTGCTGGCTGGGGCTCAGCTGTGCCTGTGGCATCAGCAGGAGCTCCTGGCACTGCTCAGCTCTGTGGCAGCACCAGCCGTGCCTGCGGGAGGGGACAGTGAAGTGCTGGGTGTGTTTGTTTATGTCCCTGGGGCACACAGCCCACGCTGTGCTCCCTGGGGAGCACTCACACCCGTGTGAGTGACCCACAGCCCAGTGCAAGCTGGATATCCCAAACGAGACCCAGGCAGAGAATCCCACCAGGAAACCCATCCCCAGGGTCCCGAGTGACTGCTGCCTGCCCATGGGAGCATCCTTGCATCCCTAAGTGATCATCAGAAAATCTGCTCATTTAAAGTGCTGGAAACACCATCTACCCTTCCTGGCATTCCCCTACAGCCAAGGAGCAGCAGAGCTGTTTGTGTTAATAATTCATGGAAGACTTCTCCCCTCAGTTTATGGCTCTAGCATGCAGCAGCACCAGGATCTGCCCCGCACCCTCTCCCTGAGCTGGGGCAGTGGCCTGGGCTGGACTGAAATCCATCAAACCCTGCTGCTCCCAGGGACCTGCCCCAGCAGGGTGAGAGCCTCGCTCAGCTTCCACTCCTAGTTTTATGCTGAGGGTGGAATAACCCTGGCCCAGGTTTCCCAGAGGCTGTGGCTGCCCCTCTCCTGGAAGGGCTCAAGGCCAGGCTGGCTCCTGGTGGGTGGCAGGGCTGTGCCCTGTGCTGTGCTGGCATTCTGGCATCTACTGACAGACATTTCCCCGAGGAAGCCAGGCTGCTTGGTCACAAATGCACTTCCTTCCACTGTGAATAATGGCCCTTTGTGGGGAACTGATTTTTCTTCAGGACAGTGAGACTGAGAAATGACCCCGCCGTGGAGCCAGGGCTGGCTCAGTGGACTGGGGTGAGTGTCAGGTGCTGAGGCCAGGCAGAGGTGTGGAGGAGCTGTGCAGAGGCACCCAGCCTTGGTATCACCAAACAGACCCAAGGGACTGGCAGAGGAGGGGAAAGGATACTCCTGCATGCAGCCAAGCATCCCAAATGCACGTGCCAGAGGCTTGGGGCACAGCCCTGGGACCAACGGATGAGGATTTGCTCACTTGGTCTCTCTGGGACCCAGCTGGGAGAAGCTCTTGGGGATTATAACACACCTTTTGTACCAAATGTTATGTTATTGCTAATTTCAGAATTAAATAGCATTTTTAAGGTTCCACAGAAGTTAAATTCTTAGCAGACTATTGAGTTTTAATATCCTCAGTAAAAACACTGGAGTAGTTAAGTCTTACATTGAAGATAATAAAGCTTTGCATTGTAGAGGGTGAATTATTCATTAGTTTGGTATTACTGGCCCACTGGTGTCCCCATCCCTGCTGTGGGCTCTGTGCAGGGCCCCAGGAGCCACATGGGTGCAGCAGGGTGGGTTCCACCTGTCCCTGCTGCCCTGGGCTGCATTGGGCCACCCCAGGAGGAAAATGGCCCTGCAGGGCTTTGTGGCAGCTCCCAAGGCAGGGCCAGCAGCCAGGCCAGAGGGGAGCAGGGCCCGGGTGCTGCCCCAGCCCCCTGGCACTGCAGCTCTCCTCCTCCTCAGCAGTGTGTCGGGACACTTTTGGCACAAATAAAAAGTTGTTGTTTAACATTCTTGTGTATTTGTGAGCGGTGGCAGTGATGCTTCCTGTAAAACTGAGCTGCGAGCGTGGCAAAGCTGTTTGATGTTACAGCCTTATTTAAACAGCATTTAGATAGTAAAAGCAGTCATTCCCCTCATCCCCACATACCAGCTACCCATTAAAATTCCTTCTCATGCTCTTGCACAAAGACTAATTTTGGCAGAAGGCTGACTTGCCCTAGATTTTTAAAAGACTACTTGTTTTAAAACAAAGTCCTTTGGGGAAGGAGAGAGCTGGGAGAGGATTGCTTCCTCCCCCTGCCCTCCCCAGTCTCATACCTCAACCACTCCCCATCCCATCACCCCTGGTCACCCCCATGCCATCACCCTCCACCCTGTCACCTCCTGGCCCCAGAGGGTGCAGCATCCTCCTCCTCCTCTTCCTCCTCTCCCATGGAGGGGCTCCAGGCCCCTCAGAGGGTGATGGAGGGGAGCTTTGAGCACTGAGCAGGTGGAGCCAAGGGAAGATTGAAAATCTGTCATTCACCTTGACATTGACACACTAAAAATAAAGTTAAACACTTTTTAAAACAAATTATGCCAATATTCAGCTATTACTTGAGGGACTCGACTCAGAATAAAACTCTGGGTTTTCAAGCCAGCTCTCACTACCATCAGAACAGCTTTTCACCAAGATATTCCTTTGTTTCTGAGTTCTTTCCTCTCCTGCAGACTCTGGGCAAAGTGTCACTTGACTGAAACAACTGAGAACAGCATAAAACCAGAAGAAACCTGACCCAGAGATGTCCTGTAGAACACAGAGAGAGCAGGTCCAGAGAGACCCACAGAGGCAAATCAACAGCCAAACCCTCACAGGGAGCAGATGGAGGAGCTGACTTGTCTCTTTGGCTGTGATTCAACGAAAATGTTTTCTACCCTTCCCTTTCTGCATGGGGATAAATCTGCAAAGGAACACATTTCTCGGTGCTGTGTGCTGGCAGGGCTGGTGCCACACCAGCAGGATCCAGCACTGCCACAGCCCCTTGGGCACGCTCCTTACCAGGTGCTCCAAAAGCTGCTGTGGCTCTGGGGTCACAGCAGGCTGCTGAAACCAAGAGAGGTTAAATACCAGTGAGTCCCATTCCCCAGCAAATGGCTGCATAGGCAGGTGCCCTCAGAGCATGTCCATAAGGAAGCAGACCTGAATTTCTGGCTGAATTGAGCAGCTCTCAGTAGCATGCCAGGCCATGGTGACGTCAAGGAATGGCTCCACAGAGGGATGTTGCCTTTAAAACCCCTGTGGGGAGAAGCATGACCCTGTGTGGGTGCCCTGCCCACAGCAAGGATGGAGCAGGGCAGTGGCAGCACCCACCCTTCAGCTGCCAGCTGCAATTCCATCCTGGGCTCAGCCAGGCAGAGGGGACAGGGCTGGAGCTGAGCTGCAATTCCACCCTGGCTCAGCCAGGCAGAGGGGACAGGGCTGGAGCTGAGCTGCAATTCCATCCTGGGCTCAGCCAGGCAGAGGGGACAGGGCTGGAGCTGAGTTGCAATTCCATCCTGGGTTCAGCCAGGCAGAGGGGACAGGGCTGGAGCTGTCCCTGCCAGATGAAGCTGTGGCTGCTGCCATGTCCACAGAGCCTCAGCTCGGCGTCGTGGCCCTGACCCTTCCCACTGGCTCTGGCCACCAGCTCTGCTCGTTTAAGCTCTCCTGTAAGTGATACTGGAAGGGATGACTCAGCCCTAAGTATAGTTACCTGCACCCAAAATAGAGCCAAGCCCTGCAGCAGCTCAGGACTCTGGGTGCAGGTCAGCCAGGAACGTCTCCTAAACCACGGGGAGCTGCTGGTGTGACACAGGTGGCCCTGGCTTTTCACCTGCTTTTACCCTCAGTGCAGGAGGGGATTCCAAAGTAAACCCTCAGACATTCATCCTCTCTATCGAATGTACAGAAACATAAATTTCTGTTGTTCCTTTTCTTCATCAATTCACAGTGACCAGAGCTCATGAACAGGATCAATTTGCACCACATCTAAAAATACACCATCAGCTACACACAGATGGATCTAAGGGGTGTGTGTGTAGCTATGTGCTCTGCACATGTCCCTAAAACTCTCAGATACACTTGTAATTTGCACAGATTCCCGATACTTTCCTGTGAAACATGGGGAGGCAGAAAATGCAATGCCCTGGCAGTGCACAAATGGGGCCTTTGTCCCTTGCCATGAACACCCTGTACCTGTAAGATACAGGAGCAGATCCAGAAGCATCAGTAAGTCCATACTGGTGGGAAACCTCCAGGAGTAAAGAGGAGGCAGAACCACTCTGCCCCATCAGCATCCACGCCAAGAGTTGAGGGGTTGCATCCTGGGCTTTGCTTTGCCTCCTTGGCTGAATAGTTTAAAATAGCAAACAGAAGAATTTGCCTCCCAGACTAAGGTAAACTCCAGTTTAGCGATGACAGGATGTGCACAGCAAACCTCAGGAGCAATCTGCACATTGTGAAATGCTCCCAGATCTCACTGGTGCGAGCTGTGCTGCCTCAGCAGCCACACCACTGGTGCAGCTGCTGCAGCCAGCGAGCGCAAAGCCAGGCTGGCTGCAGCACCTGTAACTGCTCACCAGACTGAGCATCTGCAGCTACACGGGCGGCAGGGCAGGAGCAGAGGCTGCTGAAGGAGCCTTGCTGGGGTGTGGATGCTCCCAGGTGGATTTTGGAGGCAGGGTGCTTCCAGCAGCAGCCCCAGCTCCCACAGCAGGGCTGTGAGGCTGGCAGCAGCCCCAGGCAGGGGCTGTGCATTCCCGAGGGCTGGGCAGGGCTGTGTGCCCCTGAACCACCCCTGGGAACAGGGGCACGCCAGGCTGGGGCTCCTCCAGAGCCTTCTCTCCTCTTTCCCAGTATCACTGTAAGGTGTAAACATCCACACAGAGTCACTGAAAATGAGTCATATTTCAGTGCCATCTAATTATCAGATACTGTGCATGATATTTGTCAGCTCGTGCTGCGAACAGTTACTTTACATAACCCCTGGAGAGGTGTGTCAGGCTCCAGTGGTTTCCAAGGTCTCTGCTTTCAAAGGGGTTAAAGTCTGGTGTCCATTTTCATCAACTCCAAACCTGCAGAGCTGTTCACATGTTGTATCCAGTAGAATGAGGTGCTTTTTTGGGCAAGTGGCTGTGACACATATGAGAGGGCATGAGGCTCTGGCACTATCATTTTCCTCTGCAGGATGCCCTGGGCCTGGCTGGGCACTCCCTGCCTCTCCTAAGGGTCACCAAAGCCACCACAAATGTTTCAGTCCCTCTGGTCATTATGTATCTGAGCCTTGCTGCCTTTAGGATCTGCTTCTCCTCCAGCAGCCCCTTGGGCTCAGGGGTGGTGCCATCAGGACAGAAGAGAGGCAAGGAATGGTGAGGATACCCCAAACCAGGTGGGAAGTGTAGGGCAGGAAAGCACTGAGTCAGGGGCACGAACTCCATCAGCTCTGTGAAAACCACTTAACTCTGGTATAAACCTTCCCTGACAAACCTAATACATTTGTCTTGGTGCCAAGTGACCATTAAATGAACACGATCCAAAAACCCCATTAGCCCATCCCAGCGTGTGGGTCCCAGGGACGCCCAGGGTGTGTGAGAGCTGCAGCAGCTCTCTTTTACCACTCTCTTACCTCTCAGAACTCTCACTACCCCTCTCTCTCTTCCTGCCCTGCTCCGAGCTGTGGCTGGCAGCTCCTGGCAGGGCCCTTTTTACCCACTCCCTGTGCAATAAACCACAAGTTTCAAGACTTGGCTTATAGAGATCTCTCCGTCTGTCACCACCGTCCTGACCACCATTGCATCGAAGAGTCTCCCACACTCCTGCACCCGCAGCATCGCCGTGCTCGGGGTGATGCAGGGGATGCACAGGGTGATGCAGGGGATGCTCGGGGTGATGCAGGGGATGCTCGGGGTGATGCAGGGGATGCACAGGGTGATGCAGGGGATGCACGGGGTGATGCGGGGATGCTCGTGGGGATGCAGGAGATGCTCATGGTGATGCAGGGGATGCTCGGGGTGATGCAGGGGATGCACGGGGTGATACAGGAGATGCTCAGGGTGATGCAGGGGATGCTCAGGGTGATGCAGGGGGTGCTCGAGATGGCTCCTGGCGCTGCATGAGGCAACAGAAGCTTTGGACAAACCCTCTACAGCCACTGCTCTGGAAAAGGAGCAGAGAGGAGGCGAGCAGGGGAGCTGCGAGCCCGGAGCAGCCCGGGGCACTGGCACAGAGCCGTCCCTCCCTCCCCCGGCGGCACCGGGCGCTGCCCGCGGCCCTTCCCGTGCGGGGCTCTGCCCCGCACACCCAGCGATGATCCCCGGGCGGTGGATCCCGACACCCAGCCGGTGCCCGATCCCCGGGCGATGATCCCGGCACCCAGCCGGTGCCCGATCCCCGGGCGGTGGATCCCGGCACCCAGCCGGTGCCCGATCCCCGGGCGGTGGATCCCGGCACCCAGCCGGTGCCCGATCCCCGGGCGATGATCCCGGCACCCAGCCGGTGCCCGATCCCCGGGCGATGATCCCGGCACCCAGCCGGTGCCCGATCCCCGGGCGGTGATCCCGGCACCCAGCCGGTGCCCGGCGCTCCAGCACAGCGAGGGAGGAGCCGCGCTCTCTCCCGGGCTCTCGGCGCTCCCAGCTCCGGCAGCGAGCTGTGAACTGCCGGCCGCCCCCTCTGCAGCGCTCCCGCTTCCAGCGCCCCCCCAGCCCTTCCCAGCCCTGCTGCTGTCACTGCCCCGGCGCTGTGCTCAGCCGCTGCTGCCTCTCCGAGCCGCCTGGCTGAGGGATGGGAGGCCTCGCAGGGAGTTTGCAGGGCTGGGTGAGCGCCTCGGGCACGGTCACCGCGGCCCAGCGGCGGTGGCAGGAGCTGGCACAGCTGTGCCCATCTCTGTCCTCCCTGGCACCCGGTGCTGCCGTTCCCCAGGGCACGCAGCACGCCCCCAGCCAGCAAAAATCAGGATTTTCCTCACTGGGCTGCACTGGGGAACAAAACTGCGGCTGAGAGCTGTCCCGGAGCGCTCGGAGGCACAGAGGGTGCCGGGGGAGGCAGAGCCCCCTCTGCAGCTCCCAGCCCTGCCTTTCCTCCTCCCACCGCCCGCACGGGCTCCGGGAGCAGCCAGAAACACGGCAGGGATCGCCCCGGACAGCACCAAAGTGCGGCTGTGCTGCGGGCACGGCCATTGACTCTGAGGCTCATGTAGGGAAATACTGATACAAGTGTGAGCTCCCTGTTCGAAGCCACTTAAAAGAGTTTTTTTTAAAATATAAACTGCCAAAACACCAAACAAGTCCTAAGTCCAAGTGCTTCCTGACAGAAGCAGAGCTGATGAAGTGCAATCCACTGTCTTTCCTCCTACTTAGTTAGAAACAGGACACTGCAGGAGATTATCATACTCTTTAATTTCAGTAAAAAGCTTTTCAATAAAAAGATTAAACATGTCTCTAATGTGTGAAGATATGAGCAGGTTATAATTACTATTGACCTCACCTCATCAGCAGTATTTAATTGATGTCAGGGTCTTTGTCTGCCTGTGCAAGTTAATCAGCATCCCTGGGCCTCCAAAGAGTGCATTTATGACCTCCTGAGGGAGGAGGAATCTTGCTGGGTTTGTTTCTCTCTTGGCTTTTTTCTCCCTTCCCTTCCACATGTCCCTGAGCTGCTCCATCTCAGCTCTGCAGGGGCATTCCCTGCCTGTGGCTGGGAATCCAACTCTGAAACAGCTGCTCCTGCACCTCCTGCTTCCCAGACACTGCAGCAGGATCCCTTTTTCTGGAGATGGGATTTCACACTTTGGGAGGGAGCTGGTCCCGAGCAGGCTGTGGGGTCTAGCAGGGCTTTGCTGGAGCTGCACTGCCCCAGTGCTGAGCCCTGCTGCCCCCAGCCCTGCACACCAGCAAGGGGCTGGCACCAGGCTGCTGCTTTCCTAGAGTGCACCAGGGGTTACAAATACATAGGAATATACATAAATATATCCAGGGGTTATAAATGCTCCAGGAGCCAGGAATGCATTGGAAGGGCTGGAGCAGTGCAGGAGGGGGTGGGTGCTGCTCCATTGCAATATCCATATTTATCTGCAGGGTTTGTTAAGTGCCAGGGTGGCTTTTTCCCTGCTGGCCACCAAGGAGCTGCTCCAGGGCACAGGCTGCTCCCAGAGTGCTGCTGCAGCTGAAGGACAGGATCCATGCTGTGACCCCGGGCACAGAGCTGGAAGCACACAGAAGATCATGCCCAGATGTCAGGAAGGAATAATAATTATAGGCAAACTTTATCTAAATTAAACAGATTTCTACCAGAATCAAACAGTCCAGGACCAGGACAGATCCCTTTTTGCACTGATGTGCCTTTACCACAAAACCTGTTCTGGAGAAGGCCCAAATGCAGCAGTGAAACCTTTCCCTTGGCTGTGAGCAGGGAGCTCAGCTCTATGTTCCCCCAGTGCTGGGGGGACACCCCAGGATTGTGGATGCTGCTTTGGGGTCCCCATGTCCATCCCAGGTGCATGGGGACCCCCACCCAGGCAATGTCCCAGAGACTGGGAAGGACAATATGTCCCTCTCCATCTCCTTCCCCTCCCACTGCTGATACACAGCTTTGGACACAGCACCCTGGGGTGATTCCACAGTGAGGTCAGGATTCCAAGGGTTTCTAAAATTACAAAGCAACTTCTCCATGGTGTCTTTCATGGTGTTAAGCTGATTAGTACCATTTAGAAATGAAAAAAAAACAAAAAAAAAGCAGCTTAATTTTACATCTTAGCAAAGCTTCTTAGACAAATGCATTGAGGATAAGAATCCCTCTTCCCACAGGAAGTGAAACCATTAGGGGAGATTTGCTGCCAGAGCCAGTTCTCTACAACCACTGTGTGTTCTGCACTTGTTATTTATAAAAACTCAGGGAAAATATGTCAGAGCTGTAAGGAGCTGAAGCAAGGAGATGTCAAAGTAGTTCTGTGTCACCTTCACAGACACAAACCCACTGCTGGTTTAGGCAAACCCTAAATCCTTCACTTAGCACAACTGAAGAGTGTGTGCCTCTCCTGCTTAGAAACCTCCTGGATTTTGCTGATCTCCAGCTGGACTTCATGCGAAGCAGCAGCTCTGCCAGGAAAACTCGTGGGCTGGAATCAAACCCCGGTGCTGGATTCCACATTCCAGGAGCAGCCCCCTGGGTGGGCTGGGCACGGTGCTGGCAGTGCCAGCCCCTCCCAGCCACTGCCAATTCTGAGCTCTGCTGCCCTGGCCCTCAGGCTGGCAGAGCCCAGCACAGGAGCTGGGGCTGGCAGGGGCTGTGGGCTCCAGCTCAGTGGCAGCAGAGGGAAGAAACCCTCGGCAGTGTGGGGGTGACACGGTGTGACAGAAAAGGGAGGGACACAAAGGTGTGTCCGAGGCACAGGAGGTGGCACAGGGAAAAGCTCCAGTCTGCAGGCACAGAACTGCTCTGTGCTCAGCAGCATGAGCACCCCCAAACGAGGTGGGTGGAACGGGGCTGAGAAAGGAGTCGTGATGTTTGGGAAGTGCAAATTCGAGCTCTGGCAGCACACTCAGCAAACAGCGATCCGAGGTGAAAGGAAATCCACTGGGAAGGGGCAGGGTAAATGTCACGTTCCCCAAGAACCTCGGGGGGTAAGGGAGAGGCTCTGGTATCATGGGCTGTTCACGTGTGTCAGTACAAGAAGTCACATTAAAATCATGAGGTGCTTTATTTTTAGAAAGATGATGTATTGCTCCTCCTGATCTTAACAATTTCCTAATCCCACTAAAAGAATTATGGTCTTATGATGTGTGCTCCTAAATAATGTATCACAAATCAGTTTACAAATACACAACAAAGCATCGTTCAGTGTGGAGGGGTTTTGCTCCCTGTGGGGATGGTGATGCATCCCTTGGCTGCCAGTGTCTCAGGTACTGCGAGTGCTTGCTGCCTCTGCCCACCACTCCAGATGCTCGGCAACAGCTGGGCTTGCTGTTTCTGATGGGCCCGTGCCTTCCAAAGCTGATCTGCCTTTTGCAGTGAGGCAGTTGTGGGAACAACAGGTTATTTTGCAAGTGCCATTTGCACTCTGGTTCCCCTCAGAATCTGAGGAGCAGCCTAAGAGCCGTGTTGGGCAGTTCAAGGCAGCATTATCTCCTTCAAAGTGTGGACAGAGAATGATGTGTCACTATTCCGTGGAGCTGGGCTCATCCTGACTCAGATTTTCTGTGTGTTTAGCACAGCACAGAGTGGTGTGTTCCCTTCCTACATCCACTGCAGCCAAATACCCCATGGGTAGGGATCTGGGTAAATCCCCAGGATGAGCTCCCCCACCAAAGCACCTTGGGGATGGGGTGGCTCAGGGAGGGCTCCGAAAGCCCCTGACAAACCTTTCCAAGCAGAGGTACTTGCTGTGAAACGGGCTCAACACGGCCTGGTGGGGAGCACGGGCACGGATATCCGCCAATATCAACAAAGGACAAGAAGGGGACGAATGAAAATAATAATCTAAGTAGAAATTAAAATTCCTGCTAATAATTTCGCAGCAAAGCAGCCTTTCTGCTCCCCGCCGAAGGACGGACCGGAGCTGCGGCATCGCCATGGTGACTGCGCGGCACCGGGAGCGCTCGGCGGCACCGGGAGCGCTTGGCGGCACCGGGAGCGCTCGGAGGCACCGGCAGCGCTCGGCGGCACCGGGAGCGCTCGGTGGCACCGGGAGCGCTCGGCGGCACAGGGAGCGCTCGGTGGCA
>JANRGV010000002.1:24333019-24354576 GCA_024734035.1 Alethe castanea | reverse complement strand
GGCAGCCCCGAGCGGGAGGCGGCGGAGGGAGGCGGGAGCCATGCGGGAGTACAAGGTGGTGGTGCTGGGCTCGGGCGGCGTGGGCAAGTCCGCCCTTACCGTGCAGTTCGTGACCGGCTCCTTCATCGAGAAGTATGACCCCACCATCGAGGACTTCTACCGCAAGGAGATCGAGGTGGACTCGTCCCCGTCCGTGCTGGAGATCCTGGACACGGCCGGCACCGAGCAGTTCGCCTCCATGCGGGACCTCTACATCAAGAACGGGCAGGGCTTCATCCTGGTGTACAGCCTGGTGAACCAGCAGAGCTTCCAGGACATCAAGCCCATGCGGGACCAGATCATCCGCGTCAAGAGGTACGAGCGGGTGCCCATGATCCTGGTGGGCAACAAGGTGGACCTGGAAGGCGAGCGCGAGGTCTCCTTCGGGGAGGGCAAAGCGCTGGCCGAGGAGTGGAGCTGCCCCTTCATGGAGACCTCGGCCAAAAACAAAGCCTCGGTGGACGAGCTGTTCGCCGAGATCGTCAGGCAGATGAACTACGCGGCGCAGCCCAACGGGGACGAGCCGTGCTGCGCCTCCTGCGCCATCCTCTGAGGGCGGCGGCGGCCCCGCGCCCGGCGGCCCCGCTCGGCAGAAAACACCGGGGAAAACATTCGTCGTCTTGGAAATGTGGCTTTTCTCGGCGTGTACGTTTCGTCCAGTCTTGGCCATGGCATATTTCCTGTCAGTGTCGGCGGCGGGCGCGGGAGCAGCCGGTCCCGCCGCCCGGGGAGCGGAGCCACGCGGGGAGCTCGCCCCGGGACAGCGGCGGGGAGCGGGAGCCGCACCCGGGACAGCGGCGGGGAGCGGGGCCCGAGCCCGGGACAGCCCCGGGACAGCGGCGGGGAGCGGGGCCCGCACCCCGGGGTACAGTGCCCACACCCCCAGGGTGCGGTTCTGACCCCCCCGGTGTGCGGTTCTGATCCCCCCGGCTCCGGTTCTGACCCGCCCCGGTGTGCGGTGCTCACCCCCCCGTGTGCGGTTCTCACCCCCCCGGTGTGCGGTGCTCACCTCCCCGTGTGCCGTGCTCACCCCCGGTGTGCCGTGCTCACCCCCGGTGTGCGGGGCCGCCCCGGCCGCTCCCCGCGCTCTCTATGCAAGCGGGCCGCGTGCGGGGCCGTCCCGCCCCGAGAGTTGCACATGGAACCGGGACTGTGACCCGATGGGTGCTGCCGGGCTCGGGGCGCCGGGCCGCGCCGCCGATGTCCCTGGAATAATGCTCTATTTTGTTTACCTGCTGTATGGGATGGGAGTTTGCAGGAGAGTGGTAGCGTGGTGGTTTTTCTCCTGGTTTTATTTGTTTGTTTGTTTGGTTTTTTTAAATCAGCTGTGAAAATGTTACAAATCTGCACAATTTTTTAGGTGTGCGTGTGTGTGTGATTTCGTTGTGGTTTTGGTTTTTCCTTTGGCGGGGGGTGGGGGGCGGTGGTGCTGTTTGTGCCAGGGGTTTTGGGTTTGGGTTGGCAATATCTGATTTTGATTAGCTCTCTCAAGTGCAAAGACTTCCCATGAGTGATGCAGGGCCAACAGCAGCCCTGTGTCTGTAGAGTGCCTTCAAAACTCAGCTGTTCCAGCCGGTGCCAACCTGTGAAAGCTCCACAGAATCCCATTATCTACTACTCCAAAAACTACTTAACAGTTTCCTTGCAGTAATCACACCGAGCAAGCCAGGACAAAAGGGCCTATTGTTTGTGGAATTTATTTCTTATTTCCATCCGAGCCTTTTAACTGTTATTTCCACGTCTTGCAAGTTTGGGCTTCATTTACTTCAAATTTACAAGAATTTAGCCTTTTGGGATTTTGGGGGGAAGGGCTTTTTTTGTTGTTGTTGTTTGTTCTGCTTTCCTTTGATTTTGTCGTGGGATGTGCCTCCAGCCAGCAAAGAAGGAAATCTTATTGTTGTGATGTACCAAGAAAATTCTTACAACTGTCATTTTCATTGCGGCCATGCATTGAAGAGATGTCTATCCGTTTTGAGAATTTTAATACAAATGCTGTTTTTTAGAAAACAACTTTGTGCATTGTTATGTATCACATGAAACACTGACTTTCACACAGGCTCTTAATCCAGATTTTTATCTCAGCAGCAGTGAAAGGTGGAGGGGTCGATTGAGCTAAGAACAGCGGTTAAAAAAAGGCAAACCACAAGATTGCTGTTTCACCTAATACTGAGTCCTTTCTGATGCAGGGTTTTGCTTGTGTTCAGGTCCTGGCCCTGAGTGATGCCAGGCTGTGGGAAGAAGGCTGTGCTCAGAGGCAGCTTTAGGCCCTGTAAGATCAGGCCCTTTTCCCCTCCAGGAAGCAGCATGGTTTATTGGGGTGAAGTTCTAAAGGTCAATTATTTATGAAATTTAAGTTTTTAGTCTCACTACGTTATCACTTTAAAATTATAAACCAGAATTTGTTTCCTGGTTTGCAGAGGGGCTGGGGTGGGAGGAGAGCTGTGCCTCCCACCAGCTGGACGATCCGAAGAGCTTGTTTGCCTGTTTTCTTCCTCTCTTTGCCCCTTCTTTAAAGGTGTCTGCACACAAAACCTGCAACTCTCTTTTCTCTTCTCCCCCATATCCCAAGAAGTCTTGAAATTATCTGACATCTCAAAAACAGAGGTTGAGCTATGATGTGTAAAGGGGTTTTTAATCAGGCCGTCTGAAGAGTATCGGCCATGATTCCTCTGTGAATCTGGTAATTTCTCCTATTTTGAGCAGGAAAACTTTGTGTCTTAGCACAAAGAGCAGTGTGTAGTGTCAGTGTGATGAAATCCCACTGATTGAAATGAAAATTGCCATTTGTCCTTTAGTCAGAATTGGATACTTTGTGTAGTAACATCAAGTATCTACTGGAAATTTGTAAAAGATTGTGTACTGAAATCCTGTTTCTGCTCCTGAGCTCAGGTGTGTCCTCCCAGCAAGGACCTGTGGTGCAGCCAGTGGGGCTGTTCAGTCTCAGGGGTACAACCACAGCTGAAAACAGAGAGGGCTGCAGGAGGCAACCCCAGTGCTGGTCCCTCACTGCTGCCTGGGCTCTCCCTGTAATACACACATTAATTCATCCCAAAATTTGAGAACATCGCTGCAGCTCATCTTCCAGAAATTCCTAGAAATTCATTAGGAGCCAGAGGACTCCCATGCTAGGAAGGCAGGGGAATATCACTGGCAGAAGGGGTTTCTTCTAACCCAAGTACTGCATTGAGAGCTAAGGAAGCTTGACTGCTGCCACATCTGCAGCTTACAGGCTGCATGTCTGATGTTAAAAAAATAAATGTCCATCTCAGTTACTGCCATGGTTCAATTTTGCCTTAAATTCAACGGGAATGTACAGTTTTCTGCATCCACCAGGCCTTGCTCTAGATCAGTGTGCTGACAGCTTGATGTGGTTTATAAAAGCAGGTTTTTATTTACTGTGCTCTCCCAGGTCCCTCACGTTCCCCAGTGCCTCTTTCCCCACTGCCTGGGCTGTGCTTGATGAATAAAGCAAAAATGGGTGTTGGTAGCACACAGCATCCAGCTGTGCTCAGCCAGCTGAGCTCTGGGTTGTGCTGGGCCTTTCTGAGGTGCATTCTAGTTTTGGCCAAAAAAGGTGTATTTGCAAACACTGAAGCATTTAAGCAGCTGTGGCACTGTCTGGTCTGGGTTTTGAATGTATTTAGGCATTCCATGTTCTCTGTGACTGGCAAGGACAGTACAAAGTGTAGAGCTCAGTAGTCTGATCTTCCAGATATTCTGAAGTGTTTTGGTGCTTGTTAAACATAGGCCTTGTCTATAAAAAGTCTGAAAAAATCATCCTGCTTTAACTTGACTGAGTGATGAAAGCTATATTAGCTTGGACACTTGAGGGAAATGTTGTATCAATATAAAGGTACTCTTTATTCCTTTTCCCTGTGGGAATATGTTACACCCCTGTCAATACAGAGGTGGTTTATCACTCTTTTCACAGTGAGAATTGCAAATATTTACTTGTTTTGGAAGAAGAATTACATTCCCAGCCAAAATACTTCCTGACATTGCAGAAATTGTGTAAACAAGGCCTTGGTTTAAGGCCGGTCTTGTGACCACGTATTTTGCTGTACATAATGATTGTATTTTGAAAAATCCGAGCTTGTTCTATTGCAAGAAAGTGTGTCTGGCATCCTGGTGTCCCTGATGTAACCGTGCTGTGTGCTCAGCCCCAGGCCCAAAGCAAGTGTGCTTCTGCTCAGCACGATGCTCAGGATTTGTTGGTGTGATGGTGCTGGAGCTGATGTGGAACTCTGTGGGATCCTGGTGGTTCTTCTCTCAAAAGAATGTACGGCAAGTTGTTTGCAAAGGGCATTTTAAATAAAGGGCAGCTGGCTCTTTATGACTTCCTCACTTGGGTACTCATTGTGTGCAGGTGTTCTTCGGGGTCAGATTTCCTCAAGGAGTGACAAAATGCAGAAACTTGCGTGTTCTTTCAGAGTTTTGTGCTGAAAGGAGTGGCACACGTGCGTGGAGTGTGTGGGTGCCCCCCACGAGGCGAATGGAAGCCGTGGAGCTGTGCTGCCATCGTCCCTGTCCCCGTCCAGGTTTGTATTTCTGTACAGCAACCCAGGCACTCTTCTGAGTGGGCCCTCCCTGCACCCTTGGGCAGGACTGGTCCTGCTCTGGTCACGTCTGAGACCTGCTCTAGAAGCAAATGGGAGCTCAGTTCCAAGGGGAAATGGTTTTAAATATTGATATTCACAGCTTACAGCCTGTTCCCACAGTGTTTACAGCCTCGTGCAAAATGTGTGTGTCAGACTCTCCTTCCTGTCACATTGCTACAACAACAGTGTTGGAGAAGCTCCTTTTTGCGGGAACCCAGCAGCTGCCCAAACTGTGTAACTTTGTGTTTGGGGCTGACAGCCTTTGGGAGCTGTGTGTGCAGCAGATGAGAGGGATTTGAGAGCAAACTTAGTGCAAAAAGCAAAAGATACTCAAGTGAGTTGTAGTGATGAGAAATGGAGTGCAAGTGTGTTTCTGAGGCTGTGTGTGTTGGGGTTTGGGGGTTTTTTGTTGATTTTGTGTTTTAATTTGTGTAGAGTTTGTTAGTCTGTAATCAAAAACCTTGCTGTGTTTCCCAAGGAAGAGTCAGTGTGTGTGTGTGAGTGTGTGTGTGACTTCACTGACTTCATTTGGGCTGGAATCAGAATTCCTCCCTTTCCACAGATGATCTCACCTCACTGATCTCAGTTCTGGGGCATTCCTTATGGGACAGTCATTATGGGACAGTCCTTATGGTGCTGAAGGAGCCCCCAAGAAAACCTGGTCAATGATGATGGGCAGAGGTGTTCCTGCAGAAAGCTCCAGAACAGCCATCACATTTTCTCTGTGGCTGTTTTGAATTTCTGCAGGGTACAGCTGCTCCAGCCAACACCAGGTGCTTTGCTGCTGTCCGTGCCAGAGGTGCACATTGTGCTTAAAGCAAGAACTCAAATCCTTCATCTGCACTGTCCAACACATCCCAGATCCTGCCTAAACCACTGTAAAATTAGAAGTCAGTTAACCAGAACTTACAAGTCATTCTAATAAGTCTTAAAATATTGAAAGCAGCTGTTCTGTATTTACTCTGTTTTTAGTTTTGGCAGTCTTGGGTCTTTTGGAGGTTTGGGTGAAGAGCAGACTGATCAAGAAGCCATACCTTTGTTTTGTAGTCCTTGACAGAGAGAGATTTTTAGGAAAATGGTGCCTGACATGTAACTTCAGCTTCAGTGATTTAAACCCCGTTTAGTTTTACAGAATTCTACAAGGGAACATTGTAAAAAGGGCTTAGTTAATAGATTTGGTATCCAGGTACAGACAGACCCCAGATGTTTCTCCTCTGCTTGACAGACTGATAATGATTGTGCAAGAAATGCTGCAGCAATGAGACCAAACAGAATGATCAGACAATTGCTGCAGTTTTTGCCTTTTGATACAATCATGTTAATTTGTTACACTGGGGTGAAAGGGGATGTTTTAGGTCACTTTTGAGGATGGTAGTAAATGGACTTCTGGGTGAAAATGAGTCTGAAATGGAAGTTGGCTGTTCTTTCCTCTGAATCAAGCATTGCAAAAGGTACAGGTTGGTGTTTATAGCAGGTGTCCCTTCCCAGTTTCTCAGTTGTGGGTACGTTCATCTAAGTCTTTGTTTCTAAAGTGTTCCTACATTACCCAATTCCAGCAATCCAGGGGACATGTATTGTATCCACTCTTGTCCAGAGAGGCAGCTTGAAAGAGAAATCTCTGCAGATACTCCAAAAACACTTTCTGTGGAAGCAGAAAAGAGGCACATTTTGGAGATCAAGTTTCTGTGGTCCTTAAAAACACAAAATGTGCCTCTGCTGGGTCATGGTTCCTGCCCCAGCTGTGCTGCCTCGGGCTCCTGGGTGAGCTGGGGCTGGAGGAGCCAGGTAGGACTGATGAAATCCTGGCTGGGCAGGCTGGGATCTGTGGGGTGGGGCTGGAAGCAGGACACAGTGCCAGGCTCCCCAAGTGCCAGACACGGTTGTGTGGCAGGGCAGGGAGCTGGGGAGATGGGCTCCATTCTTCTGGTTTGGGTATAAAGCATCCTTTTGTGTGTGTGGTATGGATTTACTGGGGTTTTCCCTCCTTACACTGCTAAGCAGATTCAAAAGTGCAAAAAACATTTGTCCAACGTGTGTTCTCCACCAGGGATGAGTTTGATGTTTAGGCTGAGCTTCCCTACACCACTAATCACCAAAATCTCTTTTAAGCTCTGTGGAACTTTATAGTGCTGATTGCTGCAATGTGGTTCAGGGGGCTTGGGAGCTCTGTGTGCTGAAGGATGAGATTAGTGATGATTTTATCCCCTGAATGAACTGCAGCACTATCACGTACCCCCACTTCATATGGGGACTTTGCTGCCAAGTTTTTACTGACGATCACCAAAGTTAAGATGAAAGCATGCTAAGAAATTGCTTGAGTAATTGATTTTCTAATGTTTGCAATCCTGATTTCCTTTCTTTTTGGGATACTCTGCTGCATCCCAGATCAGCCGTCTATTTTCCACTGGATTTCTTGTTTCAAGTGTTAGGTTTGCTTTAGTGTGGGTTTTCCTTTCCCTTGGGTTGTTGGATCTTTTGGTTTCTCCTTTAATTAAAGGAAAAATAGAGAGGAGATTCACATCTGAGCTTCTGTATAGCACAAACTGCACAGATTCCAGAAATACGTGCCATGTCTCCACATATTTTTGTAATAAAGTTTAAGGAGAACACTGTATGTTTAAGGTATTTCTAAGGCCTGGACTCTCAGCAGAGAAACAGCTCAGAAAAGATTATTTCCAAGAGAACTGGGTCAGCCTGGAGTGAATTAGAGTTCAGAGATACCGAGGCATTTATTCCCTTACAGTATTCCTGCACCTCAGCCTCTGCAGTGACAATTACAGATTGCTGAGCATAAATATTTATGCATATGTACAAAGTTGTATCTGGTATCCACCATTTGGGAAACATCCACATTTTTCTACTTCTAGCACAGAAAATTAGGAACTGTGTGCCTGCACTGGCTGAGTATCAGCCCAGTAGCATAGAAACTGAGGTGTGTGCTTGTAATGTAGCCAATTATCAGCACCTAACAAGAGTTCTCTGGATTCTCTTCCAGCACTTTTGACCTGGCACAGGTTAGTGCAGCACTTCTAAGCCAGCAGGTGCCCGTGGAGATGAGAGGTGAGGCCTTGGCCTGCCTGACCTGTCTGGTTTGTGGGCAGCTCTGGCTGCCAGGGAAGCCAGGCTTGTGCCACCTCTGTGTCCCTGTGACGGGGACAGGGAGCAGAGCTGTGTGCTGAATGCTGAGAGCCCAGGCCCAGGCATTCCTGGGGCCTTACAGGCTCTGGGAGGCTGGGCCTGCTCCGTGTGCAGCTGTTCCAGCTGTGCTGGGGCACCAGGCATCGCTCAGCTTTTCAGCACTCAGTAGGTAACAGCAATTAACTGACGAGGAGCTGGAGTTCATTCGGAAAACATGTTTCTGCATACTCACATGGAGACATAAACTGTGTTACTGCAGGATGTAAACACACCTAAGCAAATGTGTGAGGTGTCCCCAGTGCCAACAATAGAACAGTTAATATAAATTCATGACCCAAGTTCTGTTTGTGCACTGACTTAACACTGTTTGAATTTGAACCTGACATTTTCTCTGATTCTGTGGATGTGTGTCTCTAACTCTTCATTCTTTTGCAACCCCATTGAAATCAGAGCCTTATTTAAGCAAATTTAACCACTGCCTGAATTTAAATATTTCACATGCACCAAGTGTGATTTTTTTTTTCTTAAGTTCTAACTTCATTATAAAAGAAAGCTTCCCTTCCCCTGTGCCTTTAGCTGAATTCTCAGCTGTCTATAGTGTAAACTTTAACTTATTTTTTCCCCTTTCTGTGGGTGATTTTACCCTGAGGTGACCCTGGCTTTATGTAAATTGTGACTCTATCTCGAACTGCCAACAGGTGTATTATAATTTTTTTTATATGGTTGTTTCAACAGCCAGAGGTCCTGTGGAACACTGGCCAGCCAGGAAGAGAAGGGTTTGGAGCTGTGTGTGTGGGATGAGCAGGGTGAGGAACATGCCCAGCACCCGGAGCAGGGCTGGGGGCTGCACCCCAAACGCTCCCTCTGCAGCTGCTCCCTGCTGAATCACAGAGCAGAAGTTACACAGAGCCCTCACTTGATTTTTTTGATTTTTTGGTGGCTGCCAAGAGCTACATAAGCCCCTGAACTATGTCAGAATTGGAGGGAGAACAAAGGTGCCCTGAGTTTGCCTTTCCCTCCTGCCCTGCTGCCTCCTCTGCACTCTGGAGCTTTGTGAGCCTCGAGTCTGTGGCTCACTGCAGGGATGTGTGGTCACACAGATGAAAACGTACATGTTCCAAAAGTAAAAAAACCACAATTTTCAGTTTTATACTTCAGGAAGCAAGACTGCTGCGTTGCCTTGGTGTAAGCACTAGGCTGCAGAAACTTCTCAGAAGGATGAGTTCCTTTGGGTGGCCCCAGCCTCCCCTCTGAATAAAACTGGATATACTCTCTGGGATCCAGAGGCTGGATGGAAAACTTATGCTGTGAGCACGCTCAAAATTGAATTAATTAGAAACTCTTACAATTTTTAGTTACTTGAAATGGGGTCAATTTCAAATCAATCTCTTTGCAAGATGAAACACTCTGACTTCAAAACGGGCTTTTATGGTGATACATCACAGCACTTATCAAATTAACAAAGGGCTGAGCCAGCAGGTAACGAGGTGCTCCGCTGGGGCTGAGCTTTCTTTCAAGAGCAGGTGTTATTTTTAAGCCTAATAACTACCCTTACAGAAAAAATCAAATTTTTAAAACCCTCAGAAAAGGTTCAATCTGAAAAACAGTGATTGCAGGACTCTGGGAGGATTATGGTAATTTATTTCAATTAATTCAATGTGAAACAGATTATAGATCACTGTGCTTCACCATCTTGTGGAAAATCTAGCATTCGAAATGTAGCATAATCAGATTTTGATTTATGCAAACTGTCTCTGGAGCACACTGCACCAGTCTCCTGTTTTGCAGCAGTGGCCAGGCAACATTTCCCTGAGGGTGAGTTTCTAGCAAGGCTGGCATCAGCTCTGGCCTCTGGGCTGGGGAGCAGGACAGCAATGCCAGTGCACCCAGCCAAGGGTGTGCCCTGCAGAACCTGCGGCCACCAGAGCCACAGAGGGTCAGCCTGAGGGGCTGAGCACGGGCTCACACCCGGGGTGCCCTGCCTTCTGTGCCCTGTGCCCTGGGTTCTGTGCCCTGTGCTCTGTGCTCTGTGCCCTGTGCTCTGTGCTCTGTGCCCTGCCTTCTGTGCCCTGTGCCCTGGGTTCTGTGCCCTGTGCTCTGTGCCTTGTGCTCTGTGCCTTGTGCTCTGTGCTCTGTGCCCTGGGTTCTGTGCCCTGTGCCTTGTGCTGTGTGCCCTGTGCCCTGGGTTCTGTGCCCTGTGCTCTGTGCCCTGGGTTCTGTGCTCTGTGCCTGGGTTCTGTGCCCTGTGCCTTGTGCTCTGTGCCCTGTGCTTTGTGCCCTGTGCTTTGTGCCTTGTGCTCTGCACCTTGTGCCCGGTGCCTTATGCCCTGTGCCTTGTGCTCTATGCCTTGTGCTCTGTGCCTTGTCCCTTGTGCTCTGTACCCTACGCCCTGTGCCTTGTCTTAGCTCACCAAGCATGAGATGAGTCAAGAGAGCCTTCCCTGCCAGCTTTCCTCTCCACAGAATCATAGAATCATTTACATTGGAAAAAACCTCCAAGATCATTGAGTCCGGCCTATGACCAAACACCACCGTGTCACCTAAACCATTTCACTAAATGCCACATCCAGGCATTTCTTGAACACTTCTACCAATACTGACTCCAGTCCCTGGGCAGCTCATTCCAGTGTCCAATCGCCTTTTCTGTGAAGAAATTCTTCCTGATGTCCAACCTAAACCTCCCTTGGTACAGCATGAGACCATGTCCCCTGTTCCTGTCATCCTGTCACTACTTCCTTGGGAGACGAGGCCAACCTGCATCTGGCTACAACCTTCTTTAGTTCCAAAATGTGGAATATGTAAAAAAATTTTTAAGAAGATGTTCTTTGACATCTGATCTTTGTATACCTTCAAGCCTAATCAACAAGAAAGGAGACTTAATCTATTAATTAGATAGCAGCTAACAAGGTCTAAGTGATGTCCAGGGATTAGAAAGAAAAAATACTTGTCTTGTTAAGGTTTAGTGCTGGATATGCTTCGATGATCTGAGACCTAGGGGAAGGTTAACAAAGAGCTTGGGAAGAAGGATGTGCCACTGACAGTGGACACAAAAAATGCAGAATTTATGGGCCATAAGGACATTTGGCAGAACCCCCAAGATAAGGAGAAACTAATAAGGACAACTCAACAACTGTCCTGAATAAGCTGCCATGGGGTAAAAGGTAATTCCAGCAGTGGAAAATTATCACTCAAGAAACCCCCCAACTCAAAGGAAGAGAAAGACTTAGCATGCAGACTAATTAACATGAGAAGCAAGAGAATCATTAACCAGTGGAAAATAGAACACAAATTAATAAGAGAACTAAATAACTTCTAACAAATGAACATTAATGCCCTTGCCAAAATGTATAAATAGTGAAAAGTTTTGGTAGTCATGCTGGCTTTGTGGATTTTCCACCCAGCATTCCTTTCTGCACAGAACTGTAAATAAATCAAATACCTCAACTCCGTGTGGATTGGCCTCTTGCACACTGGGTGAAAGAACCTGTTTGGGCAAGACTTTCAGGGAGATCTAGAGAGCAATAAGGTCCCCCTTGAGCCTCCTTTTCCCCAGGCCAAACACCCCCAGCTCTCTCAGCTGCTCATCAGAGCTGTGTTCCAGACCCTTCACCAGATCCATTGCCCATGTCTGGACTTGCTCCAGCCCCTCAGTGTCCTTCTTGTACTGAAGGGCCTAAAACTGAGCACAGGATTTGAGGTGTGGCCTCACCAGTGCTGAGTGGAGGGGAAGGGTCACTGCCCTGCCAGTTGGCCCCTGGCAAACCATTTCTGACAGCCCAGGAACCTCCATATGTGCATTTCCGTGGCCACCTTGGCCAGTTCTGATGCCACAGCGACATGAATTCCCAGCCCTGCTGCTGGGCCAGCCATGGGCTGCACTGAGGGCTCCCCAGCATGGTTGAGGAGACTCTGGCATGGAGAGAGGATTTACACCTAATAAACCTGTGTGTGTTGAGGGAGATGTACTTCTAATAGATTTGAAATTTGGATTTTTTGTGTATTATCTTTACAAAAAGCAACTGCTGTGGAGTAATGTGAATATCAGTCCTAAGCATGAATAACGAGGCATCAGTGCAAAATCTTAGCATTGCACAAATCCCTGAACTATCAACTTCTCATGCAATTCTCAGGAACAAGTTCATGTTGCATTAAAGCAGTTGTTTTAGCTTTACTGTTCTATTTTGTTTGAGGTAGGGGGGTTTTGTGTGTATTTTAAAATTTAATTTCAAACTCTGCTCTTCAAATTCTTTTGAAAAATGCAACGGGCTGTGAAAGGCAGCCCTACAACCCCCCCAAATCTGTTCAGACACTATGCCAAATACGTGACTTCATAAAAATATCTTTTCAACAATGTAGTTAACAGTAATTTCTAATTAAGGGTGAGGAACGTATTTATCAACACTAATATTAAAATGTATCTGTATTTGCCTGCAGACACAGACCCAACTTTTCCTGTTCCTATAAAATGATTCTAACATCACTTAGAACAGTCCCTATCAATTGCTTGCATTGATGCTGGAACAAATTCAAGCAAAGAATCTATTATAATAATCATCCCAGCAAGGCAAAACATATCCTAAATGCCACTAATATCACTGAACTGCATTGACTCTAACAAGAAATCTGGACACTGAGCTCTGCCAAGGACACCTTGTGATTGATGTCTAAAGCAGGGTATGATGAATCCCACTTTACATTTTCCATTGGGAAAATAAGTTCTAAGTGGAGATTGAAGGGGAAGTTCAGAATGGCAGCATCACTGAGCTCAAATGTGCCCTGTGCCCCAAAGAGACTGAAGTGCATGTGCAGTAGGATTAGGGTTTTTTCTACAAGCAGTTTGTAGAGAGGCTGATGCAATAACAACCCTGAACTTCAGGGCAGTGTGCTGTGGCCATCATGTAGGTATTGAAAATTTGAGTCCTGCCCTTAGGTTTCCATGACTGAAGGCTACACTCCCACTGGCATTGTCTTTGTAAGTTTTTCTAGAGAATGAAGTTGTTTAATTCAATATTATCATTCAACTTAACTGTTATATTAACATGAATATCCAGTTTTAATTTACAATATAATAGAATCATAGGATCACAGAATATGTTGAGTTGGAAGGAACCCATCAGGATGATCGAGTCCAGCTCCTAGCCCTGCATAGGATATCCCCAAGTCTCACACCATGTGAGTGACAGTGTTGTCCCAATGCCTCTTGAGCTCTGTCAGGTTTCATGCTGTGACCACTTCTCTGGGGGGCTGTTCCAGTGCCCAACCTCCCTTTGGGTGAAGAACCTTTTCCTGATATGCAGCCTAAGTCTCCCCTGACTCAGCTTCATGATGTTTCCTCAAGTGCTGTCACAGGTCATGAGGGTGAAGAGATCTGTACCTGCCCCTCTGCTTCCCCTCCTGAGGAAGCTGTAGACTGTGATGAGGTCTCTTCTCAGTCTCCTCCAGGCTGAACAGACCAAGTGACCTCAGCTGCTCCTCGTACAGCATCTCCTCAAGGCCATTCATCACTTTGGTTGCCCTCCTTTGCTCTTTAATGGTTTAATATGTTTTTTATATTGTGGTGCCCCCAGGACTCGAGGTGAGGCTGCCCCAGTGCAAAGCAGAGCAGAGCAGAGCAGAGCAGGACAATCCCTCCCTTGCCTGGCTGGCAATGCTGGGCCTGATGCCCCCCAGGACAGGATTGGCCCTCCTGGCTGCCAGGGCACTGCTGGCTCATGTTCAACTTGCCATTGACTGTGACCCCCAGGTCCCTTTCCATGGCACTGCTCTGCAGCCTCTCATTCCCCAGTCTATGCAAACAGCCAGGGCTGCCCCTTCCCAGGTGCAGAATCCAACACTTACCCTTGTTAAACTAAATCTGATCAAATAGTTTTAATTAAAGAAAACAAAGAGTAGGATGGCAATACAGTAATTTTCAACTCCCATCCATGGACTGCTGGAGATGTGTGGAATACTTCAAATATATTGTTGAAGGGTATTTAAATAGAAAAACATACCTTATGACAGTAAATGCACAATGCTTTACCACTGGCAAATTTTTAGGAATCTGAAAAAGAATGAAAACTCCTGGGAAAATACTAATGTGATGTATTATCCTGGGCTATGACATTTTTGAACAGAAAGTCAAGGTAATTTTTTTAAAAAACAACCAAAAACCCAAAACCAAACAACAAACAAAACCAAACCAAACAAAAAACCAACCAACCAACTAACAAAAAAAAACCAACCAAAAAAAAAGCCACACCAAAAAACTCCAACAAGTAGCTACAGCACAGAACATCACCACGTTCAGAGATATTGCTGTGGGCACGCAAAATATCCCTACTCAAGGGACTGGCATAGGACTCACTACTTAATGCACTGCCAGAATAACTGAGTCAATTTTGTTAATTATGATTAACATGAAAAATGTAAAACAAATATCAACTTTCTACTTTATAAAACACACAAAATCACTGGAGGCAAGAGGCCATAAAAAATTCACCGTTGAAAATTCTGAATTCTTGAAAAGGAGGCAACGAAAAGGATGTTCAGTGTGAAGCATTTAGAAACATTGCCCAAGCAACTCAGGAAAACCACAAAACAGAAGAATTTCATCACAAAATACTTTAGAAAATTCAAGTAGTGCACAATCTCCATTAATCATTTTTAAATTATACTCTAAATCAAAAAACAGCTGGAACCAACCAAAACCCTTTCATTCCCCAGTCCTGTTTAAGTTAAAACCTTGGTGAAACTGAGATGTGTCATATCCCCCAAAGCACCTCTGCACCGTATCAGGGCTATGAGCAAAACTAGAGTTGCTAAATAGAAATTATCTGATTAGGGTTCAAAGATATAATCCCTTCCAAATTATCAGACTGACTTTACCTTAAGGGCTAAAACAACTTGAGTTTCATTTGTGTATGCTGCAGGCTAACACCAAGCACCAGAGATGGGCTCGCCTGCAACAACTTGTTACCACTTGGTAAATAGGTCATGTCTGAATTCTGTGGGTTTTTTTCCCTGCCCTCTCAGCAATTCCAAGTATTTATAAGCATAATGAATACTTTAATTTCATTATCACAAAATGTAGAGGAATGGGAAAGAACCACTTAGGATACACATAGCAGTCTGTACTTGCACTGAGACATAACAACACCCAAATACAAACTTGCACAAATAACTAGAGTTGCCTAAACTAACATTAATTATGTTAAAAAAAAAATCATTGTTTCCAGCAAAATAATCTCAAAAACTTGGTGGCAAAAGATTTTCCCAACATGAATTAAAATTGCCTTGTCATATCTTGCAGTTTACAGAAGTTTCAAGTTCAGAAAATCTCAGTGTTCCGAAAGAGGTGATGTATTCAGGCTCAAGCTTTCAAACATGGGGAAACACAGACTTGTGGCACATCTCTGTGTGAATACTCTGGTGCCCTTTTTCACTGTGCCACAAAGAGAACGTGCCTACGCTGCCTCAGCAGGCCAGTGCACTGCTTATAAATGAAGTAAGAATTCAACACTTTTTTGTGTAAAGTAAGTCTTGTATTTGGGAGGAATGTGGTGATTTTAAGGCTGTACTTAATCCTCACGTTCAAGAATAAAGCTATTCTACATACTTCTATGCTTGGCATGGCCTCTGCTCCTTTTGAAATCCCTTTCTAATTCACAGGACACCTTTTGATAGGAGCCTCTCCTTTACATGCCACTCTCATATCCCTTTGGGAGAGTGAAAATCCTAATGACAAGAGGTCCCTCTGTATCTGTGAAGGTATCTGTGGTGGGTTGACTCTGGCCAATAGCCAAACACCTACTCAGCTCTCATCCCCCAGCATGGGGAAAAACAGAAGGATGGCAAGAAGACTTGTGAATAACATCTCCAAAGCCATGGAACAGACAAGATCTCTTAAATGCTCATTCTTTCCTTTGTTTCCCCCTCAGAAAGATGTAACAGGGACCTTCATGTCTCACCAGCAGATGCATTTTTGCCACGTCCATGCCTCTGTAACAGCACAGAACCTCTAACTGGAGTTATGTTCAGCATCACTGTCTGCCATGTGCAGGGCAATTCCAAATCCCAACTCCAGCCTCAGGAAGCAGCCTTGTGTATAAGCATTGTGTAATTCAAGAGTTTCAGCTATTTGTGTCCTGCTGACCACAGCAATTTAGGACTCAAAGAAATAAAATATCCCCAGGCATACCAACCCATGTTAAGGTAGGTTCTCCCTAATAAATGAGGCAGCACTCCATTCCCAATTTGTTCAGATATCACTGATCACCAGCTGCAGCTCACTGAAGTCAGGACCTTTGCATATGTATTTCTACAGCATCTACAACATTCTGTTTCACTGATAAATAATCACCTTCTGAAGTGTCAGGTATTCATCTAATGTTTACTACTTTCCACAGAGGAGCTCAATGGGAAAATTTAAGATCAGGCTACATAAATGCATGGGCATTTTGTGCAGATGGATTTTTAATTACTATTATTTCTCATGAGGCTAGTTGTGATTTTAGAAGTTAATGATACCAATGCTGAGGCCTATTCCACTTTTTTTTTCTTCTAATTTTCTTTAAGACAATCAAAGTGAAGGAATTGGTTTTATTTTTGTTGGTTGGTTTTGGGGTTTTTTGTTTGGGTTTTTTTTTTTTTTTTAATTTGAAGTAGGAAACAGAAAGTAATAAGGTGCAGAAATGATAGAAAAATGGTAAAAGTGGGAGCTGCAACAGCACAGAAACCCCCAGGGACAAACATCAAATGCAATAAGGAACTACGGGACTAGAATATAAACTTGGGAAATTCAATTACTTTTCTATAAGAATGGAGGTTTCAGAGGCCATGGAAGGTTTCAGCCATTCTGTTACACAGGGAACCTTTTAACATTTACTGGACTAGAAGAATAAGTATTATATTAGAAAAAAAAAAGACAGTAGCATAAAAAGGTATTTCTGCATGTGAAGGAAATATTAAAAAATATAAGCTCTTTCCTTGGGAAAGTTTGGTGGTTTTTTCACTGCTCAACTTTTTCCTCTGCTTTCTTTAAGAGATGTTTTTCAGTAAATGTTTTTAGTTATCTTCTATTCTTACTAACTTTTTGTTTCAGGTGTTTATAGTTTTTTTTATTATTAATGGATAATTTACTACAGCACCTCAAACCCATTAGCATACAGCTAATTGGAACAAAAAAATGACAAAGGAATTAACAATAAAGTTGCCTAATTGAAAATGCATTTGATAAAACATTTTAAGCGCTAATTTTGGCCTGTAAAACAAAGACAAGGTATTCCACAAAGTTACTGTATGTTTCTAAGCAGAGCTAGACTCTTTCTAGAGTATAGAGTATCAAAGTTAGAAAATTATGTATGTGTAGGAAGCATGTATGATTTATTACCACACTGTAAAAATTCCACTTTTCTGTTCCCAGTAAACTGGTTTCTCCCTGAAATCAATGAAAAGGTGAAAAGATATATATAGTATCTCAGGCAACTGAATTGAGTTGTCTGGCATAAATCAGAATTTTGGCCATACGTTAATTTCTTGTTGTAGGTAGGCTTCCCACATAATTTCTCTTTTGATGTCAATTTGTTCAGCCTTCTCTTCATAATCAATTAATTAATTAATCAATCAATTAATTGACCCTTCTGATTCTTGATGACACACAAGCCAACCAATGATGAATGTAACAACCTTCTCTAAGGAGAACAAGAACTGAGGAAATGGAAATAAGCATACAAAAAATCCAAAATTTTTTATGTCTTCTGAGCTTCCTGTCATGTCCAAGGTAAGACCATGTAGGTGCTTACGAAAACTGGACTTATATTTACTTTGTATCAAAAATAGTAAAAGGAGGAGAGGGATGTTCCACTCGAAATGAAGCAATAGGCACAAGAGGAGATGAGGTGTAAAGCATCACTGTTCTTCCCCTCTACCTACCTTGCACATCAGGTATAGGATAGTCAGGGTTTGGCAAGGTATCTTCCTCTCTCCTGTGTTCTTCACAATTCACAAACTGAAGTTACAATTCCAGTCCTGGGTGCTCCATTAAGACTTCCCATTTTTCTACATTTTGGCACTTTTGTATCCTTCAAGGGCTGCTACAAGTGAGTTCAGAGGAGCAGTACTGCAGTATGTCACACGTGGTGCAGAACGGCAGCTAACAGGTGCAGGACTTGAGGAACAGTGCAGGGAGGGAAGGCTGCTCCAAAACAAGGACAAACAATGTCCTTGCGTGTCCTTACCAGAGCATGAAACCAGCTGTTTAACATGTACATCTTAAAGAGCAGCATCAACCAAAAATGCTGCATAAACTAAATGATGTACATCAGAGATGTGTATCTATTCAGAAAGTTTAGTTACACTGGATAAGATCTGATTCTGTTCATCTGTTCATCTAAATGTGAATTTAGCTCAAGGTCAAAAAAAAAAAAGAGCAAAGCTTGTTTAACATTTGAGAAACTGTCAAGAATCACACTGGTTATTTTCATCCCTATAATTTCTTCCAGCTCTAGTAAGAAAGGTAAAGTTGCCTGCAAAATCTTTGTTCTCTGGAGCATTGTCAAAATACACACTACTATAAGCAGTCAGAATATCATTATATTCTCTGTATTTTATTTCTTACCCTTGTGAAACTAAATATGCTAATCTCTACATTAAATGTGTGCTTCCTATGATACACCATTTAAAAGATAGATAGTGTGGGACATACAGTGATTGGCTGTTATGGTATTTAATGCAGAAATAATTTTCTAGTAATGGTAGAGTAAGAAAAGCAGAAAGCTCTGTCATACACAAAATTCTCATCTGCTGAAATCATACCAATCCATGATGGAAAAACAGAACTTGTCACAGCCATGGCTATTATAAATCCAGATACTGCATTCCCATGAAATATCAGAAAAATAGGCATTGTAAAAGAAGACTGCACATGATGAAAACTAAAATCCAAAAGCTCAATACCAGCCCCAAGGCAATGAAAGGAGGGGCCAGCAATGAATAATATACATTCTGACAAATATAATTTAGCAGTAAATGCATCTGAATCTTTTTCTATGGCCTATACATACCTCAGAAAAATAAATAAAAAATATGCCTAGGAAAATATTTTCAGATAAACTCCAACAATGTTTATGGTCTGTGTTTATTACAGTTTGGGTTTTGTTTTTTTTAATGTTGAAATTTAAAACCTTACCTTTTTCTTTTTTTGTAAATCAGTTTGTTTCTCATATTTACGCATGGTGCTAAGACTGCAGATAACCACTCAGCACATTTGCCCAAAGCAACACATTCAGATTAAAAAGGTCTGACACAGGAGACAACTTTGGGAGAACCAGAAGCTATTTTCTCAACAAGCTACAAGCATTTGACAAGTGCCAGCTATTAAGGGAAATCCTTGTTACTCGGCCTACATCAAAGCTCCTTTGATAAAGAACAGCTTTCACTTTAAGTAATCCATGTCACAGCAATTTTGTTATTTAATTCTACTACTGCATTAGTTAGCACTCAAAACCAGAGCTGAACTCATTTATGCCAAGAGATAGTCGGCTCTGCAAAGAGCTAATTTTCTGCTGGAGCACATTTTGTATGCAGTGTGCCTGGTGAAGCCCAGCCTCCTGTGATGCCTGTACAGGCTTGGGAAGTTCAGCATGAAGATCTCCTCCCACTTTGGATAGAGAAAGAAGGTCTCCTTCTTCAGTGACACCTTTTTTCATAAATACTGTCTATCTACCTACGAGGTATTAATATTCTGATGAAGAAAAAGGAACAGTTTTGTCAGATCAGAGCTGTACCCAGAAACTATAGCCTGCCTGGCAGAAAACAAGGACTTGTATTTGAGAAGAAGAAGTTCCCCATTCAAATTCTGTTTCCTGTCTTTGGACAAAGCAAGTCACATTAATAAGGTAATGTTAAAGCAACCTCCACACTCCTCCTCAGGCTCACTTCCACAATGACACTGCTGGAAGGCAGGCTACTGAATATGCAAGTGCTTTGTTAGTTCTTCAATAAAATGCTCGCTTAAAAACAAATAAACCCCAAACAAAAACAAAACCAAACAAACCCGAAACAAAACCAAACAAAACCCAAAAACAAACAAAAGACAAACAAACAAAACCCAAACCCACCAAACTCCCCAGAACACTAAAACACTCAAAACCCCAAACTCAAAGTATTTTGGTGGTGCAGCCAGATAACTGATGAAACTTTTAAATTAAAAATGCATTGGCTAGAAATTTCTAAAACATAACCTTCCCCTGAGCTTTATGACAAGCTTTGCTATTCCCCTTACAGTCTTTGTAAGGGTTTGTGGAATGCTAAAGCATCGGGTTCATTGTGTTTGTTCAGTATAAAAACAAGAGGGCAAGTGATATATGAAACACACAGGTGCAAAAGATTGGCTGAGTAAGCAGATGGTAACAAAGACAAGAGTGAAGTGCAGGAGTCTTGAGGCCATTAAAGGAGCTGCCCAGGAAGACGCTCTGAAGAGGGTCTGTCTGAGCTTTGTCTCTGATAAGAATGGGAAAAGAGCATTATCCATGAGTACCACAAGATATGTCAGGGAGTGTATAGGACTGGGCAAAATTTCTTAAGGGATATCAGCAGGAGTCTGCAAAATTTTCTATGGGATGTTCACAAAAGTGGCCAAAGGCAGGGAGAGGAAGGATGAGGGAGGATCTAGGAAGACACATAGGAAAATGAGATGCAAAGGGACTCATTCACATGTGAGCTGGCAGCATTCAGTACATTTGTCTTACAGAGCTCTGAGCCTGATCATAGCAACTAGTCCTATCTTTTTATGAAGCTAGTTTCTAGCTTTTCTTTTGCACCTAAATACCCTGCCCCAGTGAATTTAATCCTGTGGATGTGTGATCTGCTCAGATTTAAACTGGACCAGCCAGTGAGCAGGAGACACACATACATGCACGGGAGAGCCAGGGTCCAGGCACGGGCATTACATGGACCGAGGGGCCGCGGGGATTTGTGACTGAGGGTGTTCTGGAGAGTACGGGGAGGGAGGGTGTGTGAGTGATCACCTGGGCATTTCAGTCTGTTCAGAGGGAAAGGGGGTGCAGGACTTCACTCTGAACTTGCATTATGTGACATTTCTGGTAGAAGTCTGTGGCTGGCTCTGTTAGTGTCCTCTGTGTGTGCCACGTTTGTCCAGGACACATGGGAGCATAAGAATCCTGCTGAGTCCAGAGAGTGTTCATGGATGGATTTCAGCAGCCAGAAGCAACACACCTCAGGTACCAGAGATGTCTGGATTCAACACCTCTCATAAGATCCCTAGGTTTTTGTTTTGGTTTTTTTAAATCTCCTTTACAGATGGCTCATGGGAATAATAAAAGAATTGAACTTGAAAGAAATATGGTGAATTTTAGTTTTATGCAAAATACTGTCAAAATATGAAAGAAAATGCTGAAAGAACTGTACTTCTCTGCACTGCTATACTATCTTACAGACATTATTTTTAATATTTTAAATTTATTAAAATAATTTTTTAAAGAATTGCATAAATGTGAAATACAATTTACATAATTTACTGAAAGTAGTTTATCATCCAATTAATGCCATCTTCTGACCAATGAAGAAGGAGAAATCTGTGCTGCGTTTTGCCTGCTTGCCAGTCTTCTGAATATGATGCCTTAAGTTTTAGCTTTCCTGTTTTCCAGATTCTCTACTGCATTAGTGTGTGATTCTGAACTTCATATAAAGTGTTAGCAAGTTCTCTTCACAGTTTAGTTAGTCAAAACAATCCTTTTCCAGCCCGAGAACCAAGGACACCATCGCAGCTTCGGGCCCAAAAAG
>JANRGV010000002.1:24278876-24325544 GCA_024734035.1 Alethe castanea | reverse complement strand
TCCCCGCTCCGAGCTCTTCCTCCCTGTTCCGATCTCTTCCTCCCCGCTCCGAGCTCTTCCTCCCCGCTCCGAGCTCTTCCTCCCCGCTCCGAACTCTTCCTCCCCGCTCCGAGCTCTTCCCCCCCGTTCCGAACTCTTCCTCCCCGCTCCGAGCTCTTCCTCCCCGCTCCGAGCTCTTCCTCCCCGCTCCCAGCCCCCGAACGCTGCCCCGCAGCCTTCAGAGCGCATCTCCCGGACCGATGGAATCGCACAGCGCTGCTGGGCGGGCAGTGCCCGCAGGGAGCCGATGAAACCTGGCAGCTGGGGCGGGAGGGGAGCGAGCTGCTGGGTGGAAGCGATAGGGAGAGGAGCGATGGCCAGGAATTCTCACCCGGTGAGCCCAGCAGGAGCTCGCTGGCTCAAGAGAAATGTTTGCGAGGGCTGTAGGGGGTCGCAGGTAAAGGAGAGAGCCGTGAGACACGGCAGCTTTCCACTCACCATTGCTGTCCCGCCGGTGCCAATGGCCCTTCGGCTCGGAGCAGGCTGGCAGGGACTGGGGCTGGACACCTGGAAGCAGGCGAGGCTTGAGGCTTTGGGACCTGCAGCTGAATTTCTAGATGTTCTCGTGCTATTTGTGCTCCTGGTCTACTGATGATATGCAAGAAAATACTCAATGGTCAGTTTCTATTTTGCAGCTCTAAAATCATCACTGCAGGATTCAACCCCTCCTTGTATTTTTCTTTAGATAATTTTTTCATGACCCTACAGCTTGCTTTTTTTTTTTTTTTTGTCTACCATTAGAGATCTTTTAGTTAAAATAAATTATTAAAAACATAACTGTCAGAATCAATTCCTGGAAACAGGCTTTGATTTGGGGAATCTGAAGAAAGGTCTTTAATCCAAAGCTCTGTCTGAATGTTCCCACTCAGCTCCAGCTTTTCCTGCCTGGCCATCACAGACGGGACAATGCCACAAGCTACCCAGTCCATTTCTTCCCTCTCGCCCCCCATACTGTTATTTTTTTTTTTCTTTTAGCTTTCTATTTGCAGCTGGCCAGTGGAAGATGAAGATGGGCCAGCACTTCTGCTGATGGGCTGTATGGAAAAGGCTTTTGTAGGGTAGAGCCAAGGAATCTAAACAGCTCCACAGAGATCCTGCAATATTCCCTCTTCCCTGGCAGTTACATCTGGAAAATAAACAAGTGCAGTGACCTGTGCTCCATGAACTCGTGTCTGTTCTCTGTCTGGGGGTGATCCCCAGGAGTGTGCAGCCCCTGCCATGCTCAGGGCAGGGGTGGCTCCTGGGGATCCTGGGTGGTAGCCCTGGGTTTGCTGGCTCGCCTCCAGGCCTGCTTGACTAACACTGCTGATCAAAGCAGCGTGTGGTGCAGCGGGTGTGGACTCGGGCATTTTCAGATCTCATTTAATTTCTGAGGCCTAACAGGATTTGTCAGGCCAAGCCATTTTCACCAAGCTGAGTGACAGTCACGGATGATATAGAGAAGGGCTCATTAGAGCAGCAAATTCAGAATTATGCATAAAGCAGCAATAACTGGTCCCTTAAAATTCCCTTGGCGCTTTGACACCAAAAAACTCCTAATTGAATGTTGGAAGGGAGCATTTTTGCTCGTCTTTCCAAGCAGAAAATGATCAAATGCCCACCAGCCAAGGCTGGGCAATTATTTTCTAGACCCCACTAATGCAAGAGCTCTCTCCCAGTGCAAGGACAGAGTGGGGATTGCTCCAACAGCCTTCACTCCTTGTGTTGGGGGTGTCAGGTTTGTGTTTTCCTCAGCCTGGCTGAACACTTTGGGAGGCTGTTACAGAAAACGAGACACACTGATGGTGATGCTCCTGGCTCTCAGAAGTGCCCGTGAGCATGCAGACCATGGCAAACTCCATCCCATGGTCTGGCAGAGTGGAAAGCACTCCCCTGGTGTTCAATAGCTGTTGGGCTGGGATTTATCATCACCTGCAGTTTTGACAGCATTCCTGGTTTTGATAGCAAAAATCTTCAAGGTTAGTGTTTTACACACTGATTTCCATATGCTGTGCTAGGGCCCTGAAATAGGTAAAAGATACATTTCATATTGTCCAAATCTCTGTTCATGCCTTATGCTCACTGTTACAGACCTTCAGCTCTCCCCAGAGAACAGAAAATCTGTTTATTAAAGGCCAAGCACAGCCTGTACTCTTTGTTGTCAGGGACTGCTCCTGGGAAGTCTCTGCACCTCCTTGGTCACTACATTTTCTGCAGTGAAACCTGGAAAAAGGATTTGCCCCTTGGTACTGGTGGGAGTTTAATGTCTTCCATCATTTCTGGTTTTCAAAGGGCATGAATGCAAGAAAGAATTTTTGTATTTAAGCCCACCTGGCATTTGTAGCCCCTCTGCTTTTGCCACCTCAGGCATTCTGGTTATAAGGATGGGAGCAGGATGCCTGATGTAAAGAGATTGATGGATGCTGATGAACTTCACAAGGCACACAGTGAGGCAGCTGGACCACAAAGTCCTGTTTAAAATTTGGTCAGGCTGTCACGATGCTTGATTAGTCTTTACACACCAAACCTACAAAATATAACAAACTTCCAATTACATTTATATTTTCTACCAGCAGAGTAATATTTGAATTAATATTGAATTTAATATTTTATGTGTATGCACCTTTCCATCATGGGCAGGATGACTCAACAGAGGACCAGCAATAAAATTCAGTGCTCTTCAAACACTTGGCCCCTCTTTAAAGCAATGCAAGCTCCAGACTAATCACAAAAGAAAGGGTTCTGTCTGTTTATTTCTATTTTTAAGCCAGACTGCTTGGCTTATAGCACCTCTTCTAATTTTTCCTAATTTTCAACAAATGCAAACTAACATTAGAATAGGAAGAGTGCCATCTGTCACCGCAAATCTCTTAAAATCAGATCTGTGGTTCATTTTGGTTGAAGAACTCTCCCCTGAGATTTATTTGTCAGTTCCTTTCATAAGCTGGAGATGTGCCTATGAAAGGTGTACTTATGTGAAAGACTGTCTGTCAGGTCTTTGATGGCA
Source organism: Alethe castanea (assembly GCA_024734035.1). Taxonomy (NCBI): domain Eukaryota; kingdom Metazoa; phylum Chordata; class Aves; order Passeriformes; family Muscicapidae; genus Alethe; species Alethe castanea. The sequence goes on along the minus strand of JANRGV010000002.1, from coordinate 24,322,519 downwards.
ATTTGACTGAGGTTTGTTGATTCAGAGAGCTAATAAATAGTTCACAATTTTTCTACAAGATCTGCATGATATGTCATTAACTGAACCAAGGAGAAAGGTGGGAACTGGAGCTCCACTTCTGTTGTTTGAAAAGCTAAAACCAAGGAACACCAACAATAATGGCAGTTTTTATTGAAGCACAACTCTTTTTGCTTAAATACTTTATTTCTATGACGCTTATTTAAAATAAAAAAACCCTTCATCTTCACCAATATGATAAATATTTGTTGGGCATTGGGTGATCTGGATAATTTCCCAGTGCATTTGGAAATAGAAATTCTTGAAACTTCCTGTGATGATCTGAATGTACTCTGACACCTTTTCCTTCCAAGTAGCTCTTCTGCTGCATTACACGGCTGCTCAAAGGCCAGAAGATCACAAATAACATGGTCTGTCTGGAACTCTGCTGTTCCCCACGTGGAGAAAGCTGCTAATTAAGCTGAGGTGCTTGTCCCAGTCCCAAAGGCAGACAGACACTGTCAGTGGCCAGTCATTTGGCTGCCACAAATTGGTTCCATGTCACCCCCCACCCTGGGAGGCGGCACCTGAAGTGCTCTGGTGCCAGCTGCTTGCTGACAAAGGAAGAACGTGAACATTTCTAATTTTCATTTCTTTCTGTGTGAGAGCAGAAACCCAGGTGAAATGGCTTTACAAGTCAATGCCATTTTCCTCTTTGTTCCAGTGTTGCAGGATTTGGGGTTTATTTTTGTCTCAGAGAATTTAGGAAGCCAATGAGTGCATGGTAATTAGAGACCCCATTTGGCTGCATTGAGACAGTTCGGAGGATGCAATCAGCTCTCGAGCCAGAATAAAGACGTGCATCTCCAACTGCACTTCATCAAAAACCTGACTTGGTCGCTGTCCAGTTTTGGGGTTTAATCTGAGGTTGTATGCATATTGCAGTTTGGGTCTCTGCAGGGTGTGTGTGGGCCACCCTGTCCTCCCACCCCATTCTCTTAAACTTTTTTAAATCTCAGTTTTTCCCTTTGACAGTCATGCCACGAATGTTTGTTCCCTGAGAACTGCGGGTGGATCAGCTCAGGTGGCATCCTGGGGACACCAGGTGTGGTGCTTTTACACTGGCTGTTGGGTTTCCAAATTCTCCTTGACAGTCAGTGGGAGCAGACCTGGGGAAAGCTGAGTCCCTCAGAACATCCCTTCTGTCTTTTATTTCCAGGCATGGTTAACTGGGAATCTCATACATTAGACAGCACTTGGAAACAGGCCAGAAGAAAATATAAAAATCCAACAAACTCTTCTCTTACTAATATTCTTTCTGCAACTTCTCTAGCTCTGGGGCTCCTGCCTGGCTCAGTCCCTCACCAGTGCCCTGCAGTGTGTGCCCAGCATCACTTTTCCACACCCCAGTGGACCTCAGACACAAACAGGAAAACCTTCCTTCCGGCCATGGTAAACAACATTACCTCATCTCTGATACTATTCTGTTGTAACAGGACGTGGGACACAGTGCCAAGAGGCTGAGGAGCTCAACCCAAGCTCTGTGAGCCCTGGAGAAAAGGAGGGGAATCCAGCCCATCCCTGCCCTGCGAGTTAAGACCCCGGCCAGGGAACCTGAAGGCAGTAAGGGGAAGTGTTGGGCCTGGCAGAGAGGGTTCCTCCCTTTGAAAGGAGTGGCAGCAGGGGATTTGTGCTCTCTGTGCTCCCCAGCAAGGCTCCCCGGTGCCAGGAGGAGCGGAGCGTGCTGCTGCGGACCAGCCGCTGCCAGCTCCCCGGACAGCACGGCGGGAAGCGCAGCAGCAGCAGCCAGCAGAGCAGGGTCAGCCTGCACAGCTGCCTGTGCGGGGTTTGCATGCACCGAGCACTGCCCACAGCCCCTCGTGCTGCTGCGGACCAGCCGCTCCCAGTTCCCCGGACAGCACGGCGGGAAGCGCAGCAGCAGCCAGGAGAGCAGGGTCAGCCAGCACAGCTGCCTGTGCGGGGTTTGCATGCACCGAGCACTGCCCACAGCCCCTCGTGCTGCTGCGGAGCAGCCGCTCCCAGTTCCCCGGACAGCACGGCGGGAAGCGCAGCAGCAGCAGCCAGGAGAGCAGGGTCAGCCAGCGCAGCTGCCTGTGCGGGGTTTGCACGCACCGAGCACTGCCCACAGCCACTCGTGCTGCTGCGGACCAGCCGCTCCCAGCTCCCCGGACAGCACGGCGGGAAGCGCAGCAGCAGCCAGGAGAGCAGGGCCAGCCAGCGCAGCTGCCTGTGCGGGGTTTGCACGCACCGAGCACTGCCCACAGCCACGCGTGCTGCTGGGAGCTGAGACCCCGCAGCCCCACGGCTGGGCGCAGCAACAAGCATCTCAGCCCGAGAAAGACGTGTTTAATTGTTGCTAAAATGTTTGAAAGGCTGTAAAAGTCTCCAGACAATATTGCCGTTTCAAGATGCACTGTGAATGCCAAAAAAAGCCCAGGGAGGCTAGTTTATTGTGTTCAAAGCTTTTCTGAAAAATCTTTCACTTTAAACATAATAAACCCCAAGCACTTCTGAATAAAACATGGGCGTATAAGGCAGAAGGATGTACAAGTTTGCTAATATTCATTCTTACTGCATAACAAAGTATATGCTTCTTTATGCAAATTCCTACCTCAGTGCAAGAGGGATCTGATGGAGAGCAACATAAAAGAATAATACATAGAGAGATATTTTTATTAAAAATAAAAGCTTAAGAAAATCATTATACCTTTGATGAAATTAAAAAATACTTGTAGCACTTCTCAAATTAAAATGTATTTTTTGTTAAAGAGCATTTTAGTAGAAATTTTGTCTGTTTGGAATTAAAAAAAAATCAGCTGTAATATTTCTACTAGCCCATTTCTCACATTTTAAATGAAGTATTCTTTTTTCATTAGAAAATTTCATTGCTGATGGTTAAAGAGCATTAAATTTATCTAAAATTCCTCACACTTCCTGTGAATCCTCAAAACTGTAGTCACACTTTGAAAATTCATGGGTTCTTAAAAACATTCCAAAAGAGAAAGTTTCTGTTGCTGATTTTTATCAAGCTAAAATGTCTATTCCTGTCACAAGAATTTCAAAGCATAACTAGTACAAAAATGTAGTGGGTTTTTTTTTTTGGTAGTATCATTTAATTTAAATGATGTTGACTTAAAATCCCGCTGAGAAAGATTCTGATTTATTCTGGCTCTTTAAGTCTGTAACAGAAACAATGCTGGGATTGATGAGGATGATGTGCATGTGAGAGATGGAGTTACATACATTGTGGTTGTTTCTGGAGGGTTCATTCATTTACATGCAAAGGAAAATTCTATCAGGTTTATTGTAAATACTGTTGTAAATAATTCTAATGTTATTAGAAATAATCCTTGCTGAACAGTCTTTGGTTTATGGCTGTGCCTTCTTCTTCAGACACAAAGGAAATTAGTACAAACACAGAGTCTTAAATTTCTTTTATGAAGACAGGTGTTGTTGATTTATGTGTAATTTCCAGTGAAATACTGGCTCGTGGTTCAAATTGAGTCTAGCATTATTTAGGACTAAGAATACTATAGAAATTTCTTGAAAGTGAAAAGCCTAATAGGCACAGACAAAGATACATGCAAAGCAGGGAGAATGCATTGGGAAGCAACTGCAAATCAAATTATTTCAAGAAAACAAACAAATGCTGCTGGGAACATTCTGTGTTGCCAGAGATGACAGGAGAAGTGCACAGAGCTTTAAAATGGGCACCTGAACAGGAATGTCCTTTGGATATCCTAGAGGGATGTGTCAGGGCTGTCCAAAGGAAGGAGGGAACCAGACCACAGAGAACACCTTGGCTGGTGGGCCCTGCAGAAACACCTGAAAAGCACCAAATACTTTTCACACCACAACAGAAAAAAGAGGGTTTTTTGGGAAGAATGGGGGGTAGACTAAAATCTCATGTGAGTTCAGGAGAGAATAAAGAAAGGCCTGTGGGTTACACACAGGGTTATCAGCTGTTGTACTGAACTTGGACAAACATGGAGCTACTCTAAACATCTCCAAATGGACTGAAGATAACACTTGGGCTGGGGCAGAGTATTTGGAAGGCTAAATACATTTGAAATAAAGGACAACATTCCTAACAATGATGTCAGTGTATAAAAGCCTATTCCAGACAGATTCATTCCACTGCAAGTGCTCGGTGACAGTCCCAGATTTGAGCCCTGCACATCCTGCACCTGTGGCTCTGCATGTTTGGCCTTGCACCAATTCTACAGCAATTACTCCAGGTGATTCTCCCCTTTCCACTCTGTGTTCCCAGCTCTGTGGGGCTGGGCAGAGCTGGGTGGGTGAGAGGAGGGCTCAGTGGGTGCAGCAGCCCTGTGTGCTGCTGAACGGCTCCAGCAGCCGGGTGTGAGCTCGGAAGGCAGCAGGAGAGCAGCGTGTGCTGCACTGCACGGGAGGGGAGAGGAACCCAGTCTGTCCAGCACTGACAGCTCCTGGGGAATGCCTCAGTGGGATCTGCTGCAGCTGCTTCCCTTCATCACACACGGTGGGATCTGCTGGAGCTGCTTCCCTTCATCACACATGGTGGGATCTGCTGGAGCTGCTTCCCTTCATCACACAGCACGAGTGCCTGTCTGCCTGACAGTAACAACACACAGACCCAAACACTGCACCGCCCTCTCCTCAGCCTGTTTCCCACTCCAAAAGAAATGTGAATACCTCAGGGTGAGAATGCACTGCACTCCCACCTGTGCCTGACTCCCACGTCCTTCAGTGTGAGTCTACTCACAGCAACAACCATTTCAAACATCTGACTCTGGATAGACTTACTCTTACGTGAGCAGGTTGTGGAACCAAAAATCTGGGTTTATATTAAGTCGAATTAACTGAAGAGTTTGGCTGAGAAGTACTTCTAAAGACTAATATTTAATTTCAATGGTTTTGAATTTCACATGTTGATTTTTTTTTTTTTCAGAGAATGATGTGGAATTAATAAAAAATATTAAAACAGTAACATATTTGAGACAAAAAGGTTTTTCTCCTGTTTTTTTGATGAAACTGAGAGGGTTTATTGTAGAGCTTTTGCTGGCCCTGGATGTTTCCCTTTTACACCTGGAACACTGCTATGATGGATGGCTGTTGTCCTGCCTAGGAGCAGTCACATTGGCTAAGGACAGGGACTCCAGAGCATCTATCTGTGGATGTGTTGCCCAATCTCCTTCCTTTCACTTTTTGCAGTACTTTGTGAGACAGGAAATAGAAGGTAAGGCCTAACCAGCAAACAGAATCTTGCTGGTTCTTTGAAGGAAGTAAAGAAGCCACAACAGAGAAGGGCAAAAAAACCAAAATAATTTGGCAGCTGCATTTGGGTGCACTGAAAGAGGAGAGATGGTATGGCCAAGTTCCCATCGGAAGGGAGGTGCAGGGAACGAGCCACAGAATTAACACAACGTGGATCATTTTGGCAACGAGGTCTAGGAGGAAAAATTCTTGGGAGATGATGTTAAAGAGTAAGGGTGGGAATTAACTAATGCCTGGTGGTAAGAAGGAGGTGGAGAAAGCAGAGTCATGGCTGACTGAGAGGTTACAAACTCAGGTCAGGAAAAGGACAGCGGGTGTGAGCCAGGAGCAGGAGAGCAGCGGGGACAGAGCAGGGACTGAGGGGCTGCAGGAGAAGCCGTGGGATTTGGGGGCCCAGCTGAATGGAGAACAAGTCATTCAGTGAAGGAAGTAGAAAAGACGATTAAGATATAAATCAGGATTCTTTGGGGATCTGAGCAAGAAGTAAAACAAAGAGAAGTCAATTCAAGGAAGTAAAGAAATGTGGGAGGCACGGAATAGAGTGCGGCAGCCTGAAATTGCTCCACAACTGAGCACACCACAGAAACCTCAGAGAAACACATTCAAAAATATATGTCATTAGTTTTATTTCATATTAACCTGAGAAAGTATTATCAATATTTCTCAGTTTTATTTTACAACTATTTTCCCCCCAAATATCCTAAAAGCACAGAGAACAGAACCTGAAGAGCTCTCACTTTGTGCAAGGGTGTGCTGACTGAGACCAAGTGGAGGAAGGTGGGTTACTCAGGATGGCTCTGCACAGCTCTCCTCTCTCTGCCCCTGCACGAGTCTGTGTGAACATGTGAAATATTTGGATCTCTGACAGAAATGTCACTGATAATGGAAAGTGCAGAGAATGATCTTTCCAGAACCCAGCTGTAACTCTACCTCAAGTTCCTGAAACAGGTAGGAAGAAAGGTACCCAGTACTTAGTACTTTTCATCAGAGTTTCAATTCAATTAATAGATTAAAATGAAAGCACAAACACAATCATTAAAATTAATGCATCATACATTCGCATACATGCTTTGGAAACTACAAAATGCTTTCTATTTTGGAAAGCCCATTGTGATGTCCCAGCACAGGCACTGCAGAAATCAAGTTCTGGAACACAGTTGTGACAAGGAGGTTAAGGAAACAGACTGGAGCAAGTGTCAGGGTCCCTCACACCCAAAACGTCTATTTTAGCACAATTGAGACAAGTTCACAACAACAAAATCAATGATCCTGTGGTGAACTAATGAGGAAAAGTGTGAGAAGATCTGACTAATAAAAAATGGAAATTGCACGTTGGGTGAAAAACAGTTATCACTTCCAGATTTTACAGCCTCTACTTTTCTATTTATTAGTAGAATACATTAATAGAATACCACCACTGCAAAACGCTGCAGTTTATTCCTCTGTAACCTTCCCGTGCATGAAAGGAAGGTTGAATTTCAGCCTAGGCCTGAGTCCACCCTTGTTTTCTATCCATTCACATTGCTACAGACAAGGTTTATAAGCAGATCCCCACACAGGAAACAGAAGAAATGGCTATAAAATCTGCCTTCAGAGCAAGGCATGCCAGCTTCCACAGGCACTGAACTGTCACAAAAAGTGAATGAGCTGTGAGGGGTGATATTCTCTTGCAGTAAATAAAAATTCTATGTCTCCCCTTGCAGTCTGATACACCAAAATGTAACAGTTTTAGTAACACAAGATACCTCACAGTACTTAAAAGCTGACTAGTTAAAATTATCTCAGCACTCATACTGTGTTACCAATATCATATAACATGTTTATTGCTTCTATTTCAGTAGAAGCATCAATACTTGATGAATTTTTAAAATGTATTTATTTAAGCATAACCATGGACACAGAAAATTTACACATTATGCACTTCTAATGAGTTCCTCAGCTAACTGCATTCTCAGCCCACCACAATTTGTGTGTATCCCCTTCTGTAGCCTGAATCACTGAGTAAAAGATTAAAAAAAAAAAAGTAAATTTAAGGAGTATATGAAAAAAAAATAATTAAAATCCTTCTATGGTAAATAGAGTAGTGGAGACATGAAGTTGCCCATAAGAGTGTAATGTCCCAATGTACTGAGAGTTTCTAAAAATGAACTTTTTTCACAGAATCACTGCAGGGGATGAGGCTGGGTGTGAGACTGAGCTCAGGCTCCAGGTTTGCTGCAGTTGGGCCATGGGGAGCTGAGTGTGGGAGCTCACAGCTGCACAGTGGAAAGCACAGTGGAAAGCAGCAGGATTCTTTCTGCAGGTGAGCTTGCCAGTCATGAGGACAGCTGAATTGTTTGGTCAGGATTTATGCTGTGTGCTCTCCCCATGCTTTTCAAGTGCTAGGCACTGAAAAGAGGAGAAACAACTGAGATGCGTAGTTGGAGAAGAAAAGAGAAAAACCTCTTCTGAGAGAAATTCCTCTTCTGATGAGTCTTTTATTTTCTGTCTATTCTATCTTTTTAAAGTTGTCCTGCCCTAGCAGGATGTTGTAGTGTTTGTGCCGTAAATGCTCCAGAAAACCACTCAAATTTAGAGGAAAAACTGGTTAATGATTGCTTGGAAACACAAAAACCCACAACAATACAAACCATCATATGTGTGTAACACCTGTGCGTTTGTCTGCCATCTTCAGTGCTTCATTTTACATGTTTGCTGTAGATCTTGCTCAATGAAATGTAAAAACTCTGCTGGATTATGAGCTGTTGTATTTATGACATTGTTTAGCACCATTTAGTTACTAGAAGAAAATTATCCCACTCTCAAAACCTCACTTGTTAGATAGGAATACAATTACTGAGTGTTTATGCAGGGGTTCTAAAGTACACAACAAAGATTTTATCCCTTAAGTATGAATGCCTACATGTAATTTGAATAAGTTTCTGGGAAGGTTTTAATTGCACACTGATAACAGGGAGTCTTTGTGGCGACACTCTTTTCATTGGATCATGATCAAAAAGCAAAATTATGTGGAGACCAACTTCCTCCTTGCTGTATTCCCTCTGCTGCTTTCAAGGCGATTATGACATATTTCATAGTTCCAGAATTTAGAGGAAAGAAGATGGGGGAGGGAAACAAAATCCTGTGGTAGTTTTGACTCACAAGAAATGAGCTTTTATTCACAGAGAGGTCTGGCTCCATTACTATTCAGAAACCAAACAATACCCAGCTCAGCAGCTGGAATGAACTGGGGGTACTGGATGTGTGCAGAGGGATGTGGGGTCTTGTGTGTCTGAACTGGCCATGCTGATTATTATTTTCAGCTTTGTGATTGTAATTCAGTAGCAAAATATGTGCTGAAGTCAAGGTGCACGGCTAGATAAAAGACCTGCAAACCCCACTAATGGGCTACAGAGCATTGGTGAATCTGAGCAACTTAAATTTTGTCTTCTTTTTGAGGCTTCTGAACAGTGGGAGATAAGCTGATCTGTTATTTCAGATTAATGGTGAGATATTAAAAAAGCCATTGTTTAGGCTGGCAGCTTTATAAATGGCTGTGGGAATTGTTCACCTGATTCTCCTGCCTGTGCTGGTGGAAACTGGTACTGGTACTGAATGCTACTGGATGTCTTGTGGCCTTGGGAATGCAATTGTGGACAGGTTTTTTTATCTATAAATTTACCATGTTCTTAGAGATAAAGTTTTTTCTAAGTCCATTCCATGTGCAAGGCTGTTTTACCCATCCTTGGCCTGATCTGTTGCTCAGGATTTGTTTTAAGCAGCGTTACATCCCGAGCATGAGACAGGAGTGGGCAGGGGACCTTTTCCTTGAGGCTGGGGTCTCTCCAGCAGGGGCCAGCCCTGGTCAGTTGTAGCAGAGCCCCCAGGCTGGCAGACACTGAGCACCCTTTCATCCCTGTGACTGCAAAGTGCTGCTCAGAGCTGGGCAGAAAGAGGCTCGGGGGCAGATCTGTAATTGAGGCAGATCTGTTCGGCTGCCCTGCCTTTGCAAAGCGTGGGGTTTGAAACTTTACAGCAAACGGACGTGTTCAGGTACAGCATGGCCTCGTGGAATTATTGCAGCTCTTTTTGGCTGTCAATAAATGCACCTTCTTGGAATTTCATTTGAGGGGTGATTCAAACACTACCTCATCTCCTGCTACACAGTTCAAAAATATTCACGGTTCTCAAAGCATTGGAAGTGAATTGTGCAATTACAAAGTTGGCCTTAGCGTTTTTGACGTGGCCTGCAGATTTCATCCTCTTTATCCGGAGGAGCTGAGAAAACTGTGATCAAAAAGCCAGAGCTGGAGCTGTGTTCTGGCAGTGCAGCTAGCTGGCTGCCAAAGGATGGTCAGAGTTAAAAGCATGATGTGCTTTGGTGTGGGTGGGAAGTGCTGCTGCTGGAAATGCAGTGTTTCTATATATGTTGGTAAAAATGTAAGGCAGCCTTGTTGTCTGAGGTGGAAGTGAGGTTTGTGAAGGCCTGGCATCTGTCTTATGGGGAGCAGCCCCTCTTGGGTTTCATCTGTGAGATTCCTGGATTATATGTAACAGAGGAAAATTGCAGTTGAAAATAATCAGAGTTGATCTGAAGGTGTCAGGAAAGGAAGTGCCTTACAGTGCCACAGGACCTGGGTTCTTTAAAAACTCTGCAAAATAACGTTTCTGGAATTTCAGCTGCCTGATAGGGATACCAGTTAACCCCAGCCACACATTGTCTGGAGACAGTGGCTATTGAATAGCAACCATCAGCTGCAGGCACACTTCAGGTCTAGCAAAGTCTTCAAGAAGCTGATAGTGAAGAAAAAAAAAAAAGGGAGAAAAGAGAATCTGAGATCTGTTACTTACAGGAAATTGGGAAAAGCATACTTCTCACCGAGAAGCCAGGAAGCACATATGTACATGTAAGTTCTTCCTGCTGAATTTTCTTAGTGTTCCCAATCCATGGGAAGTTGTAAAAAACATTCTAAAAAGCATTTGGCTTCAGATTCAGTTTTCCTCAAGCAAAAGGTGCTGCTTTTCTGCCAGATGTGTGGCCAGAGTCACAGCAGGAGCTGAGGCAGGGAAGTCCCTGCTGGTGATGTTTGCTCAGTGTTGCCATCACTGTCCTGGCTCGGTCTGAAGCCGTGCTGGGCAGGAGGTTTTGCTCTGCAAAGGGATGTTTGCACCTCTGCACTGAACCACTTCCTTCTCAACCCCTCAGTCTGGGTCTTTTAGGGATTGCAAGGTTCCATGTAGCAAAACATAAAGATTTGTTGTTTTTACCAGAGGTGGTGTTTTTCCTTTGGTGGCTTTGCAGATCTCCGTGAGACTCCAAGTTCCCTCTGAAAGTTGGAGCTGTTTCACAGGGGTTGCTAAGGTGATTTGGTGCGAAGGAAATGCACTGGTAATTTGCTGTTAAGTTGTTTACAGGAGAATATGAATAAAATTTAACCTCCTGAGCAAAGCAAGTGTCTGTGTCTGAGAATATGCCAGAAAGGCTTCACTAGAGAAGCAAATAACTGTACAAATGTCCAATTGGCCACCCCCAAGGATGATAAAATGAAATGTCTGCAGGGTAGAGGCAGAAACATCTCGTGTCACCTTTTCATAATTTCAACTAGAATGTGAAACATTTCCATCTTGCTCCCTTCTCTTTGATTTTTAAATGTATTTCTATGTGTGAATGGTTTGTCAAGTGTTTACTGGGGAATATTTAGTGTTCCAAAGCAGATATTACACTGAGTCATCACAAATAGCTTTAAAGCTATGAACAAATCCTGCTGCCCCCATGCAGCTTTCCTCCCAGGAAAACAGGAAAGCACAACAAGTCTTTGGTAGGAGAGAAAATCCTTCTTGACTCCAAATATCAGGGCTGCCTTATTCCTAGGACACAGTAATTCCACGTGGGGTACCAGCATGTGCTCAGCATCCTGCCTTTTCCAGTGTTCAGTCTGGCTGTTTTAGAAGGAAATAAAGTTATGGCTCGTGAGGGAGAAGGTTTGAAGAACAAATAGTCTTAAATCCTAGAGCCAGTGCAAGGGAGGTGTCAGGTGTGTAAATTCTAGAGGGGAGCTGTGCCAGGGCGAGGCTGTTTGCTGCTGTGCCAGCTCAGTTTTACCTGGATTCTTCATTTCCTTCTGTAGAACTGTTATTTCAGGATACTGACAGCAGATGATCAGGTGTGGCTCTTCAGCTGGGCTTTCTCACCTGGCAGGAGATACTGGTGATTTACCTGTGCAGATCTGTTGAATTAACCTGTAAAGAAGCTGCTGGAGAACTGTGGATGAATTTTCCCACATATGTAAGGACAAACTGGAGAGGTGGCAGGAGTTGTGGGGTTTGCAGTGCTGTGCCTTGACTGACAGCTTGTTAAAGCCAATGGGACTGGTCACTGCATGGACTCAGTCTGGGCTCTCACCAAGGTGTGTGGTCACAGGGCTTTGGTTTGTAGCACAGTGATGGGCTTTACTAACCCAGAAGACCTGACTCCAAGTAAAAACACTCCAAATAAACCCCTAAATAAACACATGAAATATTTACTGCCTTCTGCGCAGCGAGTCTGAGCCATCTGAAAACTTGTCAGAATTCAGACATTGCTGAATCTCCTGAGTCTGCCCTGCATTTATCTTATCTGCAGTCTCTGTAATTAAAATAAATTTCCAAATCTTATGATTTCTTCTATTCTGTTTCCTTTCATATCCTCTTAGTTTGTCTTGCTCTATTACTCTTAATACAACTTTGAAAGAAAAAAGCATTCCCATGCCTAAGCCTTGACTTCCAGACATCAGATTGATTTCCCCCAGTGTTCTGGGCACAATGGTGATATTTAGAGCTGTAATAAAGAGGTGAAGAAAGGGAAAAATAACTCAGTACTTTTCTGATAAGGAATGCAGATGCATTCCTTTGACTTTGCAGGTGAGATATCATTAAACCCTTTACCAAAGCAAAAATATTCCTGTTTGTATCTTTTCGTGCATATTCTTACCAAGGAGAGGTGCGAAGAGGGCAAGGGAGAATTTTACAGCTTCTTCAGTTTCTTTATGATTACCAAGATTTCCTTTTTGTTCTTCCAAGCAGAAGAAGCTCTTGTTTATTTTTTTTCTTCTTCCAATGTAAATATAAAAAGCTTCACATCTTGCATTTTGTGAGTCTCTGTAGCTGTTGTAGGAGCATGCCTGGAAAGGAAAGCTGCTTTAGACAACTGCTGTGGCAGTCGGACTGTAGAGCAGAGAGGGATGGCTTTGGAAAATGACTGGCATTTGTGTAAATAGCAAAACTAATTTCTTCACTGAACAAAAATCCTCCCGAGGAAAGCTTCTTCCAAATTTTAGGCATTTGAATGAAATACAATCTAAAAATTCAGATGTTGCTTGGCAAGTTCCATTTGTATTCTGCAGAGAGCTTGTGCTAGCCCTCTGCATACATGCAGCTCTCATTCTGAAGGTAATTTTGCTTTTTTGTCTTATAGTAACTGAAAAAGCAGCAATTAACTCCATCTGTTTTCACCAGAAAAGACAACATAAATGAGATTTCAAAGGTGCCAAAATGAGATTGAGGGGAGGTTTCCATTGGTTTTACCTGGTTCCAGGATACTGCTGCTCCAGTCTTGCCAAAGATATCACTGGAAATGTTTTATTGATAAAAATAGTCCTGTCTTGCACGTGTTGTGCCTGCCATTTTCTGGCACTGTTCTGAATTTGAATTCTAAAGAGCAGCACAAAGACAAAGCCGAGGGAAAACAAATTCCTTTAAGAGCAACAGTTCCTTTTCCACCGCACATTGATTTTGGGGGTTGTTTTTTGTTTGTTTGTTGGCTTTAAACCTGAATTAATGTGCCTTCCTGTTTCAAGTGAAGAGTTTTGCAGTGGTGAAGCAAGCAGCAGAAGCAGAGTGTGGGGTGGGCAGGCAGCTGGCAGTGGGTGCTCCCGGGGCAGCCCCTGGTCCTGGCCAGGAGGGGATGGGAGCTGGCCCTGGTCTGGGTCTGGAGGACAGGAGGCAGAGCAGGGCTCAGCTCCTCCAGGGCAGAGATCCTTCCCTTTCCTCCTTTCACACTGACTTAAGTTGTAATGGCATTCTAATGAAATCACACTGTTCTGTTCCAGTGAAACAACACCCCAGTCCTGTTCATTGAGTAATTTAAACATCAGCATTTTCACAGGCTGGTGTTTTGGGTCTCGGTTTTCATTCTGATTTTTGTGTGATTATATGCTATTAAAAGAAATCATGCAAATAATCTAAGAAAAACAAGCCAAGTTAGCAGGACACTTTGACTTACCATAGAGAAATCAAAAATGCCAATGTAATTTTCTTTTTCAAGCCCACATATTAAAAACCTTTCTTTTAAGGCGCCTTTGATTAAATTAGATTAGGAAGGTTATTGAAACTGTCAAATTTCTTGAGAAGATGCTCTATACCATATTCTTGCTAAGAATTTTAAAGCATGCTAGTGATATAATAAAATAATTTTCACCCTTTTGGATATAATCAGAAGCTTATATACCAGTCAGACATTAGTAAATGGTGCTCAACAATGCGTTCAGACTGTTCAGAATCCTGCAGAGCTCATCCTCCTTACACAGGACAGTAAATACTGTTGTCAGAGAACAGAGTAATCCAGAAATCCCAGCTGCATGCTGGAGGAATTTGAGTTAAAGAGTAGATGTGGGGAGAGCTTCTCTGTCTCCCAATGCACTTGGGTAGCTGAGGAGAAGCAGATTAATGGAGGCAGCACTCGATGCTCTCAGTTCTGTCCGTGTCAGTGCAGTGTGGATGCACACTGCAATTTCTGAAGGATGGGGGTTACCATGGATACACTCAAGCCACCAGATTGGTGTGAATGCAAAGCCCTGATTTCCCTCTGCTTGCAGGAGGATTTGCTCTGATAAGAAACTTCTGCTGCTGATGTTTCTCCTGCCCCTCCCACTTGTTACTGCAGCAGTACAACTCTTGGCTGCTGTGTGTGGTGCTGAGGGAGAATTCTGACCATGGGGCCCTGTATCTGCTGCCCACAGCTGGGATTCTCACACACCAGGGACACTCCACCTAAATGTTTTTTCAAATGAATGATAGAATTAATTCGTTCTGGGTGCCGCAAATGCCTAATGTTGAGAGAACCCCCCTGTTTTCAGACTGTGAGTACACATGAGTGTGCCTGTACTTCCACTGTAGGGGCAGAGGTGTTTGTGGTGGAAAAAAATCTCTGTAGAGTAGGTAGTGGGGATAGAAATAAGATAGAGGGGAAAACACCAGTAAGCTTGTTGAGTTCATGGCTGGTGTGTTTTTCTTGAGAGTGGGAATCCCAAAGGGGCTTCACAGGAGGAAATACTTCATTGGAATGTGCAGAGAATTGGTATTGTGGGCAAAAGGGCTTCTGAAGTTGTGTGAGAAGAGGATTTGGTCTCTGAACTCCTGCTGTAGTTCTGAACACTTGTCCTGTCCTCACTGCTTGTAAGCTGTGGTGCTGAGGAAGGGATTTCTCTCAGTTCAGTTGGCACTAACTTGGCTGCTGTGCACTAAATAGCCAGGTCCTTATGCTTTACATCCCTGCTGTTGGCCTGGGAGTCTCTACTCACTAAAACATAACTAACATAGCAGAAGTAGTTTGGATGGTGGAGGACCTATGTGTTAGCCCTGGTGGGGAGAAGGGGGGAACACAGGAAAAACCCTGTGTCCACTTGTATCCCTGCCAAGGAGATGGTATTAACATTATTGCAAATGTAATACAGCCAGAGCTGGAATGTTCCCCCTGGTAAATGCCTTTGGGAGGATGCTGCTAGGAAATAAATTCTTGAGCAGTGGATGGGTTATTATGAAAAATACTTTTCCATAAGGACCCATAATTTTAGAAAGCACTATCCCTGAGAATAATAATGTGCTGTTGTTGGTATATGATTTCCTTTTAACTCTCAGTATTCAGATCTTATTTTGTGAAATTACAAAAACTTTCCAGGTAATTTTTCCCTTTCAGAGCCCAACTAGATCTGAATGGAAAGCTCGATTAATGTGTTGATAACAGCATTAACATGCACCTAGGATCAGTGCTTCTTTGTAAGCTGTGAGTGAAAACAGATGAGTGTTGCTGTTTTCTGCTTTCATTAATGAGTTTATCTCAGTCTCCATGCTGCAGGACTCAGGTGGAGCTGTCATTTCTTTCTGCTCATCAGAACTGCTGGATACAATGGGAATGTGTGATTAAGGGCAGGCTAAATACCTAAGTAGGGGCAATGTGACTGTACCTATCCTGCCTTGGGGCAGTCGGTGTTTGTAAGGCTGCTGTCAGCATTTACAAGTTTATGGAGTTGGATATTTGGCTCCACAGAAACCAAATACATCCCATAAATAAGTATGAATATTTCTTCTGAAAAATCACTGAAATAGCTGAATGTTCCAGATGAAATTGTAATAAAGCCTGGAGCATCAGTTTATAGAGTCAGCTGCCTATGGAGACACTTCTGACAGACTTCCAGCTATGACTGGTGTGCTAAAGCTCCAAACCTCAAAGATTTTATCCATTTTGTAATGTTTTGAATTGTCTCACTCCAACAAAATTTCCTTCTTGGAATTCCACTGAGTGTGTACACTCAATAGTAATTAACAGCAATTTACTCCCCATGGAGTTCTTGAGTGTCTTCAAAGTATTTTCTACTACCAGTCTCCCTTGAAAATCTGCAAATTTTTTATGGTCTTGTGGAATGTGCAACCTGTATTTGTCACATTTTTGCTGGTTTTGTAAAACAATGTGTTTGCAGTGGGACCAAGGACAAGATTTTATATGGCTTTAAATTGATTGCAAAATGCTAAATTCCCGAACACAAAGAAAAGTGAATCAGCTTTTCAGTTCTCTCCTTAAGTGGTGATAAGTTTCTAGATTAAGCTTTTGGAGAAAAATATAAAAATCAGAAATGTGCAGGACCAGCCTTGTCCTGAATCCCTAATAAGAATGGATACCATTTGCTCTTTGCATAGATCCTCCTGCCTGGGGAGATCAGTGCACAGGTATTTTAGAGTGGAAAAGCTCAGCTGGGAGGGTATAAACTGTGCATGGACAAGCAGATGAGATGTTTGGGTACATCAGGTGTTGCTGCCAGCCTGGCAGTGGCACGTGCTGGAAAGATCTTGGGTTAAAAACCAGAGATGGGCAGTTTTTGCCATGTTTTCACACGATGGTTGTGTCTATTTACCCAGATAGATACTGAGGATCAGAATCATTCCATTCCCAGGAGCAGTAGCCACAGCAGCCCAGAGGTCCTGGGTACCTTGACTTATTTGGTGTCTCTCATTGCTGGTGCCTTACTCATCTCCTGGGCCGTGCTGTGTGGTTGTTGTTATGACAACTGTGCAGTTTGCTCCTAGCATTGCTTTACCTCTTGAGTGTTGATATCTGGGACACCTTGAGAAAAGGTGACAGTCCTTACCCTGAACTGTGCTAGCCCTCACACAGACACACTGTCTCAAACTCCCTTGTGCTTTAAACATGTTCTCTTCATGTGCAATGTGGATGTCTGAGAGGTCTATTAAGGCATATTGAGAATTCTATTTAGTAGCAACTTGGGCTTTCTGTGCTTTTATGAACCAGTTATGAGACCAGAATAGATAAGAGCCTCAATGCCACAGTTTATTCTGCAATTGTTTCCCTGTGCAGAGGAGCACTCTGTATTGAGGAAAGTTGAAGGATCTGCGGTGTTCTTGGCCTTGAGTGGCTGCCAAAGCATGCGGAGCTAAGATGTATCAGCCTGTTGCAGAAAGCTGGAGAGAAGTTCAGCCTTCACCTACTTCATGCCATCCCCTGTTTCCTGGGATTTGCTGATGGTGTTGGCCTTGTGTCACAATGGTTTACAGCTTTCAGGCATGCTACTAGAGGGAAATGTATATCCAGCAGGATTCTGCCTTGTGCCTTATCCTCTTCTGCTGTCACGGCTTGGAGAACGTGAGGCCAAAACCCCACAGTGAGTGTGGAGATTGGCCCAATCTGACATGATAAAATTCATCTTCCTGGGCCATCAGGCTTGATTAGAAATATTTTGACTTATGCTCAGAAAAGCTGGTGACATCTTCAGAATCCTTTTATTCTTGTTTTCATTGTAGCTGCTGTAGTGAGCTGCTTTCCCCCAGGCCCAGCAGGCAAGTTAGAGCTGCTCTGCTGTAGCCCTGCCTGTGAACACCCCAGGAGAGTGGGAAGGAGGGAGGGAGAAAGGCTGATGGGAGGGAGGGCCTGGAGACAGAGAGAATTCTTTCCTAGGAAGGGATTTTTATGAGATCTCAAGATTGCATTTAGAAGAAACCTGGTGTCGTGTTCTTCTGTCAGAGGCTGAGACACATCCCAGGGTGATCCTGGGGCAGTTTCCAGACTCACAGAGCAGGTCAGCAGCTCTGGGAGCCGCTCTGGGCTCTCACCCTGGGCTCTCAGAGCCAGGAGCTGAGCTCCAGGCAGGGCTGGAGTCCAGCACAGTGCTGCGCCTCCCAGCACAGGCTTTGATCTGGAAACACAGTAAATGCAGTTGACACTTTCCTAAAGAGAAGTGAAATGAGCAAGTGTTGTTGTTTGACAGAGCGAAATGGAAACAGGTTGTTAAATATTTGCATTATGTGCAAACCTAGTGCTACTCCATTCCAGAAATCTTACTCTGTCATTCACTCTGTAGGCCAGGCCATGCCTCTCATAGCAATTCTGAGCAATTCTGAATCACCATCCAAGGAATTAGAAAGTGTCATGATCTAATCATGGTCTTAACAAGCTGCTATATATCTGCAAACAGAAGCAGAAACCACAGAAGAATTCGTTTGGAATGTTTTTCTGATGAAAGATATTGCCGTTTGCTTGAACACAAATTATTACAAATACTGAAGCAATAAAGAACAAATTAATTGGCTTTGTAATGTTTTTGTTTTCCTCTGTCAATTAAAGTTTGTTCTACTGTGTTGCTCAGTGTCTAGCTAATTGCATTTCTTGTGGGGATAAGAAAAGAATCAATGAAGAAAATATGGAGAAAGGAAAAATGCAGTTTCATTTATTCTGATTCTGAGACCTTCTCCTGAACCTCTGGGAAAATGAGGAGATCCTTGTTCCACCTTTGTGCCTGATGTAAGGGCCTGAGACAAATTCTGCAAAACTGAAATGAACTATTTTTTATAGCTTTGGTAGTCTTGGAGCCATGTTCTTGTCAAAACCTGAACTTTTCCTACAGCTTCCAAGAGGTGCCCCAGCAGTGAAGGGAATGTGTTCAAAGCTGAGTCTTCTAAAACTGACCTGGGTAACAGGAATAAAGCCATTAGTCTCAGCCTGATTTTTGTTTGTATTTTGTCTGTTTCCTCCCCTTCCCCTATGAATGTGTAAAGTCATAACCGATTTGGGGACATCAAGAGCTGAAAATTCATTTGAATTTACGATTAGCCAGTTGTGGAAAAGATTAAAATTTAACAGGAGATGAAATAATTTGTGTTCCTGTGAGTACACACGGCTTGTTTCTCACTTCTCAGCCACTGTAAACTCTTTGTGGAGGTATTTTCCACTTCTCTATTTTGAATTGCAGTAAAATGGAAAATATTTGAAATATGTCTTAAATTTTCAGTGGCTCCTATTATAAGCAGAAAAAAGGGGAAATAAAACTACTTGCTCAAGAAAGACTCAGAAGAACAGACCAGGCCTGCCACTGATTTTCTTTCTGAGAGCAGGACTAGATTCTTATTTCCCATAAGGCTTAGATCCTTTTAATATGACCTTTATTTTGTGTTTTATGAAAGTCAATCGACTTTACTTTTATTGAAGCCCTACTTTTTTATCTCTTTAGGAAAAAAAAAAAACCCACAAAAAAACCCTACCACCCTCCAGTGGCTCTCCTCCTACCATGAATTATGACATTTAAGTTTATAAATGTGCTTAATAGTGGAGCAAATTGATAATTTAAACTTCTATGGACAAGCTCTTTCATCTTATGCATAAAACTGGGGAGACTTTTTTAAGGAAACAATATGAAGATGCACCCTAAAACTCCATTCATCATTTCAGTTAACTTCAGTAGTCAGCATGATTCTGGGATCTTTATCTTTGGAGAATAATAAAATAGAGTTAAATGTGTATTTTTATTGTTTAACACTATTTTAAAATTTGCTTTCTGGCGCCAGTCAAATATGCTGTGTGTTTGTCATTTAAGCTCGAGTACTTTTTTATTGTTTTGTTCACTTCTTATAACACAGCTGTGCCTCTTGGGTGTCCAGACAGCTTCCCAGGTTGCTCTGGTGCATCTCAAGGTTCATTCTCTCCTGAGTTCTCTGATTTGAAAGTGACTTTAAGATAGAGTTAGCCAAAGGTTTGTGGTTCTCCACAGGATTAATCTGGAAAGAGAAACTTTCTCTGGAGTCTTTTTGTAGGAAAGACATTAGCAGAAGTTATTTATTGTTTCCTAATCTAGCAAGGAGCACTGTAGCAGGGAACACACCAATGGCCCCCAGGCTGCAGCCTGGGCAGGGAGTGCTGGGCTCTGCACGTTCCCTTCCCTGGCCAGCTGTGTCATGGTGACAAAAAGCCAGGGCACCTCTGCTCGATGGAGCAAACCTGTTGCAGTCCCTGGCAGTGCCCCCAGCCCCGGTGGGAGGTGTGCTTGGGACAGCTGGCATTGCTGCCATCCCAGAGACCCTTCCAGGCCCCAGGCTGAGCCTGGCGGGTGGCCCTGGCACGGGTGGCCCTGGCACGGGTGGCCCTGGCACGGGTGGCCCTGGCACAGGTGGCCCTGGCACAGGTGGTGTCACCAGCCCAGCCAGGAGGAGTTCCTCTGGCAAGCATAGCCACAGAGAATGGCTGTGAGCTGCATGCTCTCAGCTGCTGGACAATAGCACAGGGTTTGTATTGAACCACTGGGTGGAAAATGTGAAAGAGAGCAGTGTGTGCTGCAGGAGAGATCAGTATGCTGGGTAGATTGTAGCTTGGAATCAGAAAAGGAATTTAATACAAATAAGAATAACATAAATTTCGCTGAACAAAGTGCAAATCTGAATGTAATCCCAACTCATTGAAGATGTGCTGTTACTGACTGCTCAAAACTGGGAAATGTGCATTTGAAAGTGATGCTTGGATTTGTTATGAACTGTTTATGAACTGCTCTGCTTGTTTTATAGTAAAATCTATTTAACCTTGCAATGCACAGTGTTACAATACTCATTTTCAAAGAGAAAAAGCTGCTCAGCTTTCCTTGGGCATTTTCTCAGATTGAGAGTGTGTAGCTGTGGTTGCATGTGCCCTTTTCTGCAGTCTGTCTATCTGTTCTGAAGTCACTGGGTGCTCCAAACCATTGGGTGTAGGGATTGACTCGGTACAGAACTATTTGGGGGGTTTAAATAAGGAGGATCTGAAATCGCTGTGAAACAGGAAAAGCAGAAAGGTTGTGAGCCAAGGCTGCCTTCCTAGTTGTAAGGGATTCCAGACAGGCCACTGGCAGATTTCCTGAAGGCTGCTTAGCCCCAAAGCTCACAGATCCTGAAGGGAACAGAAAATAGCACCAACTGCTTTACCATCACCTTTGGGAATGCAGTGACCCCCTCAGCCCACCTGCCTGCTGAGTGTCCTCAGTCTGGCCTGGCAGGGACCTTATTTGTCTGCTTACAAATGCATTGGTTTTGTTTTGCATCTTCACCTGCCCCTCAGAAGACCCCTTGTATCCAGTTCTCCTCTGGGTTTGGAGGTAAGAGTGCAATTTCTGACCCTGTGTGGGAGAAACCAAACTTACATGGAGTTTCATTTAATGAGCACATGGTAAGTTTCCTGCTGAGTAACTCTCTGTTACCAAACAGTTGCTTAACCTCATTTCTGAGCTGTATTTCAAGCATCCTGTGATTCAGCGGAGAAAGATTTTGTTGTATGTTCTTCCTTCCTAATTGAATTCTGAGCTTCACACATTTAATATCCTAACTATGTGAAGGAAGGGTAAAAAAAACCCCACCTTTCAATACTGACTGCGTGCTGAATTAGAGAAACTAAAGCAATATGATAATCATGTAGTAGAAAAAGAATACACAGGAGCCTTAGAGAGATGAAAAGTCATGTTGCTTTTAGCAGCATATGGATAATCAATAAGGCAAAATATGGAACATTTTCTTTGCTAACATCATGTTTTGGAAAAGTCCAACTATCCTGCAGAAATTAAGAAGAAAGGCTTAAAGCTGAGGTGGATTTGGCTGGTGGAAGGATCAGTTGCAATTTAGTCTGGGCTCTAGAAAGCTGATGGATGAAAGTTTTCTGACACATTTATGAATGTAGAAGTTGAAATGTGAATGAGGGGAACGTGAACGCTGGCTGTCCCAGTTGCAGAGCTGCAGGCTGTGTGCTGGGTGTGTGAGGATCCCGTTAGCAGGTGCCCTGAGCAGCTGAGATGAGCCTTGGCTCCTCCATGGGGGCATTTCCAAGGGCAGTGGAACACTCATACCAGCTTTCAGGAAGCAAATTTAGAAATGGAGTTCTGTATCTCACTGTGAGTACACCCAAAGTCTCCTCCTCAGGAAGAGCAGCGTGGCCTTACAGGTGATTGCAGTGCCAACCTCTCAGCAATGAGCTTTCCCTGGAGGGTTAGCTGCCAGTCCTTGTTTCAGTTTTAACCTGACTCTGCTGAAAATGCCCAGGTGCAGAGCCCAGCCCTGAGGGATGGTGGTTATGTTATTCTGACTGGCAGTCTCTAGTTGTTTTCAGAATTCACAATTTGTGACAAAGGAGAATGAACAATGTCCACTAAATCAATTTGAAGTATGTAATGATGGTCTATAATTAAGTCATGATCTCTTTTTAAACTACAGACCTTATAAGAGCCTGACCTTTCAGAATTCAAGGCCTAAACTAAAAGGGATTTACAGAAGTATTTTTTATGTAACCATTATTTAAATCTTCCACTCTGTAATTAAATTTTGTCTCTTTGCAAAGGAGAATGAACTGTTCCTGAAAAAGCTTCTCATATGCTGAGCAGTATAATTAGAGAACTAGTTCTGCAAATGTCACACAAAAATGACCTTTAATGAAGCAATATCAAATGAAAAAGCTATTAAAGCTATGCAGCTTGAAAAATAGCTCAAAGTTGAATTACTGAAGTGAGTCTTGGGCCTGTTGCTGTTCAGATCCCCCATGTGGGCTCCTTCTTGTGTGTAACAGAGAAAGGATGAGAACAAATGTTCGTGTGGTGTACTTGGCACAGGAAATTGTGTAAGAGCTTGTGAAGGAAGAATTTCACTTTGTGCTGCCACTGGCTGCAGAAAGATGCCAGGATCTGTTACCTACAGGGGCTGTGAAGAAGTAGCTGGCCCTGAAGGACAATCCCTGTTGGAATTACTTCTCTTGGTGTTTTATCTCATGAATTTAAAGCATTTCTCATAAGTCAAAGCACAAGATATAATTTTGAGAACAGATCACAGCATCAAAAATAATTTTGTGAAACATAGACAATATAATGAGTCTCAAACTTTTTTGTTGCTCATTGCAGTTTGTCCTTTTTTGCATTTACTATGTGCGTAAAGAATTACCTCAGACCAGGATGATTTTTCCTTGAAGTTTGAGTCTATGTATGTGGAAATATTACTGGGAGGGGAGAAAAAAGAGACCAAGTTCACAAATATTTCTAATAACCTTTCCAAGAGAAATCTGCCATTTCTGATTCATGCTGCAACGTGGGATGGAAATTTTTAGGTTGCAATTTTCTTTCATTCTGCAAGAGTTTATTGGTGGAAAAAGCACTGCTGGTCTGTCAGAGTCCTCAGACACTTCATGCAGGAAGCTGGCAGCAAAAGTTTATTTCACAATGTTTAAGTTTGTGATGATTCATACTGCAAAAGTAGTTAAATTTTTTCCTCCAGATTTCTGCCAAATTGCACTTCTGTGCTAGGGCTCCTCTCATGTCTAACATCGCAGGGCTTTGGCTGTCTGCCCTACCCAGAGGCAGTACTGGTGTCCTTTCTGTCCTTACAGAGAGGAGTGGTCTGTGGATGGACTGACAAGTCTCCAGGATTTGGGAGCTGATTTGGTGTCCTGCTCTGGCACAGATTTTCTGTGTGGCCTTCAGCAAGTCTCTTACTGTGCCTGTGCTTTACTGTCTTTATGTGTCTGTCTCTCTCAGAAGCGAGAAGGTTATCCACACAAGGGCCTGGCAGGGTTTTAGGACATTTTGGAATTTCCACCGGAGCCCTTCTGTATGTGCAGTGCCTGATGCTTCTGAGAGCTCTCAGCCCCAGCTGCTGGGCTGCTCTGAGCTGTGTGAGCACTGTCCTACCAACTGGATGCTTTCCTGCAGGCTAGAATTCCTTCTCCTGTGTAAAAACAGAGTACTCATATCTGATCTGCCCTCAAATCAAAAGGAAGGGTTTCTGTTCCTCCCCAGTGCCCAAGGTAAGTGAACACTGCCAGCGAGTAACAAATCCACCTTTGCTAATGTGTTTGGGTCAAGGACTTGTTCACACACCCAGAGCCTAAATTCCTTCTACACCTTGACCTAGTTCATCACTATCAGGACACCATCAAAAATGATGTGACAGTAAATGGCTTCAGCCAACAAGCTCTCATGCAAAATGTATTTCAATACGTCTTGCTGAAATGCTTTTCTCCTCAGCTGTACACTTAGCTGGTAGTGTTTTATTTAATCTTATTTACCTCTATTTGCTTGATCCAGTGGTGTAAAAGCAAAGCACTTTATGGAGGAAATAGATTTTGTTTGTTTGTTTTTTAAATGAGTAGGTTTTTTTGCCTCTTCAGTCTTGTTTACTTTGAGTTAGTGAATTAGTCTTTGCCTGTAAGTGCCTGAGCTGTCCCATTCAGATTCTTGGGTTTGAAGTCAGACAATTGCTCCCTTCCTTTGCCAAATCCAGGCTATAAGCACTGGAGCTGTGTTTGGGGAGGTGGCTGCTCACAAACTTGTGAGCACTTCAGTCTGTCCTTGCATGTGGAGCAGAGCCAGCAGCCAGTCCCAGAGCTGGTGCAGCCAGCTGCTGACTCTGACAGATGTGCCTTGCTTTGCTGTGTGTTTGGGGAGATCTGCACCCAACCAAACAAAATCCTGTGCTGACTTTAGATGTTAGGAGAGGCATTGGAACAGATCCCTGACTCATGGAGGTAATTTTCTCCTGTTTCCTCCCCAAGCCTTTGTTTGCTGACTCCTTGAGGGTGGGCTTCTGCTTTGATGTTTTATTGTCTCTCAAATCACTGCTTTTACTTTTAGCACCAGTAATTTTTGGAGTGCTTTGGAGGGAGGGGGGAAGGGAGAAAAAATAGATGTAGTAATTATTAACGTATTTGGTTGGATTATGAAGTCTCAAAGCTCATTAAAAATGAGAAACCATGGCAACCTCGACAATCCCTCCTACACATATTATATCTACCTAACAATGTGCAAAGTACATTCAGTGAAGAGAAATAAAGCATAAAGAAAGGGGAAGAAAAAGCATTCACTTTGTATATTACTATTTTTAATTCTCAGCTCCTGCATACCAACACACTTGTGCTGGCAGCCCTTCGAACTCTTCCACGTGAAAAATAAGTAACTGATTATTGGATCTCTTCTCAGTATCGTTCTTTATTCTCCTGAGATTTATTATGGTGCATTTTTGGTAAAGGACAGATTTTATGGGAGGTTGGTAGCTGAAGAAAGAAAATGTTTCTCTGGTCTTGTCCCCTCCTGAGACATTGGGAGTTTGGGGCAGTCCTGCCTCTCCTTGACTCACAAGTATAAATCTAACATCAGTACTGCTCATCTATCAAAAGAAAGGTGAAATTGCAGCTCTCTTAAGATCAGTTAAAGCATTTTAGAGAATTCTGGGTCTTACATCTTATTATGCATATTTTCTGTTTTAAAATACAGAACATTTGTATCTGAAACTTAATTAAAGCTGTTACAGTGGTTTGTGTGGACGTGAAGATAACAGTGGTAGATAACACAAAAGCCAAGAGGCTGTGACCTCCATCAGGCTTTCCTGATAAGGATTTTTCCTTTTCTGTGTCTGCATTGATGCAGGATGTTTTGGTAAAAACTTGGAATAATGACCCTGACATCACACTTGAGCTGCACTGGCCTTCTCAGGAAGTTCTTCCTGTATTACAGCTCTTCAAAAGGCACACTTTCCATAAGGGTCATTCATTCCAAGCTTATCCACCTTTCCTACACAAAGTGCCTGAATTCAGATTTTTCTGTTGAGTAACACATTCGAATGAAATCCTCCCAGGCAATCTCTGTAGATAGGCATACATTTTTGTGGGAAAGTATGGGAGTATTCATTCATATGCACAGCAAGGGCAAAACGTTATTTAAGCAGTAGTGGTTAGCTGACTCCTGGAATTTCCTGGTAGGAAAGGAAAGAGCTCCTGGTGCCTGGAGAGCTCTCCAAGGAGAGTGTATCAGACAGCACTCCGTGTGGGAGTGCTGAGTGTGTTCACAGTACATGCAGTACCAAACTGAAATAGCACATTTAGCACCCTGGAGACTGCCTGGGGACACGGATGCTTTCTGTGCTTTCTTTGCAGTGAAAAATAATATTATTTGTTTCGGCAGAAGGCTATTTTTATATTGAGGTGGTGTAGCAACCTGGGGCTAAAGGAACCTGCAGGCTGGCATAGCCACAGGGTCTGAGAGGATGTAAAAATGGGTTAGAGAGATTCTGAGGAACTGTTTGCCCAAATGCTATGCATAGGCAGTTAAGAATCCCAAGTCTGGGGTTAATTAATTTTATTTATCTAATGTGCCATATGCACGCTGTGCTCATGGCAACAGTGTATGAAATTTAGGGGTACATTAAGTGGCAGTTTAGCACCAGGGAGCTGAGCATTAATGACCTGCTCCCCTCTGTGCAGGCCATTACAGCACCTGGGTTTTAGTGGCATAAAACCCACAAAGGGATAGAAACTGAAGAGATTTTTACCTCTGTGTGAATTAATAAAATCTGATCATTGTTGCTTCCTTAATGGTTTCTTTTTAGCAAAAGTCACTATTGCTTTAGCAAAAGTCACTATGGCTTTTCAAGAAAGGATGAATTCTGCTGGTTTCTGCCAGCTTCTTAGGAATGGCATGTTCTGTTCCTTTGCTGAGGGAATAATACCAAAATTACGAGGGTTCGTTGTAACTGGAGCAATGAGGAAAAACGGATGGCATATTTGGGATAATAACATTAGAGAATAAGGATGTTGCTGTTCCAGTGTGTGTGTAGTCCATTATCACCTGTATTTGGAGTGGTTTGAGAGACTGTGGCTTAGAGTGGAGACAGATCCCTCACCAGAAAAGAAGGATGGAGTTGCTAATGGTTGATGCAGAAGTTGTGCATTCTTTGCAGTGGGCCCAACTCTTGGATCGTGTAAGCCACTATAATTCTTGTTATTATTGAACTATGTAACCAATCTTGATTTTTACACTTGAAAAATTCTTCAGCTATGTGGTTTGTACAGTGAGAAATAGCCCAGGCTGACTGTACCTCATTTGGGGACATCTTTCCAGTCCTCAGCTTTCAGCATGTGAGCTTCAGTGCTGTCCTGGAGCTGCTTGCTTCCCTTTTCCAAGAGCTATCACTGCTTTCTGAGCTGCAGATTTTTCTGTGGCCTTAAGTATACTCTGTATTCTTAACCGAGGTTTAAGCTGAAGCAATTATTTCAGCTGGTATTTTGCATGGTGAATGATTGATGTATATATTGGATTAGTAAGATTTCTTGTCTTATTTTCAATCCTTATTACTTCTGCATTTTTCCTGGTTTTATAATCATAGTTTTTACCTCCTATAGCAACACTAAGCTCCTTGGTGGAAGAGTCAATTCATGCTGAGTCCTGGATGGATTCCCTGGCTGTTGAAGCCAGGTAGGCTTCAAAGATTTAATTTACCATCACAATTTAGCCTCAGAATTTCTGAGGGGCCTTGGAGAGCATTTGGCTCAAATGCATACACTTAAAATTAGACAGTTTCAATTACTTAGCCTGGCAAGTGGCTTCTGTTCAGTTCTCATTGGGGGTTCAACCAGATCTGGTTGATTCTCTCTGCAGTTCATACTGCTGGGTGTCACATGGTGGTTAGCAGGAGAGAAAGAGATTAAATAATTATATAATTGTGTGGGGATAATTGCAGGAGTTCAGGTTTTATTAGTAACCTGTGTTCAGGATTTTCCTATGTGCATAATTACAGCAAAACACTCGAGTTCTTTGCTCTCTGTTGACTGCACCGTGTGATGTCTGGCTAACGAGCTGGCAGCAGCCCCCTCTCACCTTTCAGCATACAGACAGTATATGGAAAGCTGTGGCATGTCTTAGTCACTTAACTCCTTTAATTCAGTGAAGATGCTGCAGTACAGTGGTGCACTGCACCTGTTGGAACAGCTAGTTAAGGTGTGGTTGTCAAAATTAGTGAACACATTCATTTTCGATGTGTAACTCTTACTGCTTTTAGGTATTCTAGTTTAAATGGTCAGGTTTTGAGGACAGAGAGTATGAAGAGATTTCTGGTTTGGAGCAGCTGAGAACTACAAGCTGGGGAATAACTTAATTAATGAGTAGTTCTGAATGGCTTCCTGGTGTTCACACTTTCCCCCTATTCTTCGTGTAAATGTTTTCTGCCTTAATATGTACAGTCACCCCCACAGTGCCCCTGGGGTGGGAACTTCCCAGCTGGTGCAGGGAGAGCACGGGCTGACATTTCCACACCCAGGTGCACTCTGACTTTTAAAGGTGAGTCAGAATGCAGAATGCAGATGGGGATGGGATGATGGGGACGATCCCCATCCTGCTTTCTCCTCTCTTTCCAGGAGCCTTCTGAGTCTCTGAAATTGCCCCTCCAGGCCCTGAGGCAAACTGTTCAAAGCGTGCCTTTTTATTTCCTCTAGATCATGGAACTTCTCTGGCACAGAATTATTATTGTGGCAAATAATTATGATTGGATGTCTTCATCATATAATTGCATGATATATAATGAGCAGCAAAAGCTTATTTCCTCTGCTCTTTGAATACTGAACTTCTGAGATTAATTAAGCTGATACTGAAAATGCTTTTAATTATATATGCTGCATAAACAGCACTATTAAGATCAGATGAGAATATTATTGCCTGAACAGTTTCAAATTTTTTTTCAAATACCCACTGTGTGTTTTATATTACTGTTTAAAGAAATGTGGGGATTTTTGAGGGGATAAAAACCTCTCCAGATAGTGGGTGGGATACTGAACAAATACCTGAATATTTACTGAAGCAATCAGCTACTTTGCTTTAATTGCAGTGCATAAAAGCAAGAGACTGCAAAATTTAGACTATTTTATTTAAGTAAATAAATGCTACTACATGCCTAATCCCTAATCTTTGTAGGTAGGAAATTCATAAAGTGTGTTTAGATCCTTCCTTCTAAAGCTACAGTCACCCCAAATCAGACTGATAGTGATGCCAGAAAAACACAATCAAAATATACAGATTTGTGTATTCCACATAGTTTTTGGTGTTCATGGACTAAGCATTAGTATCTGTCTAGTTACATCTCTGATGCCCTTTGCAGGGAGGATTTTTAGCATGCCAGCAGAACACAGGCAGAATAAACTTGGACTTTTTGGAATACCATTTGTTCCCTTGTGTTTCAGAAAACTTCAAAGGTTGACTGCGAATTACAGTTCTGTAGACTATGCTGCTTTGTGCTGCTGTCTTTATCCATCTGTAGAGCTCCCCATCTCTTCCACAATGGGCATTTTGGTGTCTGTCAAGTGCTCAGGAAAATGGACTCATTTATGTTTTCCTGTCCCTCTCACTAGTCATTTGCAACCATTTGTGTATTTGCAGCAAAGAAAACTCAAATTCACTAATTGATGCACAAATACACTCATTTACATGCAATTTGATGGTTTTTTTGTTTTTTTAAAGAAATGCATCTATTTGCATAAATAAAACCTCTTTCCCAAATATTAGTGTGAACAAAAGCCGTTTTCATGGATGCCAAAAAATGGCTGAATAGAAAAGCCAATTCTGAATTTGCATAATAGTTACTAATTGTTTTCCTTGCTATTAGTCTGTCTGTGCTTAATAGGCAATATTGGCTTCTGTTTCCTTTCTGG
Source organism: Alethe castanea (assembly GCA_024734035.1). NCBI lineage: Eukaryota > Metazoa > Chordata > Aves > Passeriformes > Muscicapidae > Alethe > Alethe castanea. Next base: position 24,293,259 of record JANRGV010000002.1, on the reverse strand, counting down.
GTGCAGTTTGATATAAGAATATTGAGCTACTGTAGGAGATTTTAGTTTAACTTATCTGGTTCCAGGGCCTGGTTCCACCCAGGAGCAGAGCAGTGGCACTGGCAGAACCCAGTGTGTGGAGCTTCCCTCACTGGGGGACAGCTAGGAGATTATTCATTCTCACAAAACATTGTGAGGTTTGGGGAAAATCTCCATTTTTCTTGGGGGCAAGGAAGATGTATCTCTGTTGCAGCCAACATCTTTGGCTGAATGTTTTGTTCTTTCCAAATAGTATTGCTAAAGCCTTGAGAGAGATTAGGGGAAACACACACAGTTTAAATTGGCAGTAAATAAATAAATAAATCTCTGCTTTGCTCGAGTGTATTTTATCAATTTCCTTCATTTAGAGATACAGAGAAAGATCTCACATGTTTTTACTGTTCTTGGTATTTATTGCAGCATTCCTGTGTTAAAATGTGGAAGTCAGTATGGGTCAAGACCATTAAGTCAGACTGAGCTATCAGCTATCTGCAGGAAACACAGTCTGGTTTGCTGGGCAGGGATTTATTCTACAGAGAACTATTGATTCACCTTATAAAGGAAGGGAAGAAGAGTAAACCAGATATGTTTTATGCTAGAGCAGAAAGGATGATTGCTTTATTTCACGGATGTTTTGCTGCACCTTAATAACTTGTCTGTTAAAAACTAATTGCTTCATTTCAGTGGAGTTGGGGATTCCAGTGTGCCTGCCTGGAGCAGCAGCAGGGAGCAGGGAAGGGGAACAAGCTGTGCTGCACCTGCAGCATGGCCCCACGGCAAAGGGGCTGCCTGCACTGGGAAACACTTGGGATTATTTTAGCATGCACAGTGAAAGGATGCAGAGAAGCTGCAGATTTAGGACTTGGAGAAGTTTTGTAAAGCACAGGAAAGAGAAGAATCAAATGGCCTATGTGGAGGATTTATTGGGAAGTGTGACTGAAATCCCTTTTTAACTCAGATTTGTCTGTCAGCATGGGATAAAGCCTGGTTTGTGCTACAGCAGTTATTAATAGAAGAATTACATTTCCTTAGAAAAAGGAGAAGCAAGAGGGTAATTTTGGCCAAGTTTGTGTTCCAAAGCAAATTGCAAAGATTTGCAATTAATCTTGAGAGGAATGCGTTGGATTTTTATTTTGAAGACCAAATTATAGAGGGGATCTGCTAAGTTTGTACCATATTTATTCAAGTACATATACAGAGAGGAAAAATCAGTGTATCTGCATCTGTATACACTCTTGTCACTTAATATTCTAAAATTCAGTATTTAAGGATGAAACACTGTATTCAACAGACCCTCATCCTTTTAGGTCCAGTACAGCTTTGGCAAGTTGGCATTGCTTGTCACTGTTTGTTTTCAGAGTGCCAGTGTGGGTTGCAGTGACCTGTCCTGAGTGTGTCTCAGTAAAGGTTTGTCCATCCCTGCTGCAGCACAGCTTTGTGCTATCAGCATAGAGAAATCCCAGTAAGGACACCTCCAGTCTCATCTCCAGCACCATTCAGCAATCCAGACAATTCTGGGGGTGAGAAAGATTTCTTCCTTTATTTGCAGCTTTCTTTCCTTCTCTTGCCCATACTTCCTGCTTTTCACAGCAGTAGTTGTAAAAGAATTTGAGGAAGTGAATCTATTATCAGTCCTTACAGATGTTTCTTCAACTTCTTGCCCCTTTCTGAAGCCAATCTGTTTCCTCTGAAGGTGCAGTGCCCCTTTGCAGGGCCCCAGTGGGAGTTGAGCATCCCCTGAGCAGGGCTGTGAGCGGCCTCAGGAATACCCTGGTGAAGTTCTGCTTGGACATGTGCTGCTGTGTTCCTGTCTGCTCAGGAAAAGTGTGACACTCTGGTTTCCTTCGTCAGAAACGTATCTCTGGTGAAAAGGAAACATATTTCCTTTTGAAAAACGGTGTCACGAAGAAAAGCAGAGGCCATGCAGAGCGGTGAGGCTGGAGATGCTGAGGGTGACAGGTCTGTCCCCCCATGGGTCAGTGTGCCAGGACAGCCAAGCCACCCAGCACACCCTGCACTGCCCTTCTGGGGGATGCTCTTCCCTCCCAGCAAAGCTCAGGGTGTTTGACAAAAGAAAAGGGATTCGTGATATCATTTCCACTCTGCAGAGGAAGAAGTAAAGCAAGGAAGAGTTAAATTCCTAGGAAAGAAATGGCAGAGTGCAATGTGAGATTTGGGTCTCCTGAGACTGGTTTTTCTGCTGCTCTGATACATCCTATTGCCATTTATGATGATCCTTGTTTAGAAATAGATGGTGAATTGGGGCAATGGAGATGAGGTTTAATTTGTTTATTGGCTAGTGATGTTCATCCCTTTTTGGTTGGTTGCATTGTCCAAAGCGCCAAAAATCTTTTGTGTAATCTCATTTTCCTAGAAGATGTTTCTAAACTGTTTATCAGTTTAAAAACACCAAAAATTATCAAGTCACTTGGGACATTTAATTTTTGTGTAGTCACTCAGCAAAGGTCAGTGTAAAGGCTTTATCCTCTGCAGTTTTTAATTTCATGCAGGTAAGTGAAAGCTCCATTAATCCTTCGTTGTGTCATGCTTAGCAGGGCTCACATCCCCATGAACCTTTTGGCCCGTGTGTGTCTCAGCCTGCTTGGTTTGGGGGTGTGCAGTGAGGTGCCAGTGGGAGGTACTGGAGCTATTGGTGCAAACACCTCATGGACCCAGTTCTCTAGAGAACAGAAGGAACTGCTCTACTTGAATCTCCTCATTCATCGTGAAAAAATCATTATTATCTAAAAATCAACACTTATAAATACAGTCTTGAGTCAAGACTGATCATCCTGTGTTTAAGTCATGGTGATTTCAATGATGAGATTTCATTATTATTATTATTATTATCATTATTATTATTATTATTACGAGTATTGGGGAATTTTCTTCTCCAAAATGCATCTCTTAATTCAGCATTCAGAAATCACTACTTCTCTCTAAATCTGTGGTATCTTGCCTACATTTTTAACCAATACAACATAAACCTATGACATAAAGAGTCAGGAATAACAGGATCAGTAAAGAACTAAGTTCAGATTAAAGTCTCTTGGTATCTTTTGCTTTTGTCTGTATGCCATTGGTATAAATTATCGTTACCATCATTAAACAAAAAAGGCACTGTGTGAATTCTGTATTCCCTTGGTGATGCCATGAAAACAATATGCATGAAATAAATGTGATAGTTGCTATAAAGTCAACTTCCACAGTAGCTTTTAAAGTTTGCTATAAAAGTCTTTGGCAGTTGTGATGTTCATAGTGAATTCATCTCTTTCTTTTTAGTTCATTGTATATTTTGAAGCTATAAAATTAATATTTACAGGTATGCTATTGTATTGCTGTGTTACTTGTTACTGTATTAATGGACAGTTCATCATAAATAGAAATAACACTATATTCTCCTACAGCTTACTTAGTCAATGTTGTTTATTTCTATTACATTATTTCAGAAATCCTCACCTTGACAGCACTTGGAAATTTGTAAATATTCTGCTGCTTTTGGGCAGGACTTGAAATGCTCAGTAACCTCAGAATTCCAGACCAGTTTCCCTTTGCTGTTAGAATATGTGAGCTACACATATTTTAAAATAAAATTGGTATACAGGTGCCATGTGTAGAGCAGAGTGTTTTAACACATTCTATGAAATGTGGTATTTTAGGCAATATTTTACTCCAAGGAGATATTTCATTTAAACTCTTGATGATTTTGTATTTGTCTCTTATTTTCTCTCAAAAACTAGAAGTCTGTTTTGACAAGAATTTTAAACAGAACACTAATAGCATGGTAATTCTGCTCAGAAGCTGACAGTGCACAACTGGCATTGGGATAACCCCTTTCCCTGGCTGGAATTACAATCAGCCTTCAAAACTGATGTTGTTTAGGAGACAATGTTAATCTGCCTCGTGCTTACTCTCTTGAACAATAAGATCAGTTCAGGATTCCCTCAGGCAGAGTGTAATAATGGTTTGTCTCTTGCAGGAAAGGACATTTCCATTTATTAATTTTTGCTTTTTAACAAGGACTTGGACTTCAGCAATTGTAGATTTTGAACACACGGTGTTTCATCTGCCTGTGTGAAACCCTGAAAGCCAGAAGGGGAGGGGAGCAGCCCTGCTCTGAGCACTGTGCCTTGGGCAGATCGGATCACAGGAGACCATGGGAGACTTTTCTGGGTGGCAAAAGAAAGAGTCTGTTATCCAGGGAGGGGAGGAGATGGGGAAACCATTATAGCTTGGAGACATTTTAAAAGGCTGTAGAGGAAACGTGGGAGATCACAGTGTAGAACACCTCGTGCAGCATGTCCTGTGGCACAGGAGAAACAGGGACAGGCCTTTGGGAAACTCTCCTTAATCCTAGGAGTGAGGAAGTGGATCTGCGCTTCTCCCTGACAAGGGTCAGATCCCAAATTAGTCTTTGACTCTGTGTACTTTTGTACTTTGTGCTGTCTTGATGTCACCTGAGCAAACAGTCTGGACTGATAGCAGGGCTTAGCTGGACGTTTGCAGCTCCTTCTGCCCTTCCATCTGCTCATAGGTCATATGGATTTCTGACGTCACTTTAAAATTATAGCAATGGTTTCTGGGCCATGTTAACTTCATTATTAGCAGTGTCGAGCAGAATATCAAAGCAAAATTGGAGGAAAGAAAAGAATTTGAAGGCAGGGCCTGACTGTGTGTTATTTTTAGCACTTTTTGGAGTGACTGTTCTTAACTGCCAGGAGCTGACAAGCAGGAGAAACACAGTGTGAATCAAGATGTTCACTTGTCATCTGTTCACATGTTTAATTTGTGAATTTGACATGCAAATGGTTCCTGTGCCACTGGTGTTGATGTGGCTGAGTGATGTACCAGCCGTGCTGGTGCCTTAGAGCGGCTCTCTGGGGGCTGGGGTCTCACAGAAATGGGGGGTTCTGGCCATGGCCTGGAGGTTCTGTGGGGCTAGCATGAGGCATCCTCATTGGGTTACCAAGCAGGACATCCTAATGTGTGTTAGTTCTCTGTTGTGAGTCTGCTTGTTTACAATTTTTATAATAAAAACAGAGAAAGAAATCCCAAGAGGAGTTTTCAAAAGTAGGCGGTATTTTCGTCTATGCTGAAAGTGGGAAAATAGTCAAAAACCTCCCAAAGAGAATGAATACTTCTCACTCTCCAGAAGGCTCCAAGATGTTCAGCAGGAGACAAAACGTTCACTGGAGTGAGATCCTTATTTGCAGGTTCCCCCCCCAATGTGGTGTGGTGCCCACCTAGCCCGGGCACAGACAGCTCCAGAGCTCCACTGCTGGCCAGGGTCCCATGGCAGTGTGACCACCACAGGAGAGAGGGGACTTGTCACACAGAGCAGAGGGAGAGGCATTAAAAATCAGCAACTGTACCAGGAAAGGAAACTGAATACATTTGTCAGAGAGTAGAGATAGAAAAGGAGGAGGAGAGTAACTAGGAGAAAGAATGCATGGAGATGGATTATTGCAAGAGAATGAAGGAAGCCACAAGTGAAAAGTGAGGTGCAATCAGAGATAAAGGGGGTGAATTTAGTGAGGAAAACAACCATACCTCACTGAGTCTGGAAATCACTATGTCAAGCTGTTGTGTTAAGAGGTTTAATAGTTCTGTGATGTGCTTTGTGGCATGTACCGAGCTACAGCAATTCCATATAGTGAAAAAGACAATAGAAATGTTTCCACTTGCCAGTTTTTCCCAAGGCTTTCTGGTTTGTAACACTTTCTTGTCTATGGTATTTTTCCATACAGTCACAAGATTTCCCAGTATAATGTGTGTGAGGGCTGAACGATGGGAACAAGCAGGGTCTAACAGGATCTGCTGAAGAGCAATCAGTGTGTTAATGCTAGAGCTGGCAAGATCCAGCAGCAGAGCTGCAGAGTGGCAGAAGGGCACAGTATCCTTTATTCCTGTCGTGGTGTCCCTTCTGGCTCTGGTGGATGGGAAGAAGGGGGTGAGATTCCTGAGCTGCGAAATGTTCAGGATGACTCACAGCAAGGATTTACTCTCCTACCTACATACACACCACTCTGTGCAATTTGGTGGGATATTTTGGGTTGGTTGTGGCCCATGGCCTGTGTTTAGTGCATGGCTTGTGCTGCAGGAGGAGGGCCCAGCACAAGCTCCTGGGGCTCCTTCCTGGCTCTGCTGGGGACAGAAAGCCCCACTGCTCCTGGCCTGACACTCGGCAGATTCTTTGCTTGATTTTGCCTTTTTATCTGAAAGAGAAACAGTTCCCACTTTTGTGCAGAGTAGTGGGGAAAAAGTTGCATTGCCTCAGCCCCTTCTGATAGGGATGTTATTCCAAAAGCCTCAGCAGCTGATCTGGCCAAGGCACAGGAAAACGTGCTGTATTCCATAGTGCAGCTGGGCTCCAATTCTACCGGACTTTTTAAAGCACTAGTTTAACATTTTCTTCTGTGGTTCAAGTTAGCATTGAAATTCTGACAACAGCTGTTGCTTAATGTAGAAGTGGCAAATAGATTTTAAAATCAAAGACATTTTCCTTCCCAAATCACTTATATTCTTCCTACAGTACCTAAAATGATCATAAGGGTTATTGCTGGCTCATAGAACTAATGAATTGGATTTTAAACTCTGTATTTGCTACAGCTTATGACCCCTAATTTAGAAGATATATGAAGTGTGGAAAATGGGTATAGAAACAATTCTCCACTATTTGTATTCCCTTGTCTGATGATATGTAAAGGACTGATTTTAAAAAATTATTTTCTAAGTTCAATATATGAAGGCATGGGCATATACTGCTTTGTTATTGTTGTTATAAACAGACAGTAAAAAAAAAATTCCACTTCCCTTGGGAAGTATTATGTTAGTAAAACTAACTGTTGCAGAGTGAGCAAAATATTTCTTTAAAAATATCAGATGGTCTTGATTTTGTGAAGGGCTAAACCTTCAGTGCTGTACTGGCCTTGCACTGCTTTATTGTTTTTGTATCCCAGTAATTCCAGAGACTTCAGATGGAATCAAGATCCCTGTGTGCTGTTCCCTGCATAAGCTTAAGAATCAAGATCATCAGAATGGTACCTTAATAAAATCTTGTCATTTAAATTGTACTTGAGGTGATCAGTAAAATCAGGCTGTGGCAGTCCTGATCAGCGTTCATCTCCCTGCAGCTGTTTTCCTAATTAGTGCCCATGGGCCACTTCTCTGTATTTAGTTCCAGTGGAACAGAGCAGGGGCTTTCCAGAGGAGCTGGGTGCTCAGGATCCCTCACTGGGAAACCCCAGTGTGGGTCTGTGGCTTCTTGTGGGGTGGCAGCTCTGCAGACCTGTGGCTTTGGGGCTGGGTTCTGCAGCAGACACCACGTTAGTGCTGCAGAGCAGAATGCATCTGAGCTGCAGAGCCCTTCATCCTGAATGAAGTGCTGCTGTGGGATGCTGTAGCCTGTACCCTCACTGGTGGGAATGAGGATTTCAACACCAGCCACGGATTGTATGTCTTCTTCTTCTTCTTCTTCTTCTTTTCTTTTTTCTTTTTTTTATTGTTTTTTTTAATACTTTATTTCCTTCTTATCAGTGTCAAAGTGTATGACTACTGCAACTCCCTCATGTGAAAACCAGAGATCTGACTATGCTGTCTGGGGATGGGAGGATTAATGACTCATGCTAATTGTATGCTTGGAATATGCTGTTTGGAAGACTGTAAATATCTACGATCAACTGGAATGATCTGAAGTTAATTCTGAAGTTAATGCCCTGGCTGGGCATCTCAATCCTCTGCAGAACTGAAAGTACCAAAGTTTTTGTGGGACCTGTCTGAAGACACAGTTCCCTCCTCTTCTTCTCCCAGACCATAGAGCACCAGGAGATGATTGACAATCTCTGCTAATGCAGGAATTTGGCAGTGACACAAGCTGTGGGCTCAGTGGGACCGAGTGGGAGCTGTGTGCTTCTCCTCAGAGACCTGGCACTGGCGGCGATCGTCTGCCAGCCCCCCGTCCTGCCATTAGTTCTGCTTGTCCAAGGAGATTTTCCTTGGGCTCCTGTGGCTGCTGGTGCTGTCAGCCATGCCCCAGCTGGCTGCAGAACGTGCTCCCATCCCCTCCTTCCTGGCACCAGCCGAGCCACAGCCATGGGCTTGGCCTGCCTGGGGAGCCTCCCCAGCTCCTTCCCCTCGGAGCCCCTGCCTGCCAAGGGCTCGGCCACCTCCCAAACTTCCACACTGCTCTAACTCAAACTTGCCTTTTGTGGCTCCCAAGCCCTGCCCTGCCCTCTGCCCCAGCTTTGGTTTGCAGCTGTGCAGCCCTGCTTGCCGTCAGCGCTCCACGGAGTAAGGCATAAAAAGCTGACAACCTGGCATTTTTTCCTGCTGCTCTGTAATTTAAAGCTAAATATGGATCTGGGTCTGCCTTGGCTTGTTTTGGAATTGCCTCCTAGTTATTTTGGCACCGCTTCCCACCAGTGTAGTAGGCTGCCATGTGTATAGACTGTTATCTGTCAGGGATGTGACTCACTGTTCGCTTCAAGCAGTACCTAGATTACAATCAGTCCCTGAAACATAACCTCAGTTTCCGTCTGGCCCTGCTGGCAGAGCCTTCCTGAAGCTGCCCCAGGACCTCACTCTCACCTAGCGCTCCCCAGTCCCTTGGAGTTAACACCAGGTGGCACTCTCAGGTATTATCACTTTCAGGTTCATTTTACTTGGCTCTTAGAATTCCTACTTAACCCAACAGACTTTGTTTCCCAAATGACTTGTCTGCTTCAGTAAGATGCCTTTTAGGTACAGTGAGTAAGAAAAATGTAACCAAAATGCTACTGAGGGCTGCAAAAGTCAAGCCAAACCCCAGGACCAGGAGTGTGTGGAATTCAGGTCCTGCTCAGAGTATCAATTCCTCCTTTTTCAGAGAAAGAGTCCAACACCCCCCTGCTTTTGCTGGTTTTGTCAGCACAGTGTATGTGTTAGTAACTTGTTGCTTAGATGTTTGTTGAGTTTGAGTCAGATGTCATCTCTAAATGTGTGGATACTGCTAGAACATAAGTAAAAGAATTCATCCTCTGCACATGCCTTGGGTGGTGGGTAAGCTAAGCATTTTGAAGATGTATCACTGGTTATACAGTATGAAAACTTTTCACCAAGTTAGTGATTTCTGGGAGTTTGGATGGATCATTTTCTCTTATTTCTCAGCTCAGAAGAAGGCGGCCAGATTCCAGAAGATGATAACATTTTCAGTGAAAAGTTACTGACAGTTTAATAGAGAGAATAAATTTGTAGTTGCAACACTCACAATAGCAAAAATGGGTGTGTTTTTTATTCTGATAATAGAAGCAGCATTGTCGAAAATATCGACGTGGGAAAGCTCTTGTGAGTGCTATCAATAGGGAATTTTCTGAGGAAAAATTATAGGCTTTGGCTGGTGCCTAGAGTGGATAAATCCCCTTTTCACTGGACACCATTGCTCAGTGCAGCTTCAATATTTGCAGTTCAACACCTACAAGAAACTCAGGATTTTTCTTAGGGACAAAATGGTCCCATTCCAGCATTCACAGAGCAGTGCTCACAGCTGTCATATTGCGTTTCCAAGTACATTTAACTTTGCTCTTTGCTTGGAATGTAGAGAGGACTGGCCTTGGTAAGTCCTGTAACTGCTCATGGAGCACTTGCTCTTTGCTCCTTCCTGCTCTGCTTTAGGAATTAACCTGGACAGCCCCTGCTATTCCCAGAGTTCACTGCTGGTGGATTGAACATAAAATTAACATTGGGGCACACTGAAGAGCCTGTTTGTGGTTCTACTTTGCTACATCCCAGCTCACACTGCAAACAGAGTCACATCAGGTGACCTTGCAATGGATGCAGGGCTGCAGATGCATGCCTCGTTGTAATTTCAGCTTGACCAGCATTCTGTGTTTCAGAGCATATCGATCCTGCTCTTTGGACACGTGTAGTACTTCAATGTTTCCCAATCAGTTTTCCTTCGGCACAGCATCTCCCAGCTCCATGAGATGCTGCAGCATTTACACAGTACATTTCCTTCCTGTCGCAACATCCCGGAGCTATTTCTTCAGAGACAGATTGTTTGAGTTTCTGCAAGTCAAAGAATGTTCAGTGCTGCAGAAGAATCACTGAAGCTGCCATCACAGGGTACTGCTGGCTGCACACACCGCATTCTGTTCATTTCTTTCACCTTCCAAAACCTATTTGGAAAGCGCCCTTGGAGTGCTTTAAAAATGTTAACACGTTGTCAGTCACTATGCTGTCAGAGCTGTTCATTTGTCCTTTCTTGCTTACTTGGAGCTTAGAAATGATTAAAGAATGGAGCTGTTCCAGTAGCTTGTAAATACTGACAGCTTTTTCACTGCTCCCAGTTCCCAATAGGTTTGGCCAAACTCAACAGTAGTGAGCAAATATACAGGTAGTCCATGTGCCCAACTTTCTCCCTGTTTTTGTATCTAATTCCCTGCTAGAACAGATGCCACATGTTGTTTGCAGTGCAGCTCTGTGTGCCAGGTACAGAAGTTCTGTGGAGAAAATGAGTGCTCCCTCTGAGCCCTCAGGTGCTCACAGAGGTGCCACACCTGCCCTGGGCTGGCCACGCTGCCTGCAGAGCTGCTGGCTCTTTCCTTGTTCCCTCTCCAGGTGCTGTGAAATCACCATTCATAACAACTGATGGCCACTGTAGAAATAACCTCTTTTTTAAACAGCCCTTTTGCTATTGGAGGTCATATGTTTTCTGGGAGAATCCAAGAAATGCTTTTGTCACAGTCAAAAAGTGCTGTGGAAGGAGCTCTGAGAGAGTGAATAGAATGGATCTCTGTCACATTAAGAGCGTTCTCCCACTCTCATGATCTCAAATGTGGTATTTGATGTTGTTCAAGAACAAAGGTGGCCTTCAGCAGGGCGCCAGGCAAGGCAGAGCTGTAGACTGTGGTGCATCAGCCACACGTCCCATGGCTCTCACAGGGAGGCAGGGCTGGGCTCACGAGCTGGGCACATGATAAGGGACAGGGAGAGCTTTATTTGTTGTTTGTGTCTCTGTCTCCTTCTACCAGGAGAAGGAGCAGCTCAGCTGGCCCTGCCGTGCCCCAGGGGTGACTCCAGAGCTCCCTCCTGTGCACAGCAGTGACCTCTGAGCTGGGATTCCAGAGCAAGGTGCCCATGGAGAAACATTCCACCCCTTCCCTCTGCTGAATGCAGAGCCACAGCCAGGGCAGGAGAGCTCCATTCTGCACAACCCAAATGTTCTGTAACTCTTCAAGTGATTTCCTGTGCCAAAATAATTTGGACGTGCATATTTGAGCATTGACAATAATAGTTCTGTTGCCCTGTTTTTCTTTTTCCACACAAAATTGAAGCTTGAATTCACAGCTTCCTTGAATACATGTGTGTGGGTTTTTTAGAGGAACATCAAGGAATTATTTTCTTTTTTTCTGAACTTTGAGGTGCATCGTCTGACCTCAACAGACAATGTACTCAATCAAAAGAGCAGAGAATCCTGCAATGGATGTGAAAGGGCAGTGCAAACCAGCTCAGCCCTCCCAGGCCTGCTCGTGTGCAGTGCTCTGTGCCATAAACACGCCGTATGCCCCAGCCCCAGTTGTCAGAGCTCCTGTGCCTGTGCACTGGAGCCTTGGGAGCAGATGGTGCTGGAGCTGTGCCACGACAAGGCTTGCACATGCGAGTTACACACACAGACAAATCAGCTCCAAAGGGACTTCGTGTTACCCTGGCTGCTTGGTGCAACTCTGCAAGGACTTCTGCAGGTGTTGGCAGGAAATGAAGCTTTTACTCCCACTCTGAGAGTTTGGAAAATTTCCAGACACTTGTGAAACCCCACAATAACCAGGAGTTTGGTATAAGATGGAATGATGTCTCAATGCTAACCTCATTCACCATTGCAAGTCCATCAGATGGCCATTAAGGGTTCTGCAGTGTGAAAGCTGCTAGGAACAACTTCTCTGAAAGGAAATAGCTCTTTGTTTGCTTCCACCCTCAGGTACAGTTTTCTCTGAAGTGAAAAGCAAGAGTTATAAATTTTTTACATTTCATCTCCTTGCATGACAGATCAGGTTTTTTCAGAATCTTTGGTGAAGGATCCCAAGAACAGCATTTTGAAAATGCATGTGCACTTCCCAGGGAGGCTCCTCCCCAGTGTCCTCAGCCCTGGCATGAAATGATGGTGTGAGCAGCTTGCAGTGCCCATTGCTCCCCACATCCAAAAGTCCAGGTTTAACAGGAAAAAGGCTTATGACCTTTAAACACCTACTGTTTATGAATGTGATAATAGAATATTGAATATTACTTGTCCTGACACTAGGTTTTCTCTGTGATGGTGTGAGATCTCAGCAGTTTGAGATAAAGTTGGTGGTGGTGGTCCTGGAGCTCACTTTTATGAATAGAAAAAAGATCAAATTCATAACTGATTAAAACAAAGCTAAAAACGAAGTTTATGGAACACAGAATGAAAAATGGAATTCCAGTGTCTTTCAATTTGCAGTGTTTACACACTGTTAATCATCTCCAGCAGCCAGCAAGTAATTTTATTTTAAAATCTTTTGTGTGTTTTTATTTAAAATATAAATATGTATGCAATATGTAATGTTCAAAACTTACCCTAAAACATCTGGAGGCCACAAAAGAAAAAAAAAATAGCTCAGTCCTTTCTAAAGATGAGCACAGCTTTGCAAACTGGCCATTGGAAAGGAGTGGCTGGGCTTCCTGGGCCACCCTGGGCAGGTAACCAGCAATCTCTGCAGTGAGTCTCAAATCTCCTGTGGTTTCACAATATAAACCCTGAGCAGCCGAATCAGCAGATCATTCACATACAGGGTAATTTGGAAAGCTTTGGGGGAGGTTTGGACATTTTCATAATGTGCAGATCAAATATTCTTTCTTAGAGTCACGTTTAAAGATGAACTAAAGCAGTTTGCAGTTCAGAAGTGACTGCAACCTGTATCTTTTGTTCTGGGAAAAGAACTTAGGGTGAACCCCAGTAAGCCAGATCTGGGCACAGCCACTGCCCAGAGGCTCGGTGCTGAGTAACCCAACTGTAATTAATGGCAGAAAATCCCCAGGGTGTGAATTCCCAGCAAGCATGAAGGGATTACAGCCCAGCCCTTGGTGATGGATTGGTTGAGTCAGAGTGCACAACCTTTCAACCAAGATGCTGCCTAGCAGCAGATCTGTAGATACAGGCACTAGTTTTGCATTTTTGTTTTGTCTGTGTACAAACTTTTAACAGGAGCATCCCCATTCTCAGCCTCTCTTCAGTATTGAACTGTTCAGTGTTAAACAAAACTGGTGAATATGAGTATTTTATACATACAAAGTAAGAAATTCAGGGTATTAAAATCAGGAAGTAGCTGGGGTTTTATAAGATGCCTGAGAATTCAGCTTAATGCTGAATATGAAGAGTAATACTCATAGAAAGTGAGTGAGTACAACCGACAGCATATCAGGAGTTTAGTCTAGGTGAAGGTGAAAATGATAATCCAGAGACTTGTGTGTTACTTTTGCCAGCACAAACTCTGCCTCAGCAGGGCTTTGTTCCCCCTCCTTTCCCTGCTGCTGCTCGCTGTCTCCTGGGTGCTTTGGCTGTGAACACAAGCAATATTTTACCCAAATGTCACGCCTAATTGCACGTGCTAATGCTCTGTGCATGAGAGATGAGCTGTACAAAGGAGCTTCCTTCCACCTATTCCGACAGCACAGAACAGCTCAAGATGCAACCTACTTTTACAGGGTGGAACTAAGATTAGAGGACAATTTTCCATGTAGATAAATACACTTATCCAGCTTTATTCTGCTGACGGCAGCATTTTCAGACTGGGACATAACTGATTGTACTGGAGTGTGGTTTAGAACAATATTCACTCCAGAAACAAGCTTTTAGATATCAAAACTCTGGAGAGTATTTTTCGTGGGAAGGTAGGAACCTGGAGGCTGTGTTTGACAATGCTGTGCACATCCTTATGCTTAGACTCAGTTGTTTAAAGCAGCAGGATTAAATCCGGGGTCCGATAAGCTCAAAAGGCATCTTTTGCCAAAAAAACCCGACAATTCAAACCCAAGAATGTCACTGTGGTCTATTTTTTAAAATATCTGATCACCAATTGCTCATAAGAGTGAGAGGAATGTCACGTTTTGTCTTCACAAACAAGCTGTGGATCTGCTGGTAGATAAGGCTAGCATTGAGAGATAAAAGAAACAGTGGGATGGATTCCACTGATTGATGAATGGAAAAATATATTTGCCTTTACAAACAAACTGTAGGTTTGCCGATAAATGAAATTGGATATTGGAAAATGAAAGAAGCAATGAGGAAAACCTATGACTTCTGTAAGAATTAAAAATTAAAAGGAAGGGTTATACATTAGAGGGGAATCTCAGGTGTCAGGCGTTCCGGGAAGTC
>JANRGV010000002.1:24215699-24228653 GCA_024734035.1 Alethe castanea | reverse complement strand
TGCCTTGGTTTGGTTAAGCCCTGCTGTGCACATCTGGACTGTGCCTTGGTTTAGTTAAGCCCTGCTGTGCACACGTGCACAGTGCCTTGGTTTGGTTAAGCCCTGCTGTGCACATCTGGACTGTGCCTTGGTTTAGTTAAGCCCTGCTGTGCACACGTGGAGGATCAGCTGCTGTTCAGCCTGGTCTGCTCCTCACGTGTTTGAGGTGTGTTCCTAAAGCAAACTGTGGAGAACATCACTTGGAAAAAGGTGGCAGATTTGAAGAGCCACTGTTAGTGATGAAAAATGGAATAAAGGGTTGGAATTAAATAAAGCAGATTTAAAAATATTGGAGCTTAATGTGAGCTCATGTGTCCTTTTCCTTTTCCTTTCATTTCCTTAATGTTTTCTGTGCCATATGAGAACTTTTTTATGAACTGGTTGACTCCAGGGAGTTGAGGATTCTTGCAGTGCATGCTGATGTGCAAAGGCTGCAGCCAGGGCAGTTTTTCATGTGTGAGGGGTGACTGTAGAGCTGATCTGTGGACTGTTCCAGCCAGAGGGGGATTTCCAGTGAGCATCACAGAAATCAAGGCTTGTGCTTTGGGAACTTGGGAGTGCAAAAAGCAGTGGGAGGCTTCCAGTGGCCAGAGACTCACGTGGGACAGAGCACAGACATCAGGGAAATTGTCAGGACAAGCATGGTTAGGGATAGAGGCAGCTCAGGATTTTGGGCTCTGTGCCCATGTTCAGCGTTTCCAGTCCATGTTTGGCTCCAGTGGAGGGTGGCAGGATGTGGAGCACTGCCCTGCCCCAGCAGCACATGGCTTTTGTCCTTGGCTCAGCAGCCACAGCCCTGTGCCCATCCAGCACTTCTGCTGTGCTGCCTTTAACTGCAAGAGGAAATGTGTTAATGGGTGTTTGAAGTAGTTCCATTTCTTTTCCAAGCCCATTTCTGGAAATTCTGGTCTGAGCAGCTCAGTGATGCTGTTAGGTTGTGGCAGTGGGAGGGGGCAGTGCCTGTGCCAGGGCTGCTCAGCTGGCAGGGGACAGCAGTGCCCTGCCCAGGAGGGGTGGCCTCGGCTGGCACAGAGCAGCCCTGCTGCCAGCAGCTCACGGCTGGGGCTCGTGTCAGGTGCATGCTGTGAGAGGAGGGTGCCATTTGCACGTGAAGTGAGCAGTCCCTCTGAACCCCGCAGGTTCTTCGAGGAGCTGGAGGCAAGGCACCAGCGCAGCGTTTTCATCGATGACATCGGCGACATCGTGGCACGGCACGCGGGCTCCAGCTTCGACCCCTACGTGAAGTACTGCAGCAACGAGGTGTACCAGCAGCGCACCCTGCAGAGGCTGCTGTGAGTGGGACAGGGCCAGGGGCTGCTCTGAGTGGGAGAATGGCAGAAATTGCTGTGAGTGTGAGTGAGAGCGTGGGCATGGCAGGGACTGCTGTGAGTGGGAGAGGGCCAGGGGCTGCTGTGAGTGGGAGAGGGCCAGGGGCTGCTCTGAGTGAGAGAGTGGCAGAAATTGCTGTGAGAGTGAGTGAGAGCGTGGGCATGGCAGGGACTGCTGTGAGTGTGAGTGTGGGAATGGCAGGGACTGCTCTGAGTGTGAGAGTGTGGGCACAGCAGAGATTGCTGTGAGTGTGAGTGTGGCAGAGGCTGCTGTGAGTGAGAGAATGGCAGAAATTGCTGTGAGTGTGGCAGGGACTGCTGTGAGTGTGGCAGGGATTGCTGTGAGTGTGAGTGTGGCAGAGCCTGCTGGGGCTGGCCTGAGCCTCCAGCCAGCCTGGGCTGTCCCTGACTGATGGGCACCTTCCTCTCAGGGGACTGCACAGCCCCTCCCTGCCACGGCTCATGGCTCCCACTGCCCTCCTCCATCACTTCAGTGTCCCACAGTGTCACTGTGGCCCTGTGTGGCACATCTGGCTCTGCCCTCACACTCGGGGGTGGCAGCTCCTGAGGTTTAATGTCAGTGCTGGGGCTGGTGGATCTGAGGGAATAAAGCTGAAGGCTGGGGTGGTCTGACTCCTGCAAATCACACTTCATTTTTTATAGAATAATGGTTCATTTAAAATTGAGCAACTTGCACAAGTGTTTGGTCACACATTCCGTTGAACTCTTGCCCCTCTCTCTCCCCAGAGCCACAAATGCAGCGTTTAAGGAGGTGCTGTCCCGGATCGAGTCCCACGAGGATTGCAGGAACCTGCCCATGATCTCCTTCCTCATCCTCCCCATGCAGAGAGTCACTCGTCTCCCCCTGCTGATGGATGTGAGAGCACCTTCCTCCTTCCTTGCTGCTTGTTCTTGCAGTGTTAACATCCTCCCATTCAGTTCTGCTTCTCTCCAGTCTCTTCATGCCTTCTCCCTCACACCAGCCCTGGGCTATGGGTTGTGAATTCCTGCTGCATTTGTTTGCTGGCTGGGACTGGGCCCTCCTGCTCCCCCGTTCACAAGTTAAATACTTGGATGTTCTAATCAGAAAATTGTACAGGAGAGGGTCAAAATGGTTCTGAAACTCAGGAGGAACCAGCACAGGAATGATATGTAGTGCAGGGATTGAAATGAACCCTGCAGCTGAAAACAAGGCCTGCTGCCTGTAGGTTGGGTGGGGGCCTCTGGCAGGGAATGCTGAGGGAAGCTGAAGGCTGGACACCATTCCCAGGGGAGCTTTGTGAGTGGCACTGAGCTGGCCCTCCCTGTGCAGTGATGGAAGTGCCAGGGAGTGTTTGCCAGGCTCAGTTCACACCAGGAGCTGGGGTAATTCAGTTCAGGTGCCAGGACTGAGTGAGGAGCTGGGCCACCAGCAGGAGTGCACATTGTGACCAGGCTCAGGTTCCAGCACTGGTACAAGCCAGAAACAGAACTGATCATTTTGTTATGTGTATTTTTAAATTGAGCACTGGTGAATTTGATCACCTGCACAGTTCATTCACAGGCATTGAATTCTCTCTTCGCTGCTCTACATTTCTAGGTAAAAAATGGAATAATAATCCAGTATTCCTGCAGTGTGTCACTGGGATGTCTTCCCCTTCTTGGATTTTTCTTTTCTTATAGCTCCTTCCCCTCTTTGGCTGAAATTATCTAAACAGTCAAATCGAGCATTTTATTTCCCTCTGTTTCAGTTTTGTTTTTTGTTTGGAGATGGTTGTATGAACCTTGTTTTGAGAGGTGCAAAGCCTCACTTTGTTCCCAAACCTCTCCAGGGAGTGTGCCCAAGTGTCTGGTGTTCCCTCTTTATCTCAGTCCACAGCTGTGATGCAGCTCCTGGATTTCAGTTAAGATGGGAAATCTCTGGGGGTTGCAATCTCTGCTGCTTGGTCCTCTGAAGTAACTGATGTTTTCTTTCAGACTATTTGCCAGAAAACCCCCAAGGATTCAGCAAAATACGAGAACTGCAAGCAGGCTCTGAAAGAAGTCAGCAAGGTACATTCTCAGGTTATTCTGTGTGCTTCCAGGGAAAAATGAATGTTTTCCATGTATAAATAATGCAGGCAGGAAAAGCACTGAAGCATGAAAGCTCTACATTGTATTTAAGGAAGGGCACTGGAGGCTGGGTTTGTGCAGAATTATTGGTTCCTACTTGGGGAGAGATCCCAAAGTGGGATGATAGCGTGGTGGTTCTGGGTTTGTGTGTGGGGAGTTAATCCAGCTGGGAGGGGAGGGTGTGTTTGGAGCTGATCAGCCTGGGTGAGAGCAGTGGCTCCAACTTGGGCTGGAGCTTTGTTCCCCAGGAGAATCACAGATGCCTGTGGGATCCCTGGGTGAGGGGATCAGCCCTGCAGACCCTCCTGGGGTGGGTGTGCTTTGCTGGGGTCTGTGCCCCAGAATGCCTTCAGGGGAGCAGCAGTGGGGCTGGGGGCTCAGCCCTGCTCACTGCAGACCCTCCTGGGGTGGCTGTGCCCTGCTGGGCTCTGTGCCCTGCTGGGGTCTGTGCCCCTGCAGTCCCTTCCAGGGAGCAGCAGTGGGGCTGGGGGCTCAGCCCTGCTCACTGCAGACCCTCCTGGGGTGGCTGTGCCCTGCTGGGGTCTGTGCCCTGCTGGGGTCTGTGCCCCTGCAGACCCTCCTGGGGTGGCTGTGCCCTGCTGGGCTCTGTGCCCCTGCAGTCCCTTCCAGGGAGCAGCAGTGGGGCTGGGGGCTCAGCCCTGCTCAGCCCTCTCTGCCCACAGCTCGTGCGTCTGTGCAACGAGGGCGCCCGCACCATGGAGAGGACGGAGATGATGTACACCATTAACTCCCAGCTGGAGTTCAAAATCAAGGTAGGATCTGGATCCTATTCCTGACCAATGGGGACAGTGAACTGTGGGACTTTCCCAGCATGGTCATCCACAGTGGTTGTTGCAAAGAAGTGATCTGTTGTGGCATGACAGAAATTAAAACTTTTGGTTAAGAATTTTAATTTTAATAGAAGGTGATGCTACAGCACAAGGGATTTTGAATAAATACTGAGTGAAGGGTATTTACTGTAAAGATAAAGCTGCTGTGAAGATTTTTGGCATTAGGAGAGAGGCCAAAGGCTGCTGCTCAGTGCTGAGATTCTCTTATGTACCTGATGGGAAAGGTGTGCCTGGGAGAACACTTCAGGCCAGGGAAGGACCCAGGGGGTGTTTGTCCTTCCCCTTAAGGGTGGGATATCACAGGTTTCTAGCAAAAGCTTCCTGTACAATCAGTCTTTTGTAGGAAACAGCAGCAGACCCTGTCATAGGTGGGGGAGGTTTATGGGACTTTCAAGTACATTTATTGTTCCTATTCAATGTTTGCTGCAATCCTGTTTCTGTATTTGATGTCTGATACCATTACACAGTGAGGATTCTTTTGGTAGAAGATTGTTTCATTATCAGGCATGTAGTGAGTGAGGTTGGTTCATGGTTTTAAAAGCACAGCTCTTGAAAGGCTCTGGGTCAGGCTTGGGGCAAATGCTGCCTCCAGAAAGACATTTTCAACTTGCCTAAAGTATTTTTATTCTCAGACTTTGTCTAAAAAACTGACAGTAATAACATTTGCTTATAGCAACAGCAGCAACAAATACAACACTTCTGAGCAAGTGACACCAGAGCATTTCCTGGTGGGTGGGAACAGAGTGAAGTCTTCAGTGAGTCCAGCCCAGCGTCAGGGCTGAGCTGCTCTGTGGTTCCACTCAGACCCCACGAGTCCCTCGGGGTCTGGAGTCCCTCACCTTCCCCTGGGACAGGGTTGGCTGTCCCTCCTGTGCTGTCCATCCCTCCCTGTCCATCCCTGTGTGTCCCTGTCCACCCCTGTGTGTCCCTGTGTGTCCCTGTCCATCCCTGTCCATCCCTCCCTGTCCATCCCTGTGTGTCCCTGTCCATCCCTCCCTGTCCACCCCTGTGTGTCCCTGTCCATCCCTCTGTGTCCCTGTCCATCCCTCTGTGTCCCTGTCCATCCCTGTGTGTCCCTGTCCATCCCTCCCTGTCCATCCCTCCCTGTCCATCCCTGTGTGTCCCTGTCCATCCCTCCCTGTCCATCCCTCCCTGTCCCTGTCCATCCCTCCCTGTCCCTGTCCATCCCTCTGTCCCTCCTGGGTGACCCCACCCTGCCCTGGAGCAGCTCCTGAGGGGCCCTGGCAGCAGCAGCAGCTTTGGGGGCTTTTTATCTTTCAGTGCTTTTGTGTGAGATTTCCCTCTGTGTGTCCAAGCCCCAGCCCTGCAGCCCCTCAGGCCCCAGGGTGGGGAAGCCCTGCTCTGGTTAAATGCATTTTTCACTTTTTCACAGAAAAGAGCCTCTTTTCTGCAGCAGGGACAGAGTGCATGTGATTTGCTCTTTTGGCAATTAAGAAAAAATTAAATTAAAACCAAGCTGCCTCTGGAAGGGAGTCAATTAGAAAAATGGGATAAACTCATTTGGAGTACAGATTAGAGGAACTTTTTGTTCATCCTCAAATAGAACTTTTAAAACTATTTTTTGCTTGTAAACCAGTCATCATGGGACTGTAACTCTGTTTTATAGCCATTATAAATTAGTTAAAGTATTTCTGTTCTTGCCCAGCCTCACAGAGTTTTGGAGATTTGTTTATTATTTTATTAGATGTAACTGTGGAGAACTTCATGGGAGCCCAAGGGAAGTGACTCAAATCTCCTGTTGCTTGTGTACATGGCTCAACTGTAGAATTAAAATTTTAATTAAGTTTCAGCAGTTTTTGTTCTTAAATTTTGCATCTTTTGCACGAGAGAAGCTGTGGGGGTTTGTTTGAGGGAGTCAGTGTTTGTCCTTGCAGCAGTGAGGTCTCAGTCCCAGGCTGGGTTTGGGTTTGGCTCAGCAGGTACAGGCAGGCTGCAGTTGGCTCAGCCAAGGGATTAAGGGATACAAAAAGCCAGCAGAATGGGGCAGGCAGCTGACAAACTGCACCGAGGGAGGTTGTTTAAAAGCATTAAATGAGGGGAAACAGGCAGTTGTGTTCATTAGTGTGGCCCTTGCTGTGCCTGGAGTGTGTGTCTGGGGCAGCCTCAGAGGATCTGTGTGACAGGACAGTCCCACCTGTCCCTCCATCTTCCTGCCCAGAGAACACAAGGTTCTCCTGTGGGCTCTGAGTCTCCTGCAGCTGGGAATTATGGCATCAATAAAGGCAAATCCTCACACCAGGCAGCTCCTTGGGCTTTGGTGCAGCTGCTGCAGGTGTTGGCCCTCCCCGAGGGAAAAAGGAGCTGCTGCTCCATCCACGTGAGCTGGGTGAGGAGAGGAGCTGTGGGATCCCAAATCAGGCACTTGTGGTAAAGCCTGGCAGGGAACTGAGACTGCAGGAGCCAGAGAGAGCAGCCAGGCCAGGGAGCCTTCCCTCGTGCCGGGAGGGAGAGCACGGCCAGGGTGTGGAAGGAAGAAAGTTAGCTAGTTAGCTAGTTATTTAGCTAGCTAGTTAGTTACTTAGCTAGTTAGGTAATTAGTTAGTTATTTAGCTAGTTAGTTAGCTGGCTAGCTAGTTAGTTCGTTAGTTAGTTGTAGCTGCACTGCCCAGGGCAGGAAGGTTTGTCCAGCCCTGCCCACCTTTCCCGGTGACACCAGCCCAGGGAATGTCACCTCTGCTCCCAGGTGAGGACACTCCCCTGTCCCCAGGGCTCTCACTCTGCAGACACACGGGCCTGGCTCCGTGCCCTCAGGAGGTCTCAGTGTGTTCCATGCCCAGTGTGACCAGTCAGGTCTGTTGGGTCCTGTTTTCCATGAGCAGAGGTGACAGTGCCCGAGGGATTCCCAGGCATTTGCAGCTGCTGCCCGTGTGCCGTAGCAGTGATGGAGTCCCTTGAACTTTGGTAACCTCTTTGTGTTTATAATCTCTGAGCTTTGTGTTTATTCAAGCATTTTTCCCAAGTGGATCACACTTTGTTACCGTTTTTAAAAGCTCTCTCATTTGGAAGGATTACAGTGTGATTTTCTTGCCTTGCAGCCTTTTCCATTGGTTTCCTCTTCACGGTGGTTGGTGAAGAGGGGTGAATTAACAGCATATGTAGAAGACACTGGACTTTTTTCCAAAAGAACCTCTAAGCAGCAGGTGTACCTCTTCCTCTTCAACGACGTCCTCATCATCACCAAGAAGAAGAGGTAAGAGCTTCACCAGCATAAAACTGCTTTTGTGTTCAGTCCCTGAATCACAGTGACTTTAACGTGATCCTGGCTGTGGAATGAGTTCAGGAGTTACTTGAGCCTCTGCCATGGGTTACAAACAACAAGTAGCTGCTTGTTAAACAGGATTTACTTTTGGCAAACACAGTTGGGATTCCAAATGGTCAGACAGACGAAAGGTTTGGGAAGGATGAAGTGTTGGGAATGTCCCTTCCCCTCCACGCTTCCCACGATGCCAGGAGTTGCCAGAGCCCATTCCCAGTGCTGGGCTGGGCTGAGCCTGCTCCCACCCTCAGTGCTGCCCTGGCACCACAGCAGTGCACACAAATGTCTGTGCCTGCCTGGGGCTGCATGTTTGTGGTTTTCCTCGAGCAGCCAAATCTCAGAAGATTGTTAACATGGCACTAAGACATCTCTGCTCGCTTTGTGCTGAAAATGGCCATTTGTGAGGCTGCACTTGGGGCTTTACCCAGAGTTAGCTCCAGCCCTGGCTCAGCAGCCCCTGCCTGGCCTGTCCTGGCTCTGTGTGCTGGAGCTGCCCAGAGCTGTGGCTCTGGGCTGTGGGGACACTGCAGAGGAGGGAGCCAAAGGGGCTCCACTCACAGGGACTGGGCAGGAGGGGACACGGGGACTTGGGATGTGCTCAAGGCTTTGAAAGGAATAAAAATCTGCTTTTCCCCACTGCCCAGCTCGTTGTTTATTGGGGCTGTTTCTTCTGCCAGTTGTCCTTGTAGCCCCTGCTGGGTGTAGACACAATCTGATTTTTTAAAAATCATTAAAAGTGACATAGTACTTGGCAAGCACTAATGCAGAGTCCTGAGAGGAGCAGTCAGTGCCAGCAGGCTGGGGTGCTGGGTCCTGGGCAGAGGCCAGCTGAGATGTGGCTGGTGCTGGGGAAGGGTCAGCTCTGTGCTGCTCACACAGGCCTGGCTGTGGGCTGGGTCAGGGCCTGAGGTGAGATCAGAGCAGCTTTAACTCTGACTGCTTTGGCTGGGTTTGGATTCCCTTCAGCTGGAGTCTGATCCAGCGGGTTTGTGGGATGGAAGTGAGGAGTAGGAAGGATTTGTAGAGGTTTATCTGTTTATTAATTAGAAGAAATGTTGTTATGATTAGCTGTGCACATGTACAGACTAGTTTGATTGATTCATAAGAAATACATTTATTATTCATCGCATAAATGCATAGACACATTTCTTTTTCAGGCAGAAGATTCCCAGGTAGTGATGGCAGCAGTCCCAGCTGGGATTGCCAGTTCTTCCCTTGGCTAAGGAGTTATTCAGACTAAAATACTGATCTGGCATCTTTAAAAAACAAAACAACCACACCCCACAAAATCCCCAAAAAAACCAGAACCCACCTCTTCAAAAAGCCAAGCCCCAACCAACCCTTTCCCTGGTTCAGAGCACCTGGGCAGGATGGGTTCCATGGGAAGCCTGCTCTGTGTCCATCGTTTGGGGGTCACCAAGCTGTTCTCCCAGCAGGGAGCACCCAGAGCCGTGCCAGTGTTCATCTCCCAGAGCTGAACCGGGGCTGGGTGTCACACACAGCCCTGGCAGAGCTGCTCACCCCGTGTGGGGCCGGGAGGCGCTGGAAGGACTGTCCCTGTCCCTGCCCCTGTCCCTGCCCCGGGGTTAGGTGTGCATGGGGCTGAGAACAGAACCCGAACCTGACCTGGTGTGGGGCTGGGAGGTGCTGGAAGGACTGCCCCTGTCCTTGTCCCTGGGTTAGGTGTGTGTGGGGCTGAGAACAGAACCCAAACCTGACCTGGTGTGGAGCTGGGAGGCACTGGAAGGACTGTCCCTGTCCCTGCCCCTGCCCCTGTCCCTGCCTCTGTCCCTGTCCCTGTCCCTGTCCCTGGGTTAGGTGTGTGTGCGGCTGAGAACAGAACCCAAACCTGACCTGGTGTGGGGCCAGGAGGTGCTGGAAGGACTGTCCCTGTCCCTGTCCCTGTCCCTGTCCCTGTCCCTGTCCCTGTCCCTGCCCCTGTCCCTGGCCCTGCCCCAGGGTTAGGTGTGCGTGCGGCTGAGAACAGAACCCGAAGCCGACGCGGTGTTTGCTTGCTGTGCCCGCAGCGAGGAGAGCTACGCCGTGAGCGAGTACTCGCTGCGGGAGCAGCTGCTGGTGCTGCCGTGTGCCGGGGAGGAGCCCGGCCCCTGTCCGGGCCGCGGCGCGGCGGTGCTGCAGCCCAGGAGCGCCGCCCCGCGCCCCTTCCGCCTCGTGCTGCTCTGCAACCACGCGGGGGACAGGGCGGAGCTGCTGCTGGGAGCCGAGACCGCGTGAGTACCCTTACTGCGCGGTGAGTACCCTTACTGCTCGGTGAGTACCGTTACTGCGCGGTGAGTACCCTTACTGCGCGGTGAGCACCGTTACTGCTCAGGGAGTACCCTTACTGAGCGGTGAGCACCGTTACTGCTCAGGGAGTACCCCTACTGCGCGGTGAGTACCCTTACTGCGCGGTGAGTACCCTTACTGCGCGGTGAGTACCCTTACTGAGCGGTGAGTACCGCTACTGCTCAGGGAGTGCTGTCACTGCTCAGGGAGTACTGTTACTGCTCAGGGAGTACTGTTACTGCTCAGTGAGTGCTGTTACTGCTCAGGGAGTGCTGTTACTGCTCAGGGAGTACTGTTACTGCTCAGTGAGTACCGTTACTGCTCAGGGAGTACCCTTACTGCTCAGTGAGTACCGTTACTGTGCAGTGAGTGCCCTTACTGCTCAGGGAGTACTGTTACTGCTCAGTGAGTACCCTTACTGCTCAGGGAGTACCGTTACTGCTCAGTGAGTACCGTTACTGCGCAGTGAGTACCCTTACTGCTCAGGGAGTACTGTTACTGCTCAGGGAGTGCTGTTACTGCTCAGGGAGTGCCGTTACTGCTCAGGGAGTACCGTTACTGCTCAGGGAGTACCGTTACTGTGCGGTGAGTACAGTTACTGCTCAGGGAGTACTGTTACTGCTCAGGGAGTACCGTTACTGCTCAGTGAGTACCCTTACTGCGCGGTGAGTACCGTTACTGCTCAGTGAGTACCCTTACTGCGCGGTGAGTACCGTTACTGCTCAGTGAGTACCCTTACTGTGCAGTGAGTACCCTTACTGCTCAGGGAGTGCTGTTACTGCGCAGTGAGTACCCTTACTGCTCAGGGAGTACCATTACTGCGCAGTGAGTACCCTTACTGCGCAGTGAGTACAGTTACTGCTCAGGGAGTACAGTTACTGCTCAGGGAGTACAGTTACTGCTCAGGGAGTACCGTTACTGCTCAGGGAGTACCGTTACTGCTCAGGGAGTACTGTTACTGCACAGTGAGTACCGTTACTGCTCACTGAGTACCGTTACTGCGCAGTGAGTGCTGTTACTGCACAGTGAGTACCGTTACTGCTCACTGAGTACCGTTACTGCGCAGTGAGTGCTGTCACTGCTCAGGGAGTACCGTTACTGTTCAGCGAGTACAGTTACTGCTCAGCGAGTACAGTTACTGCACAGTGAGTACCGTTACTGCTCAGTGAGGGATGGTGCCCATGGCCATGCAGGGGTGCTGCAGCAGTGGCACAGAGCAGGGATGGTGCAGCAGTGGCACAGAGCAGGGATGGTGCCCGTGGCTGTGCAGGGATGGTGCCCATGGCCGTGCAGGGGTGCTGCAGCAGTGGCACAGAGCAGGGTCCATGCAGGAGGAGCCCTGCTCTCCTGGCACCCTCAGGAGTGTCCTGTCCTGCCTTAGGAGCCAGCAGCAGCCAGGGCCTGCTCTGGGATGAGCGTGTGCCATCAACTTCCACACAAGCTCCCAGCACTGAAAGAGCTCATTTGTTCTGGGGAGAGCTGGAGGCAGGACAGAGACAGGAGGGGCAGTGCTCCAGACATGTCCCTGCTGGAAAAATCGATAGTTTTAGGTTGGCTTTCAAAGTTTAGAATAACTATGAAAGGAACTGAAGATCATCAGTGCTGTCTATTAAAGATGTCATTATGAAGGCAGGAGATGATTCAGACTTGTTTGGAAATGCAGTTTTATTGGGGAAAAAATGCAGGACATTTTTAGTTGTCTGGGCTTTGTATGAAAAGACATTTTGTTCTGCAGACTTATTATTGATTTGTTTTGTGCTGTTTGCAGTATAAATAGCAGTCCAGCTGATTGTCACTCAGAGCAAGAGTCTGAAAAGAATTCCTGTATTTTAAGTTACCTATTTTTATAATCTTGTCCTTTGAGAGGGAGGGGATTTCCAAGGCCAAACAGTTCAGCATGCCTTTGGAATAGTTTTGTGCAGGTAAAACTGAGATGTTTTCTCTGCCACGAAGATTTCCAGCACGGTTTGATCCTGTTTTGCCACCTCCTGTGGCGTGTGGGTGCCAAGGACAAAAGTGCCAGTGTTTGGTGAGAACTTTCCGTCGCCCTGTGAGGAGGGGGAGAATACAGAAGTGATGATACACAGGGGTTACTCGCAGGTGCAAGGACGGAGGTGCTGGCACTGGAGGAAGGCAGGGCAGCTCAGTGCTGCCCGTGGTGCAGGGCTGAGTGAGGACACTGTGTGTGCTTTGCAGGAGTGACAGAGCCCGCTGGATCACGGCGCTGGGCCAGGACAGCGACGGGCAGCACACGGACAGGACCAGTGAGTCACAGCTGTGGGGCAGCGCTGCCTCAGTGGGGCTGGGCCGGGGGGGAAACTGGTGTGGACATTTTTAAATCAAATGGTGATGTGCTGTAATGAAAGCCTGGTTTAACTGAGCTCTCTCCTTCCCCAGCGCTGGCTCAGGTGGAGACCATCAGAACGTACACAGCCAAGCAGGCCGACGAGCTCTCGCTCCAGGTCGCTGATGTCGTTCTGGTTTATCAAAAAGTGAATGATGGTGAGTGAGGGTTTTGCTGTCAGTAACTATTTGTCACCTCTGCAGGGGGATCCAGCTACAAGAACTTGTTTCCTATTAGCACAGGGCTGCAGTGAGTAAAAGTTCAGCTTCCAAGGAAAACATGAATGTTTGGGTTCAGGTTTCTAAAGGAAGCAGCAGATACAACCAGCTGTAGAATGTGGCTGTGGGCCAGTTTTGGCATGGGAGGTGTCCACAAGTAGGAAATTGAATTTGTCTAAAACCACGGCGATCAGCCATTCTAGTGAGTGCCAGGGTTGTCCAAGAGAAACATCCCCAGTCGTGCCATGGCCTGGCTTTCCTGCTACAGCTCTGGCACAGGGTGGTTGCTGAGGTTTTCCAGAGGATCAGGTATCCCAAGATCAGTGATTCTTGCCCAGACCTGCCCTCAATTGCACTGATAGCCCCAAGTGCTGGCTCAGGGATCCAGGACACTGTCAGCACTTGAATGGCAAAAAAGAGTGAAATTGTGCAACACTTCGCACATCGTATTTTTCCCTATATGAAAAGTACTGCAACTGAAATTTCTTAACATCTCCTTTTATGGATATTGCTTTCCACT
>JANRGV010000002.1:24196153-24212457 GCA_024734035.1 Alethe castanea | reverse complement strand
GGCCCCGGGGCTGCTCTGGGCTGCTCGGAGCTGCTCGGAGCTGCTCGGAGCCGCTCTGCGCCGCCCCGAGGCCGCCCCGAGGCCGCCCGCGCCGCGCCTCAGCTGCCGCGCTCGCCCTGGAAGCGCGGCGCGAAGTTGCGCAGCGCCTCGTTCTCCTGCGTGGTGATGAGGTCGATGATGGCCGTCAGCAGCGCCGTGTCGCGGCTCCGCAGCGCCTTCCAGTCCACCGGCCGCGGCCGCTCGATCTTCTCCTGCAGCAGCTCGTCCAGCTCCCGCCGCAGGTTCTGGGAAGTGGTGCAGGGGAGGGAGGGAACAGGAAGGAGACGGGCGGTGAGAGCTGCACAGAGCATCGGCAGCATTCCAGAGCTCGGGCCCTCTGCTCTGCTGACCCTCACTCCTGCTCCTCTCCCATCAGCCCACTTCCACAGTGCTGTCTGCAGCATCTAACACTCTCTCTCATGAGACTCACAGCTCTGGGTGTGATGCCTCTAACAGCCCACCTAGCACTTAGCTAAAAAGACTGGTTGAAAATAAAAATAAAATTAAAAAAGAGTCAGGTAGGATTTCTAGGATCTAATATTAAACAGTTCTATGGAACCCACTCCTGTTAACTAAGAAGCCACACTCTCATGTTTCCATACCCATGTGGATATTTCCAAGTCATCCTACAGCTTCTGTGCCAAATTACAACTCTTTTGTTTACTTTGTGTGCTTGAACTGCTCGCTGGGAGTGCATTTCAAACATGATCTCCCTGAGTGATGAATCAACAGGCCCACAGGAATATCAAATCTAGAAATCCCTAAGCAGAACCAGTGTTACACTGAGCCTTCCAGGTACATTAATTTGAAGTAGTCACCTTGACCAAGTGTGCTATTTTTTCTGGAGACTGGAAAACAATCCACTCATCCACAGCGATGGTGTCCTGGTCCTTGTCCTTCTGAATGGATATATCCCCTCCAAAGAACAAGAGGCAGTATGGAGACACCTCTGTACAATCATACAGGTAAATCTGCACAACAACAGAATTGTCTGGTCACTCTCCAAACATCTCAAGTGCCATCAGTAATCCTTAATACTCCTACAGAATTCCAGGAAGAGCATTACTCAGTTACTCACAAATGCTGAAGATGCATGAAGCAACTCAGTTCAAAAAAAGTTACATGAAATCAGATTGAACAAGGGCAAAAATGGTCCCAAGTCTTTCATCTTTCACACAGTGGTCGAATCAAACCAGATGCTCCAGAACAATGAGAGGAAAAAATGTCAGCATATTGAGAAGTGTTAAGACTGGATTAAAATGAAAAATAAAATAAACCAAAATAAAAGAATTTACTCCCGTTACTGTGAGACCTTAAAAAACCCCAAATCCTCCAAAAAACCCCAAGAACTAAACCCCAGAAGTTCATTCTTTGTGGTGCCATACCCCCAGTATCACAAAGGACACAATCTGATGGTGTGTCCAAGGAATGGCCCAGGACAGGAAGGCCCCAGAACAAAGGCTGTTCACATCCCTTCTGAACCCTGGTCCAGCCCCATTCAAAAAGGGGTAATAAAACAAAAAAACAAATAAACAAATAAAACAAATAAACCCCACAGGCCCAGCCCCCACTCACACTGCTGGTCCTCATCTTCAAATGGTACACGAGCCAGTTATAGTGGAACTCTGTTTCCTCCACATTCACTGATTTGGGATGGATATTAACTGACCCATCTGTCTTGGTGCAAACCTTCACCCTTCAAAGAAAAAACAACATCAACAAAAAAGTCTGATGATACAGGAAGTGATAAACCAACAGACCAGGATCCCTGGGGTCTGTCTTCCCAAATAACCAGAAGTGACAGAACCAGAACTGCTGCTGTAAAACCTTCAGAGCAGTGCTACTGAGATGTTGTAACATTATCCATGGCATGGTAAGATCACAAAAATAAAATCAGCAACCCCACCCTTCTCAGAGGAAATAACACACAACCATGACTCATACTCTAAAGTGAGATTCATTCATGCACTCAAGCCACTGCCTCACCTTGCCAAATTATGCCATGCAGAAAACAACTTGAATACAAACCAACATTAAACCAAACCCTCACATTTTCCTCTTTTTGCTGAAGCTGGGCCGGATCTTTGCCACTTTGGGATAGAGGCCAGCACAGATGACTGCTTTGAGCAGCTTCTCATTACCTGCAGGAGACAGCAAAATAAATGAGGCAGTTCTGCAAGCTGAGGTTTCAGCTGGGATAAATTCTCCCTCTCCCTCCACGGTTACCTGAGTTGGTGTTAGATTTGGGATCCTTGGGGTTTCTGCTGTTCACAAATCCAGCTGCAAGGAGATGCTCAGCAAACTGCCCTTTCATGTTATGCAGCATCTAGGAAACAATGAAAATGGCCCCAGAATGATGCTGTGCCAAGGGCTCCTCCTCTCCCCCACACACAGGGGGTCTGAACCTGGCAGGATGCCCTTACCTGCATGGTATTTGAGGACAGGAAATATTCCCAGCAATAGTCCTTCTCATTCCTGAAACCACAGCTCCGAGCCTCTTCCCAGCCCTAGGAATGAAAACCACAAGGTGTTTGTAAGTAACACACTTCAAACTGGAGGTCAACAAACAGTCACGTGTTCCCTACCAGGGAGAAAGCAAATCCTTTGATGTCTGTGTGTCTGTGCACACACCACAGTGCAGACAAACACAGCTTCACACTACACTGAACCACAACCCTCCTTTTTCCCTGGTGGGCAGTGATGCCTGGCTGTGTTTGCCAGAGCACCCTTTGGTGTAATTAACAGTTCTGGGCAGTAATGGCATTTTCCAGGCCATTTATTTCCTCCTCTCCTCACCCCAACACAATACAGCACAATGTCCAACACTTCTGAAGTTGGCTTCAGCCTATTTTAGAGGCCAGAAGGACAGGAATTAACAACTTCAGCAAGGTAACTATAATAGTATGTGTCCTTCTTCAGAAATCAGGTTACTGAGCCTGGACACAATGCCACACTAGAAGGATGAAAATCAGTTTGGTTTTGTTTCTGTAGAAGCCAAACAAGAAAGCCCACAGAGCATAAACTGAACAGTTTTTTCTTAGCATCATCTATATTACTCAAATTAAAATTCTAGAAGAAAAAAAACACATGAAAACATGCTTACAGTGAAAGCATTCACCACAGTCAGATGGTCGCTTTTTGAGTTCTTTGACAGCTCCTTTCTTCTTGCATCTGCAATTTTCTCTTTGCCCTAAAATTAGAATCCATGTAATATACAGACTGATATGACAGTTCTCTTTTCCAAATTCAGGTACATCTGTGCACCAGTACTTTGTGTGTAACACATGAAAATTACAGTTATTTCCAATATTCCACAGGAAAAATGATAATTCATAGCATGTAAAGGCAATCTCACTAGTAAAAATGTAATTACCAGGACATTAATAAACTAGAACACCTCACTAAGTCCCAGCATCCTCCTGAGATTCTCAAACTGCCACATGGAATTGCTGCCTGTGAGACTTTACCAGAGGGATGACAAAAGGGTCCTTGAAGCTGAGGCTGGCTGCAATGGTCAGCACGGGGTCCAGGCAGCAGAAGAGGGCTCCAAAGAGGATCATCTTGCCGATGTGTGGCTCCACAGGCAGCCGTGCCAGGTGCACACCCAGGGGAGTCAGCTCCTCCTGCCTGTCCAGAGCGTTCTGCCAGGGCAGGGCAGAAAGGAGAGAACAAACAGCTCATGTGAGATGGGCACAGCTTCCCTGGAAAAGCCACTGGTACACGGGTATCACCCACAACATCCAAACCAGATGTTTTATCCATGGCTACAACTCCTTGGTACAAAGAATACCAGAGCAGGAGTCAGCAGAACAAACGTGCCCTGAATCTCTCCTTCCCAGCACCCAAGGGAACAGTGACAAACAAGGTGCTTCTCCCACCTGCCTCTTTTGTCTCAGGCTCCTCATGACCCACCTGGAACAGGAAGGCTGGGAGGCAGCAGGGGGCACAGAGGAGGGAGTTAAACCAACACCTGCAGGGAACTTAAGTGCAGGGTGATGTGTCTGTCTGGAGCCATTTGAAAAGTCCCTCAGAAGCACCTGCAGAGCCCATCAGCACCTGGATTGTGTGAAGTGCCCCCTGTGCAGGGAGGGTCCAGCAGGCCCTGCACAGAGGGGAAGGGCTGCAATGCCCCAGCTGTGCACTCAGACCTGCCTGGGAACACACACAGCACCACAGCTCTGCACAGATCCCCCCTGCACACAAAGCAACACTTTACCAGCTCCATGAGGTGATTTATGGCCAACGTCACAGCATCACGAGATGGGGGGTCCATCAGCTTGCTCAGAAAATAGGCAATTCCACCAAGCTTCAGGATCTGAAAGAACAACCACAGCAAAAGCCTCCAGCAACTGGAGAAAGACAGTTGCCTAAAATTGGTTAGCAGTAACCACACTCATTGCAGTAGTGTGAGTAATTCACTGCTCAAGTTAGAATTGCTTTAGTTAAGAACTAAGGACAAAAAAATGCATTAGTGATGAAATTTGTAGCAGAAGGATCTATTCCTCATTCTGTTCCCATGCACTTGCCATTCCTTCTGCTTACGAAAGGAATTCAATGCCAACTGCCAAAAAGGGAAATTCACACCAGTTCTAAAACTACTTTGTAGTAAAATTCTTTTATGCAATCATGTAAATTTACTCACTGGCATCTTCACTGAAGCTTCTCTGATTGAATGATATGTGACATTTAGGGGACAGCACAGCCCAAATTTTTGTTAATGGACTTCATCTTTTATTGATACCAGACAATTCTGCTTCCCCTGGTTTGATGCACCCAGATACAAGTGTGCATTTACAAAAGTTGCTGCAATTATTGGCTAAATACACTGCATTTCTGGTGTAACAGAACTTTGGTTTAACAACCCTAGGCTCACAGTTGCATTAACTTTTCTCTCAACCACTTATCCCAGTGGAGAAGTAGATAATAAAGGTATTTGAAGATTCCTCCATTCACCTTGATTTGTAAGCAGAGTTCTTCCAAGGGTGTCCTCAGGATCTCTGGTAACTGATAATCATCCAGAAGGCTGGCACGCAGGCCGTTGTACAGATGGTAACAGTGGCCTGGCTGAACTCTGCAATGATTAAAGAAACAATTCTTTCGGCTTTGGTCATTTCTTATGGGTTTTTTTTCCCTATGAAACTGTGACATTATGGTTCTGTTTGTTTACAAAGAGCTTCCCAAAACTCCTCAAGGAATTAGAACTGAAGTGTATTCAACTGGAAAAGCCACTTCAGTCTTCTGAAACACAGACCCATCAGCAAGAAAAAAAGACATAGAGAACACAGAAATTAATTCTTACACCATTTCCACTTTACTGTATCAGCCTCATAAATCAGGTGTGAGGGTAGTGACAAAAATGAAAATGAAATGCAGGACATTCTTCTCTAGGAGGGAAACTCTGGAGTTAAACACAGCACAAGTCAATTCAGGTTCTGAGGAAGACAAGGAAATCATTCCTTGCCCAGGAACAGGAGCCAGCAGTGCCAGCACATGCAAACAATAAAGCAGCCTCAGCACTGCTGGAAACTCAACATGCCCACACTTCCCTGAGCACGCCATTGTTCCTACCTTCCTGCTCGGCCCTTCCTCTGCTTGGCATTGGCTTTGCTGACCCACTCTGCTGCCATGGTGCTGATGTTGTTCTGGGTGTCAAAGTGAGTCTCCTTTATCTTCCCCCCGTCTATCACGAACACCACGTCATCGATTGTGATGCTGTTGAAAAAAAAGAGAAAAAAAAGCAACTTTTCATCTTTGCAAGTGTGATCTAGAATTTGGTTTGGCCTCTCTTTATTGCCTCCCAAACGGTCAGCAATTACAAAAATCTGGAATTTCACTAAGAACTATGTTACTGAACACTTTAAGAAAGAGCTGATTTATTCTCCTTGCTCTGGCAGAAGTCCCCACTTGGGTTCTGCAGAGAGGACAGGCAGCACAGATTATCCTGTATGAATTATCCTAGCAATTGTTTAGTATTCCTATAGTTTAATTGTTCAAAACAATGTGGTTGGTTGAATTGTTTAAAACAATTATAGGAAAACTCTGTTTAGTCTATAAATATTTCCAAAGACAAAGTGTTATAAAAGAATGGCACAAACACAGAAATGTATTTTCAGGAACATCAAGCAGGTTTATACTTCAAATGATCACTTCCATTCCTTCTGTTAAACACACAGCTTTCCTGGCTCTGGGCAGGCAGGCACTTACCTGGTCTCTGCAATGTTGGTTGCAATCACGATTTTCCTCACTCCTGGTGGGGTCTTCTTGAACACCTGTAATTATCCAGGGCCCATTTATGTCTTTGCCAAAACCAAACACGTGCTTCAGTCTTTTTTGGTTTTTTGGTAATTGTGAAATATTGCAATAAAAGAGAAGCATACCTGAGTCTGGTTAACAGTAGGCATCAGTGAATGCAAAGGTATGATAATAAACCTATCTGAAAGTTAAAAAACAGTAAAAGATAAGGTGTAAGCACAGAAATTTCCAATTTTACGGGAAAATCTATAAAATCCATGCATCTATGCAGAACGGAGGAAATAGGCTGCAAGTCAGGCTACTGCCTCTTGCCCTGAGATCACAGGTATTTGTACCATAACAGCAAATTCTAAAGTAAAAAGGTATAAAGGTCTTTTTCATGATGCTATAAAATGACAGGTGCAAGAAAATATATGAACTTATGTATAGTAATTTACACTTCCTTTTTAAATTCTGAAGTTATTTAATAATGGGTCAAATTTAATATACAAACTGGCACTCAATCTTTCAATAAACTGGAATTCTGCATCTATGGAATGTACACAACCACACTGCAAGTCACCACCTGAACAGTCAAGAGCCCAGCTAAGACAGGTGAGATGGAAATATGAGAGATGCAAAAGAACAAGCTGAAGTGTGTCAGACAGGCACAGAGTACTTGAGAGTCTGTCAGAAAGCTTCTCAAATCAACAGGATTTAAGGAACTATCAGCAAAGCAGGGGAAGCTGCTCAGGGATGAACGCAGAGGAAGTGCACACAGAATGGAGTTCAGTTTTGGATGGGAGTTCTCCCAGCTACAGGAAAGGACAAGAGGAAGAAGATGCAGGTCAGGTTGTTTTTCAGATTGTCACTCCCACACCGAGAAAAATGAGTTGATGTTAGCAGAGGAAATATACCACAGACACAAAAACTGGAGAGGAGAAGAAGGAGAAAATGAATCCAACAATCACAGCAACCCCATGCAAAAGGAGTCTGCCCCCAGTGCCACTGCCAGAACCCCCACAGAGCGTTTGGGTTTTACCTGACTTAAACATGACTTGAGACATCAAGATCTCATGCAAAGTGCTGATGTTATCCCAGCCTGGCAGAAACACCAGAATTGCACCATCCTAGAGGGAAAAGAGGCAGCGAAGGGAAGAGAGGTCAGCACACATCACACACTGCACAGAACCAGCTCTCTGCACTGATCTATGGGGGGCATGTGGGACCTGAGACCCCACTGACCCAGTCTGCAACAGGCCACCAAGGGGCTTTTGCTATAAAAGAGCTACCTGCATGTATTTATCTGAATGTAAGAGTAATTCAGAGTTGTTCAATTACTTAGAAGAACAAACAATAGTTTCTCTTCTTCCTGTGTGACCAGCCAAAGCCAGTGCCAGCTCTGGCACTGCCCCAGCTCAGTCCCACTGTACCTCCTCTTCCAGCACAATGTGTCTGATCAGGGCTGCCACAAGGTCCAGGTCCACCTTGTCATCATCCATCATTTCCAGGGCATCGATGGTGCTTGCTGAGTACCTGCACAGGGAAAGCACAGCCACTGCTGCCTCGGAACGTGCACAGCCAGGGCTCCAGCTCCTGCTGCCTGGCCCTGAGTGAGCCACCCAGCCATGAACCCACCTCCAGCAGCTCAGCTCTCTGTGCAATTCCTGCACCTCCAAAGCGCTCTCCACATTTAATTCAGTGTGATTATTGCCAGTTCAGAACAACTGAAGAGTGAGCATGTCATGACTGAACTCTTTGAAGCACTTTCATGACCTCTCTCCTCACCCATGAGCCAGGCACTGACAATTTGTGTTTAGGTAATGAACTACAATTTAACTTGGACAGCTCAGGGCAAAGGGAGCTAATCCTGCTGTCTCTAAAGCACTTCACTGGTTGCCAGCCAACTGTACAGGCACTTCCATCATCACTTCCCACAGCACCCACTACCACACTTTACTAAGGCCCAGCAACACAATACAGCACTGATTTATGGTTCCCACTCCAGAGCTGCCTGAAAACTGAAAGCAGAAGAGAAACCTGGGCCCAACCTGCCCTGCAGCTGCCTTAGGTAGGCTGGCCACTGCTCCCTGTAGATCTCCTCCTTCTCCTCCTTCTCTGGCCTGCTCACGTGGCCCTGCATGAAGCCCTTCCTCCAGTGCAGCCGACGGTCCGTCCTCTCCGGGGTGTACCTTTACACAGGAGGAGCAAACTCAATCCCATGGAAACTGAGGGAATTTAGAGCAGCTGCAGTTTTCCAAACCATGGACAATATGCTGTGCTTTAGTCAGACCATGTGTAAGAATCTTCAGTTTCTCTCCTGTCAGAAACCTTACAAAAGCAGGGACCAACCCCAGTAAGCATGAGAACATGTAGGGAAAAAAAGTGAACAGCAAGAAAGACTAGATTGATTTAGAGACCTGAAATTTCACCACAGCAACAGAGAAACTGTTCTCCCCCTCAAGCCAACATCCCCAGGTAGCTGTGTGCCATCTGTAATTACTGTACAAGGTGAGCCTTAGAAGGTTTTCTGTTGAAAAATACAGGCAATTCCTCTTTATGCCAAGTTAATCTTTGAGCATACATATACACTAAGCTAAACACCCTGAAAGGATGCTCAGAAAAAACACTTGCCTCAACTTCTCAATGACATCTTCGAGCAGGTATTCCACCACGGGGAAAGTGAACCCAGGGATGTGAATCACTGGGCAATGGTCTGTGGAGGGAGGCAGAACTCGGTTTTAAAACTACTGATGAAACACTGCACTGAAAGAATAGAAGCAATAAGCAATCCTCACTATTTCTGCAATATAGCTGCCATGTCTACAGGACATTTCCAACTGTCAGGGAAGATGTCAAATTCACCCCCAAATAAGGCTGCTGAATAAAAAAAGCACAGGCAGTATTCTGCACACCAGGATGTTCAACTGGCCCCAGCTACTGGAAAAAGCTGGGAGACTGAATAACTCAAAAGTTCAATCTGCTTGCCCACCCACAGCAAGAATGCCAAAACATGGTAAATATTTACTGGGAAAACACTCTGGGTTCCATTTCCATAACATGTCTGAAAAGCAAAACCAGAAGTAACACTGGGTCATAATGAGACAAAACTGAGACAAACTGCATTTTCAGCAGCTGGCAGGTATTTGTAACACTGAAGGAATTTCCTCTTTTGATACAAATCAATTCTATAATCTGAGAACTGTACTATACTGTAGAAGCCTAAATTACTTAAGAGGAGCACTCCTAGGAAGCATTTCACTTACCAAAGTACTCAGAAAACTTCTCTGCATTTAAAGTAGCACTCATCAGTATGACTTTCAGATCCAGTCGAACATTCAGAAGATCTTTAATAATGCTCATTAAAACATCTGATTGAAGATTTCTTTCATGGATTTCATCAAGAACTACATGACTGATGCTGGACAAGTGCCTAAAATAGAAGAGGAAGAAGTTAAACTTTTGTTTGTAGAAAAAATAAAAAGCAGAGCCGTGACTGTTTGGAACAGCTCAGGACTCATTTCATAATTGCATTCAGTGTCTGGTTAAACAGGAGCTCTTACTTATCTGACTGGAGCCACTGCAGGACAATTCCCGTGGTACAGTACAAAATTGAACCTTGTTTCCTTGGCAACCGACTGAAAGAGACACAGTAAAAACTCCTCAGTTCTCTTCTGTATTTAACAAAATACTTTAAAACCTCAAACCCCAGCTGCAGGTGCCATTGATGCACATGTGCCTCACCCTGCCTGCCTCACTCACAGCACCAGGGCAGAACACGGAATCAGGCCACTGCTGCATCATTTCTGTGATGGGGAATGGAGCAGGAGGGGCCCTGACT
Organism: Alethe castanea; assembly: GCA_024734035.1. Taxonomy (NCBI): domain Eukaryota; kingdom Metazoa; phylum Chordata; class Aves; order Passeriformes; family Muscicapidae; genus Alethe; species Alethe castanea. Next base: position 24,202,346 of record JANRGV010000002.1, on the reverse strand, counting down.
TCCCAGGCACCCTTTGGCACCTCCTGTCACTGCACCCAGTACATGGGCCCAGGGAATCAGTCCATAAACATGGGTAGCAAATACACAGCTTTCCACAGAAATATGGTTTGGAGCATTCTCCCCTTTAGCATTTTCACTTTTCTTTGAAATTTATTGATTAGGGACACAGTTTTATTTCTGCCCACAGCAGAACCTTTTACAAGAGCTGAAAACAGGACTTATTAGACAAAGGCTAACTTAGGCTAGCCACTGTCACATGGGGCATAAAACACAGTAACTGCACTCAAACCTTCTCCCAAAATTCAAAAACCTCATTCCTTCCTCACAGGAATTCCTTCAGGGGAAAATATCAGCAGGAAATTTTCAAACTGTGTCCCTTGGACAGCAGCAGGCCCTTGCCAGGGAGCCACTCACCTCTGCAGGCGGATCTGGTAGCCCGTGCTCCTGCCATTGCCACAGCCCTCGGCCCTCTCAGCAGCCACTCTCTCAGCCACCTGAGGGGAGAAAGGAAACCGGGCTGCTCATCAGCAGGAACACCGGGAACCGGGACGGTTTGTAAATAACAAAGAAATGCCCGGGGAAGCAGCTTTTCTCCTCCCCTGAGAGCAGCAACTCAGGGCAAGGTGAGAGGAACACACCCACTGGGGCATTAGCAGCACACTCCCCTTTCAGTAGGGCGGGTTTTGAAAGCCAGATTCTTTCCTGCTCATTAACACGCCTATAGAGGGCTTGACACAACATTATTTTTTATATTAATTAGCATTTGCACCGCCCAAATCCATTCAAATCACTGCTATCACCCGTGACTACAGTCAGGGAAGAAGGAGGCTGCAGTGCCAGTACTGCAGGGATGGCCAAGTCTGGTGAGTGTCCAATCTGTGCCCATGAGCACAGTGTCACCGAGGTGTCACTGAGGGATGGCAGTGCCCTGAGCAGTGTCACTGAGGGATGGCAGTGCCCTGAGCAGTGTCACTGAGGTGTCACCGAGGGATGGCAGTGCCCGTGAGCAGTGTCACCAAGGGATGGCAGTGCCCCTGAGCAGTGTCACCGAGGTGCCACCGAGGTGCCACCGCCCGTGAGCAGTGTCACCGAGGTGCCACCGCCCGTGAGCAGTGTCACCGAGGTGTCACCGAGGTGCCACCGCCCCTGAGCAGTGTCACCGAGGTGTCACCGAGGTGCCACCGCCCTGAGCAGTGTCACCGAGGTGCCGCCCAGCCCAGCAGTGGCCGGGCTGTGCTGTGCTCACCGAGATGGCGCTGATGCGGCGCGGCTGCGTGCACACGATCCTGCAGGTGGAGCCCAGGCCGCGCTCGATGTGATCGTCCAGGATGAACTGCGTCACCTGCGTGGTCTTGCCGCAGCCCGTCTCGCCGCTGATCACCGTCACGCGGTGCGTGTTGATCAGCTTCACCAGCTCCTGCCCAGCACACACACAGCAATCACTGTGCTTGTGGCAAGCAGGTTGTAGAGGATTTTGAGAAATCTCTGCTCCTGTGAGATGAACGCTGAGCAAAGTATCAGCAGCTGAAGAAAAATGCTCAGCTGCTTCTTGTAATGCTACCAAAAAAAGTTCAGTTTGAACCTCACAGAAGTAATTTCTGGATGTTTGCACTTGCCATGTGTAGGGTTTAAAGCATACCCAACCTCAACACTAGCTTTAAATACTTTAGATCCTGTATGAAAACAACATAAAAGAACTAAAATGAAAGCCTGAAATACATTTTTAACCCTTCTGCTTCCTGCTTGGCTACGGTAGATCTTTGGAGACTGAACACAAGAGTTTGCCCTGTTGGACTCCAAGCCTGCACAAACTAAAGGTTTTCAACACAATATTTGAACATTTCTTGCACCAACAGGAACAGCTTCCCAGCCTCCTCCTCCCCACTCCAAGAACTGTTAAGGGCAGTATGACTATTTAAAGAAACAAATGCAAACAGAAAGGACATCATGGCAAATAGAGGAACTGTAGGAAGGAGCTCACTGATCAACCACTGAGCCTGCAAAAGCAAACATATCAGAATACTCCATTTCTACTGCATACAGGGGATACCAGCCTAAGAATTAACATCAATTAGTAATAGCTCCTACTGTCACTGACCTTATCCTCTGACTGGGAAACTAATGGCACTAACAGCAGTGCAGCCATTAAGTTTGTGGTTAAAGCTAAAAAGGCTTAATTGGCATTATATTCAATTATATTCAATTCTAATTGTTCAAGAAAGGGCACAATTTTATACACAGAAGAAAGCATAACAATCTGAGTCAGCAGGAACCTTCTAGAAGTTTAAGTGGCAGAAAAAGAAGACCTATACACTATTAAATGTATGTAGCAGCCATGTATTCCCATGATATTCCCAGTTACATCCCATGGGAACGCTGTGCTGAGCCCCCTAACACAACCAGTGAGGCCCTGGTACTGTCTGGAAAGAAATCAGGGTCAGAACCTGGGAGGTTCCTCTCCCTCCTGAAGGCCACCAAGGATTGCTGCCAGTCACAGGGCACACTGCTCTCCCCTGCTCTGGAGCACACAGCAGTGTCTCTTTAAACACACACTCACCTCTCTCATCCCGTACGAGGGCAGCTTCTCTCGGAATCTCTGCGGAAAAAGAAAATTGTTTCTCTTTAAACACCTTTTCAGCACTGAAGAAATAGAATAGATTTCACCTCTAATCTAGGCTAAACTGCAAAATAATGACAAACTGCTCAGCAACACTTGTATAAACGCAGGCCCATGGGAAATCACTTTAATGCTATGTGTGGTTTCAGTTTTGGTCAATTTAGAAAAATTATTTCAGCCCCACAATTCAGTACATGATAAGGTACTGGTGTATCCAGGTGCAACAGCAGGGCTGGTATGGAAGAGAGAACTGCTGTTCAGGGTCAGACAATTTTCTATATATGGCTGTTCAAAACAAAACCTCTGTTTTCAAGAGGCCATTCCTTCAGAGCCCAGCATTGTGCTTCCAGTTTCAGACATAACTGCAAGGATGCAATCCACAAAAAAGAGAAACCCACTCAATGAAATAACATGTCAGATTCAAATTTCAGATTCTGTTTCTAAAATTTGTAATTTCATTTTAATCACTGTTCTATCTATAGGTATGAATTTTATGAATTCTAAAGATAATTTTTAGCAAAAGTAACATCATTACAACTTTCTAGTAAATTCTAGATATTATATTTTCAGGTTAGCTTAATTTATAAAAAATCCAATGAAAACTTTTCAACTTAACACAGGGAGAAGTACCTGCATTTCAATATATCTGGGATCAGATCTCTTCTTCATTAAGTCTTCTTTAAGTTGTTCATCTAAATCAGCATCCTGCTCGGTTTTTTCACAGAGATATTCCACATCCAAATCCAGGGATGTTTTTTCCCAGGCTGGTATCTGTTTTACAGGAGCTTTTTCAGCATCTGGTTTCACTTTGGGAGGCTGTTCTGGAGCAGAGCTGGAATCACAGAACAAGAACTTCAGACTCCCCATATGTAGAGTGCAGGTAATTATATTCAGCAGTTAATGAACTAACAGTCCATGGGAATAGAGACCCATGGGATGGTTTGGGCTGGAAGGACCTTAAATCCCACCCAGTGCCACCCCTGCCATGGCAGGGACACCTCCCACTGCCCCAGGCTGCTCCAGCCCCAATGTCCAGCCTGGCCCTGGACACTGCCAGGGATCCAGGGGCAGCCACAGCTCCTCTGGGTCTGTCACTACAGAAAGTCATTAAAACATCATCAGAGAATTACCACCTGATCCACTGCCCCATAACTGGATCCCTCATTTCAGCACCCCAGCCTGTTCCAGCTATTCCTGAAAATCATTAATGAGTCCAGAACAGACCCTGCCTCAGACACTGCAAAAACGTTCCCAAACTGCACAACTGAAAACAGAAGCCAAAAGACACCTCTGAAAGACTAATTCCAAAGGCCAAGGGAACTGAAAAATCCCATTTATCTACCGTAGTAGGCCTTGTAATGAGTTTTAAGTTTTATGAGTTTAAGTAGAAATTTAACCCCAAACTCAGCAATAATGAAGGAGTTTTATAGCAATGACTACAACCACTTCAGTGTGACAATACACGTGGAAAAACTGGAGGATATTTATTGAGCAATATGCTCAACAAAGGTAAATAGGTTCTGACACATCTTCCTGTCACCTTATGGAAAGCTTGCGCAATTCAAAACAAACAAAAGAGCTAGTAATTATATCTCTTTACCTTTCTTCATCCCCGGACCACCAGGACATGGCTTCTTGCTCTTTGTCGTTTTTAGTCTGGACAGAATTCAGCAGCTGCACGATTTGCTCTTCCCTGCGCTCGTCCATGCGCACCACAGCTCTCTAGGGCAGAAAGCACAGCTCCATCGCTCCGTGTACCCCCAGCCGAGCAGGGCAGCACGGCTCGCTCCCTCACCGGGCAGCACCGCTCGCTCCCCACACGGCCTCCCCCGCCCCCGGCAGCGCCGCCGATCCCCGCCTTCACCTCCGCGCGGTCCCAGGCTGCACGGACACACACCCCGGCCCCGCGTCCCTCACCTGCTGCCGGTCCGCGTCCCGGTTCTTCTGGCCCTGCTTGCGGGCGTACCACAGCCCGATCTCGCGGCCCTTCAGGTGCCCGGGGTGCCGTCCCCGCCCGCCGGGCCCGCCCACCGAGCGCGAGGGGGCGGAGCCTGGGGGCCACGCCCACTCCCCGCGGGCCGCGTTCCCGCCCTCGGAGCGGCGAGCAAAGATGGCGGCGGCGCCTGAGGGGGAGCCAAGATGGCGGCGATGTTGTGTTCCCCTCTGCGACAGCGGTCTGGCTATACCGCGGGCAGCTCCCCTCTCCCGCCGCCACCAAGCGCCAGCGCAGCCTCCGCTCCCTCCTCCGCGCTCGCCGGAGGTTCCCGCAGCGGCGCTGGCGCGGTGGCGGAGGGGGAAAGATGGCGGCAGCTCCCTCACGGCCTCAGCCGCCCTCTCACTGCCCGGTGCCCGCCGCCTCCGCAGTGACACCGAGGGTGGCGTCTCCAGAGTCCGAAATGGCGAACAATTCGCCCAAGGGGTCGTGGATGTTATAAATGAGAAACAAAAGTCTCGATATTCAGCAAAATTTAGATTGCTTTATTTTATATTTTACTTTATATCCCCAGCAGCGCACTGGGGATACATGGGGGGTTCACTGCCCACTCCACGCTCCAGCGAACTTGGTTTGCAGCTCCCTTTTATAGTATGGTTTCCTTGTAGTCATCAATAATTGTTATTTCTTTGCTGTCATAATTCTTTCAGGTAAGCAGTGGTGGTCGGTGGGATCTCTGGACGATGTGAGATCTCTAGACAATTTGTCAAGTCCCATAGATAGCCATCCAGTCTTGGTAGATAAATGGCATAAGTCAGGAAGTCTGGTCTCATGCTTCAATTGATTACACAACGGCAGGAAATCTGATTTTGCAGAATCTACTGGGCTATGTGAAACCCTTGTTTTGTAAACTGTTAGTAAAACAGAATGATTTAATAATATATTTTCCTTTCTTTAGTGTCATGCTTCATTTCAGACCTAAGTACTCTGGTTTATACAAACCCCAATACTTTTATGATTAACACGAATCTTTTATCAATTATCACATGGAGAATGGGCAGGGGGTTGTGAAACAGCCTCAAAGGTAAATATAAATATCAGTAAATATAAGACTGTTGTTCACAACCTGTGACCCAGAGCAGCACACGCATCTCGCTTGGCGAGAAACCCCGTGATGAACTTTGTTTAAAATGGATCGGGGGCACCTCCCCAGAGCCCCCCTGAAGCAGCCAGGCAGGCACAGAAATGAGTATTGCTAAATAAATGTGCATTAGGCAGCGCCCCTGCATTACAAAGGTGGCTTAACGAAAACATTACTCTACAAATGTTGCAATTTTTGCTCCTTGCTGTGCTGGGTTTGTGGAAACCTCTGTGTTGCACCCTGTGTGGAACGATTCAATGTCTCATTTCTGTTATAGATAACTATGTATTTATGATCTTTCACTATTATTGGCTTCCGTAAATTAATTTGTTATAGTACAGTTTATAATCTCTTTTTAACCACCATTGATATAATTTGACAGTCTTTTCTAATTAGTACCTTAATCCATATATAAATTATTTATCTTTGTGTGATAAATATATATTAGGGTTTAGACTTTCACAAAATATTAAAATAGAAGCTATATACTATGAATTATAAC
>JANRGV010000002.1:24179387-24194410 GCA_024734035.1 Alethe castanea | reverse complement strand
AATACTGCATTTCTATTTTAATTTTCCTAGTAAAGAACTGTTATTCCTAATTCCCATCTCTTTGCCTGAGAGCCCCTCAATTTCAAAATGATAATAATTTGTAGGGAGGGGGTTTACATTCTCCATTTCGAAGAGAAGCTTCTGCCTTTATTGGCAGATACGTGTCTTTCAAACCAGAACAATCACCGAGACAACTCATGGATTTGCAAAGCAAAGGGAATAAACCAGTAAAACCCCAACCTGGGCACGTTGGGGAGTGATCCCATAAAAGCATCCAGACCCTGCCCAGCCCTGGGTGACTCTGTGCTGGAGTGATCCTGCCTTCCCTGCAGGAATTGAGGGCAGCGATGCCCCAAACCCCAGTTTTAATGTCCTTGTTGTGGCTAAACCCAGCTCAGCTAAACCTGCCCAGCAGGAGAAGAGTTAAAACCGAATTCCTGTGGATCCACCCCTGATTCCCAGGGGCAGGGAGGTGCAGGCAGCAGGATGCTGAGGGAAACCTCTAAAAGAGGGAAAATGCCTTTTCCAGTTTGGTCACTGGATGGTGCCACGTCCCCATTTTCTGTTCCAGCCCCATCCCCCTTTTCCCACCTGCTCCCCTCGTCTCCACAGCCCCCAGCTCCTGTTTGTGTTTATTTAATCCCGGTTTTTAAAGTCACATGAGGAAAACCAAACCCCTCCCGTGCTTGGGATGGGCAGCAGGGTTTGGATCCCGTCACTACATCCCTAATCCTGGGCTGGGATGGAGTGTGGGAACAGGACCCAGAGGCCAGGGGGGGCTGCCCTTGGGATTTTTCCACCCCTGGAATTGGGGTGAGCTGGAACCAGGTGAAAAAGCAGCTGGAAATTTGGGGAGGAGGTTCCACCTGAGGAGCTTGTCCCACTGTCCCCTCAGTGTCCCCACTCCCAGACAGAGCTCCGTTCCTAGCTGGGATATTTGGCACAGTCTGAGCAAACTGCAGAGTTTTGCCATGAGAAAAGTTCATTACAAAACTATAAAAGCTGTTTTACGTCTCCCCTGCAAAGATTTTTCCCTCCTGGTGACCTTTGGAGCTGTTCTCCCACTAATCCCCCCCCTTTCCTGGTGGGAGATGTCTCCTTCTATCATAACCAGGAGAGGAAAAATGTGGTTTTTACTCAAAGTCTGGGATAGAGCACAGGTGTCCTGACATCTCTGAGCCCCAGAAACATCAATGTCCCAAGGCCAAAATCTGCCATCAAAACAGAATTTCTCACTCCCAGCACCAAGGAAAATATCTTTGGGTTCAGGGCAGGGGAAAAGCTCCAGATGCAGAGGTGGATCTGTCTCGACACTCCCAAATTTGCCTAAAAATGAGGATTCTGGGGGATGCAGCCAGGTTTTAGTGCTGCAGAGAGAAAAGCAATGAGCACAGGACTTCCAGGCTGTCCCCCAAAAAATCACTCACACAGCTGTTCCCCAAAAAAGGGGTGACCCCAAACACCCAGGGGCTGTGCAGCTCTGCAGTGAGGGTTTTCCCAGCTCCCCTGAGCTATTCCAAGGCTCCTCAGGTCCAGTAAATCCATGGAATGCTAATTCCATGTAACAGGACTGGTTATCCACCAGCCTGCTTCATGCAGAGCCACAGCAGGAAGATTCACATCCATAGCAGAGAAAATTCCACCGGTCACAGACCCCCAAAAAACCCCGGTTCCTTCTGGACAAAGACGGAATCCAGTCCCATCCAATCCAATCCAGTCCAATCCAGTCCAATCCAACACTTTGGGAATCTCACAGCTCCCATCTTTCCATGCCCTGATCATGGATACACACCCCCATCCCTGTCCACACCTGCTGATGTCCAGGTGAGATCAATCCCATCCCTATCCATACCTGCTGATGCCCAGGTGAGATCAATCCCATCCCTGCCCATACCTGCTGATATCCTAAATCCATCCTTGTCCATACCTGCTGATGCCCAGGTGAGATCAATCCCATCCCTGTCCATACCTGCTGATGCCCAGGTGAGCCTGTACCCCGTTGCTCCCCGGACCGGGCTCCACCGGGCCTGGATCGTGTCCGTGGTCTCATTCTGCAGCAGGAGATTTTCCACAGGCAGAAGTTTCACTGGAAGGAGGACAGGGAGGAAAATTTCAGAGCATCCACCTGGGAGTGCAGGACTTTGCTGGCTCTCCATGAATGTTCCTCCAGCTCAGCTGGGTGAAGAGAACACCTGGAAGGAGGTGGCCAGGTGGGACTGGGTTCTGCTCCCACAAAATGAGGGAATGGCCTCAAGCCGTGCCAGAGGAGGTTCAGGTTGGAAATTGGGAAAAACTTCTTCATGGAAGTCCATGAAATTCCATCAGGCATTGGAAGAGAGGTAGAATCACATCCCTGAGGGATTTCAAAGCCACATGGCATTTGGGGCTGGGAATGGTTGGATTCAGGGATCTTAGAGGGATTTTCCAGCTTTAATGGTTCTTTTAAGGGAATTTCAGGGACATCTCATAAACCAGAGCTAGAACAGCCCAACCTGTGACTGCCCAGGACTAAACTTCTCTGAGCACTAAACTTGTGAAATGTGGGTGCAAAAGAGGAGGGAAAATGATCTCCCACATTCCCCAAAACTGCAGGACAGCATTGAGGGTGTCTGGGTCCATGAGGGAAGAGTTAGGATGGAATTGGGAAGGTCCTGCTGTGTTGGAACCCTAAAGCCTGGGAGTTTTGGACTTTCTGTGCTGTCAGAGACTGACCCTCAGAAAAGCACTGCTTTTGACTCAAGGCCTTGGAGAAGGCTTCCAAAATCAAATAATAGAGTAGAAAATCACTGGTGTGTGGTTTAAACAGAAATGTGTAATATAACATGGTGAAGAGTTTGAAATTTGAAGTTTTGTAAGAGGAAGTAAGGTGAGTCTTCCTCACCCTGAGCTTTCAACCCCTCCCATAGGTGACAACACAAAGGATCTCTGGGAGATCTCCAATTTCCTCCCTTCATGACTTTTGAATTGGTTTTGAGATGTAAAAGATTCACAATTGTTCGTGTTTCTCCAGATCTATTTATCAGTTTCTCCTTTTTTCACTGCAAACCTCGCTGAGCAAACATAAAAATGACAAGCAATTAATTATTTGAATCTGAGATACCTATTTGTCCTGGTTTAGGGCAAATCTGGGAGGAAACCTCTGAATGGGATCCCTCTAGGAAACAGATTCAAGCAGCCCTTCCCCAACTGCTTTGGGGGACACTATCCCAAGTCTGGCTTCTTTTAACAACTACTAACTCTTAATTATTTCCAGCAAGGCTTATCTATCTGCTTTAATTAATTGCAGCAAATCTATCTTTCAGCTGAAATCCTGATTTTTCTAAAATGAGCGTCTCACTATCAATAAAAATCAATAGACTACTAAATCCAAACACAAAAATCAGTCTCTCGTGCTTTCAGTCCCAACTAAAAAAATAAAATAAAATTTAAAAAAATTTAAAAAAAATTTAAAAAATAAAAATTATAAAAAATTATAAATAAAAAAACAATTATAAATACTCTTACATGTCCTCCCCAGAGCAGCCACGGGCTGGCTCGGGCCCTCGGGATACACAGCGTAGATGCTGATGCTGTATTCCTTGTCCTCCTGCAAATTTTCCAGCAGGTGGGAAGAGACATCACCCCTCAGGATCTGCTCAAAGGTCACCCCAGGCTTGTTGGCTGCAAAATCAAGGAGAAAAAGGGATGGTGGATGTTGCACACAGGTAATGTTTTATTAAAGAAAGGCTTTACAAAGTCAGGCCTTGCTCTGCTGAATTACCAGCTAATGAGAAAGGATCATAAGAATGAAAATCTGTTCTTGTTCCTGTATAGAAAAACAGCCTGCACCTGTAAAAACCAAGAAATCTGTCCCATGAAAATCAGTAAAAAATATATGTAAACTAACCAAAAATAAAGAAGTTTATAAATATGCAAAATTTACCGACTGATAACTAAGTATTGATGTATTGTTAGCCAATTAAATCTAACACAGTGCCTTCTGCTAATCCTATAAAAATATTAACTGTGCAATAAAAATTCAGCTTTTTCTACATAAAAAAAATTAATATTGCAACAGGTGAAGCCTTTCCATGAGGCTAAATCCCACAGGGAGGGCTTCACACCATGGAGATGGCACAGGTTGGAGTCTCCCAATCCATGTGGTGCTGCCTGGAATTCTGGCTGTGCTGTCCCACAGATCCCAGGAGGGGAGTGGGAGGCATCCCAAAGGCTTGAACTCATCCCAAATCCCCACCAGAGCAGGCATTTGAGGGGGGGAAAACATCTGGATGTTCTTCAAGGAATTCACAGCATCATCCTCAGCTTGGTCCTTCCTTCCAAGGACTCTCCTCTATCCTGGATGAAACAAAATATTTGGAAAAATCTATGCTGGACTCTTTCCAGAGTCATGCCAGGAGTTAAAAGCACCTTCCCTGTCCTTGGATCACTGCTCCTTTTAAAGCAGACGCCAAGAAAAATGAAGAAAAATCAATTAAAAAATTATTAAAATGAATAAAATTAATTAAGAGTTAATAAAACTCACCCCTGGGGATGTAGATCTTGTAGCCCTCCAGTTTGCCCAGGGGAGGTGTCCAAGCCACCTTCAGGCTGAAAAGACCTTCCTCTATCACACGGAAATTGGTGACTGGAGGCACAGGAGCTTTGGGGACACAAAAATAGGGCAGAAATTGAGGTGGCAGTGCCAGAACAAGGGAAAAGATCCTTGGAAAATCTTTTGTCTTCACGGACAGAGAGACACAAAGAGGAGAAGCACCAACTCTCCATCAGCTGATTCCTTAAAACCAACAATCCCCCTCCCACCAACCCCTTTTTCCACTTGAAAATAGGAATGAAACAACCCAAGACAGAAAGTTTGGGATTTTTCTAAAGGAACGGTGTTGGGATCTGAAATATCCCCTCACAAGCAGAGGAAATCTACCCCAGGCAGGGAAAACTCTGCAGTTCTTGCAAACTGAACTGGCATCAAAGCCATGAATCAAACCCTGCTTTGCTCCCCCAGCCACAGTTCCAAGGGAGAGGAGCCCATTTTGGATTTATAGCTCCTGCCTCTGGCTTCGTGTTGGGGATAATGAGAGGAGAGATCAAATGGCTTCATTTGCACCCATAAAGACATTCCATCTTCTCCCTGGCAAGTACAGATGAGTCAAACCTCATTGAGGAGCTTTATTTATTCATCCTGTCAGAGATCTTCCCTCGAGAAGACAAACAATTCCAGGCATCGCAGGGGGTGCGGGGAGCAACAAAAGACAGGGAAAAAGGAAAATTCTTTACAAAACTCCTCAGGCGAAGCAGGAGTGGAGCTTCATCCAGGGATCTGAGTGGGATTAGTGAACCCCTTAAACTCTGAGAATTTTTAAAAGCAGAGATGATAAAAGTCCAGTCCCACGTTCAAACATTCTCCTGACATTTCCCCATATCCCTTCTGGGGAGCTGAGATTCCTCCTTTGGCTGGGGACACCCCTCAAAGTCACCCCTCGAGGGTCAGCAGAACAGATCTGCCAGGAAAAACAAGGAATTCACAGCATCATCCTCAACTGGCTCTTTCAGGGAAAGTCCTTCCAAGGACTCTCCTCTATCCTGGAGTGTCTGGAAAAGGGAAAATCCCTGGACTCTTTCCAGAGTCATGCCAGGAAATGTTCCCCTGACATTTCCCCATATCCCTTCTGGGAAACTGAGATTCCTGCTTTGGCTGGGGACACCCCTCAAAGTCACCCCTCGAGGGTCAGCAGAACAAATTTGCCCCTGGTCATTGGTCTGGGTGAGTCACCTCAATCTCTATGTCAATAATTGGGATTTTTTAACTGATTTTATTACAATTACTTTAATATAATTGCTTTAATTAAATTACTACAGTGTAATTACTTTGATAAAGTGCATGATTCTGTCCTATCCTGGTAGTTTTATCTTCTCGACTGTGCAGTAAATAACTCTGATTAAGGTCCTTTTACCTACTCATTTATCATAAGAAATCATTAATTCATTTAATTTAAAATAATGTAATTAATTTAAATATAACTGGTTTGCCATCTTTAATTCTTGGACAAAGGTTCAAACACACCTCTATAACTCCTCAGATTTAATCTGTTGACAATCCAGTGCTGGGATTGGATCCAGCCCCATCCAGGCTCCTCGTGGAGGAGTCTGGAAAGCCAAGGAGTCCTTCCTGCACCTCGGGACTCAACAGGAGCTTCTCTAATAAACTTTGAATCTCCAAACCTAAGCCACCATCCATCCATCCGTCCATCCATCCATCCGTCCATCCATCATCCATCCATCCGTCATCCATCCATCCGTCATCCATCCATCCGTCATCCATCCGTCATCCATCCATCATCCATCATCCATCCATCCATCCATCCGTCATCCATCCATCATCCATCATCCATCCATCCATCCATCCATCCATCTATCAATCCATCCATCCATCCATCCATCCATCTGTCAATCCATCCATCCATCCATCCATCCATCATCCATCCATCCATCCAGCACCAGCCTCACACTGTGCTCAGCCTGGTAACTCCGCTTACTGCCTGCTCCTTGCAGAATGTCAGACACCTGGTATTTATGACTTGAAAGAGCTGCAAGAAGTTTTTTGTGTTATTACACACCTTAGTGTATGAAGTCCCAAGTGACTGTGACTCACTATGAAATCTACGGAATATGAAAAACAGAGTTTAAATAAAAGCTGATTCCATCAGTGCAAGGTTTTGTCCTATTTAATCAAACCCTTTGGAGGGAGAATTAGCAATCTCCACTTGCTGAAATGAATGCTACAGGTCTGGAAAATGAGACATTTCCCAATTACTTAGTGCCTCTTTCTGAAAGTCTTCTCAATTTTCTCTTGAGAAATCAGTATTTACTGTTAAAGTGAAAAAGATCCATCAAGTCTCCTATGTCACTGCCCAGCCACTAACCAGGGAGACACTGAATGCTGTCATTTCCCACTAGAACAGTTCCAGTGGAAATGTTGTTCAATTCCAGACACCTTTCCCTGTTTCTAAAGTGCAGAATCCATTTGTCCCTGCAAACCTGGCTGTGCTCTGGGGAGCACTGTGGATACAGCTGCTGGGACTAAACCCATGGTTATGGGGCCCAAGGGAGGGATAAATGCATTTATCCTGGATTTAAGTACAGCCAGGTAACACTGATTATTACTGGAATTACTTTCAGTATAAATTATTATTAATGAGAATGGAAAGTGACCTTTATCTTGTCCTCGATACCATTATTAAATGCCCATTTTTGCTTCTTATGACACATCCATGGCAATAAATAGGAATCCACCAGCAAACCAGACTCTACTGGTACATCCTGTGAAGTATTTTGCCTCCCACTCCCACAGTTCAGTTCAGCTCTTTGCCTTCTGCTCCTGGCCCTTCCCTCACCAAGTTCCACAGTTTGTGGAGAGGATTTCCCACCTCAGGGCATCCCCCATGCAGCCCCTGCCCACAATGCCTGGAGAGTCTTCTGGCTCTTGGAATCTGGGACAGGGATGTCACCAGAGAGCTCCATGTACCAGCACAGGCATTTTATAAAAGCAAAGACAAAAAAATCCCCGAGAAATAAATCACACATGTCCTTGCTCCTTATGGAATGCTGATGCATTGTGAGGGCCAGCACCACGGGCTCACACACCTCGTGCCATGCCTTGTGCCACTGGGCCATGCTGCCTTCCCAAACAGAAAACCAGCAATCCAAAACACCTCTGGGGAGTTTGCATGCCTAATTACTTTGGTCAAACACAGCTTGAGATGAAAAGGTGTATTTTTGGAATGTTTCCAGTAAGGATCCCAGCTTTTTCTTTCCAGAGACAACGAGTTTTCTGTTTGTTTTAAAATAGAGGCTTAGTCTTCTACTTCCCTAAAAATGCAGATTAGCTGCAGTGAAATTAATTACTGCAATGATTTGCCTTTTCTGAGGCTGACTGCAGTAAATGCAGAGCCAAGGGGGTATGACAGAAGAGACAAGCTCACCTCAGATGGCCTGAGCCCAGCACTTGCCATTGGCCTGCCCGGTGCAGACAGAGCTGGATTTGTGTCAGTCAGTGCCAGGAGGTGCAGCAGAGCATCCAAGGTGAGGACACCTTGGAGGGAAGGGCTGTGGGAGCTCTGTCCAGCCTTGCCCTCCTGGGCAAATGTTTCCATTCTCACTGTTCCCCTGCAGTTCCAGAGAGAGCCAAGGGCAGTGGGACTGCAGCAGGGAGCCAGCAAGCACCACACAGAGTGCACATGGCTCTGGGAGCTGAGTGAGAACGTGAAGGGAAATGTTACACTGAGTTTCCAGCCACAGGAACCTCTTTGGAAGCCGGGAACAAGTTCCAACCCCCTGAGCAGGACGAGCTGGGAGCAGCTCTGTGTGTCAGCAGGGCTGCAGGTGGCACAGATTCCCTCCAGCAATGAGAACCTTCAAGGCCATTCCTAACTCAGCTTCTGTGCTGTGCCTGGTGTTTAAGGGAATGCTCACAACCTTCCTGCAGCGAGTGAGGTGCTGTGTGTTTATCACGTTAAAATACTCCTGCCTGTGCTGGCTCCTCCTCAGTGAAGTCACTGGCACAGCCTCCCCCTCTCCTGGCTTGCAGGGCACATAAATAGGTCCTGTGCAGAGTCTCTTCAAAGAGTTTCCTTGAGGCAGCCCACTGATGAGGTAGAGAAAAATAATCAGCAAGCCTGGAACAAACTGCCAGCCTGGGAGATTTCTGTTGCCTGAGGGCACTGAAGCATAGACAAAATAAGGCATGACATATTTACACTCAATCTCTTTAGGAAGGGAGATACACGGGTATTTTATGAGACGTTAAAGGTGTTTTTCAAAAATGCAGCCAAGCAGGAGTTAGAAACAACAAGTGCAATTTTCTCTCTCCCTCTCCATTACAGCCATCCTATCATGTATTCAGTAAACCCTGCTGCCTCATCCTCTCATGCCACTTTTATTCCAGAGAAAACACTTTGATGGAGCAGCTCTTTACTCACAGAACAGACCATGAAGAGACAACCAGCTCCACAGTCACTGCTGTCACCCCAAGGAAGTGTCACTCTCCAAGCTCACACTTCCAGAGGAAACCAAAGGGATCCCAGGTCCTGTCTGGCACCCTCAAACAGCCCAATCAAACCCACTGATCCCACAGCCATGGGGACGGCTGCTCTCCCTCCTGCTGCCAGCTCTTACAGCTTCTCCTCTCAAAGACAACATCTGCAGCACTGCAATAAGAACCCCTGCATTTATGGACTCTCAGAAGAGCCCCTGTATTTATAGACTCTCAGAAGAACCCTGCATTTATAGACTCTCAGAAGAACCCTGCATTTTTGGACTCTCAGAAGAACCCCTGTATTTCTTGCAGAAGGATGTCCCCAATCAATGCCGGGGGAATCTCCTTCTTTAACACAGTGGGAAATGCAGAGTGATGAGAACAAAGTGACTTTTCTTAGACTTTGGGACTAGCAGACAAGATGAATAAAGGAGATGGCTTTCAACTTATTAATGTGTCGCTCAAATTGATCTTTCATCCAACATAAACCTGAGCAGTGCATTAAAGTTATTTTTACAAAGCTTGCAGGGGTTTCACACTCTGCCCTTTCCCAGCTGCAAAGCAAATGTCAGCTGTGAAGCTGTGGCAGCTCCTGCTGAATGTCAGAACCTGGCAGAGCTGTGACTCCAAAGCCTGGAACTTTTACCCCATAGGAGCTTTAGTGCCTGGCACTGGGTTATACTTGGGAAGGGGTCAGAAGTGGATGAGTTGTGATTCTTTGTAATGCAAGGAGGGAAGAGCATGTCCAAAAGTGCCATACAGGACACCAGGGCACATAAAACACCCCTAGGCAGTCACTGCCAGCTGCTCACAGAGCTGCTCATACCTGCTGCAGTCTGGGGCTGCAGCTGAACTGGCACCAGGGGACATGCGGAAAGGATTCTTTTCCTTTTTGGAACATCACCTGGAAACTCCTGCAAGGAGAGCCACAGTTATGAACCTGATACAGTGATTTTATTAACCAAGCTGTACACAGCACATGAGGCCTTGGCAAGAACTGGTAGATTAAAAACAGGCTGAGTCATCACTTCCTTTTGCCCCCAAATTCAGGAATTCATCTCTGCAGACTCTAACAGAGTGAGCATTGATTTTTTATGAGAGGGGTGATCAGTCACATTGGAAATACCAGCCAAATTCCTACTGTGACTCAGATGATGAACTTGTGTTTATCAGATGGGGAGAGATTCCCATAATTGAATACAAAATCTGATCCATTTCCCGTGTGTGTGCACAGGCTGAGCACGAACTGATCTGGCTCTGAAGTCACCATGCTTAGAGCAGGAGGTTGGACTAGGTGACTTCCAGAGATCACTTCCAGCCTGAGGCCTTCTGGAGCTCCTGTTCTGCAGACTTCACGTGGGCTCTTACCCCACTCCCACCTACTGTAACACCCAACAGCCACTGAATTCCACAGTGGAATTCTCTGGAAAATATCATCTTTGGAAAGAAACTTCCTATTCATTAAGATAAAGTAACATAATTCATACTCACTTCTCACCATATACAAATCATGCAGGTGCACACAAAATAAGAAATGATTAAGAAGACAAGTGAGAAATGATTGCAGGATCATCACCTGCAAATGGGTCTGTGGTTACTAAACATTATCCAATGCTGTATGTGAGTTTTACTATAAAATAGGACTAATAGAAGCATCGATGTCATCGACAAAAAAACATTCCTATTTGACAAGGAAACTCTTATTATGAGAAAGGAATAAATTGCTACTTTACCTGCCGAGGGTTCCTCTCGGATTTACTGCGGCACCACTCCCAGTCCGAGAGCTCTGGTGTGTGGCTCTCCTCGTGGGACAGCCTCCACTCTGGTCCTTCAGGGAACACTTCTGGGTGCCAGTCTGTGTCCCCCTGGCCCTGGCAGGCCCCTGGCCCGGGGGGAGGGCGGCGTGGGGGGCCCGTGCCCGTGCCCATGCCCGTGCCCCCCGAGCCCTGTCCCGGCGCCAGGGCTGGGCCAGGGCCCCGCTCCTCGCTCAGCAGGCTGTGGCAGGACGGGGATTTACCACCCCTGCTGGGCTGGGGAGCCTTCTCCTGGGATATCCTGTACATCCCATAGCCTTGCTGGAAGGACAGGTTGAACTCAAAACCGCTGCGCTTGGCTAAGCAAGAAGGAAAGAAACTGTGTTAGGAGTTGAGACCAAAAAGGAAAATAAGATTACAAACAATGCAAATGACATGCTAAAACATGGAATAAATTATCCAGCTCCTGCTAGATAATTGGAGGCAATTTTCCATCCACAAAAAAAAAAAAAACCTAATCGTTGAGAAGAAAGACTTCTGAGAAGGAACTGCCTTCTAGATGAACTGCAGTCATTCTCTCTGGGAAAGTGGCTAAAAGGGCAGCAGGGGCAGCACAGGCATTCTGCACCTGGATAATGTGTTTAAAGCAAGTGAAAGGCGTGCACTGAGATGGCTTTTCTCTAAGATTCTGGAGTTCTTTCTCCCTGAACAAGCAAGGACTGTCAGGAATTCGTCCACTGATGGTAGAGGATTTTCACTCCAGAGAATGGGAAACAACTCCCACATCCTCATAAATATTTAGCTCTTAACATTTGCAGCTGAGACCAGATGATCCCTGTGACCCACTCTGTTCCTCCACCTATTTTTACACAAAGCCCAAGGAAAACCAGGGCTCTAGAAGATGCCAAGAAGGTTACCAGGGAAGGTCTGGCAACCTCTGTTACACCAAGGCAGCCCTTCCACACTTACTTTTGGCATCTTGTGAAGACACTGCATAGGAGTTCCTCCTGCAATTGATGATGCAGCCGCAGGGCAGGTGGAGCCAGTGCTGGGACAGGACAAACACGGGGGTGACTGTGGCAGCCAGCACGGTCAGCAGGAAGCTCAGTGTCTCAAAGGAGAGGCTCTGCAGCCCAGTGCTGTACTGGACAGCCATCTGTATCTGAAAGGCAGAGCATTTTGAAATTTAAATCACTTTGGGCACACGAGATGCTTCCAGGAACAAAGAGAACATCTCGCTATGAATATGCCACCGCTGTAAAACACAGCTTGTCATTAGTGTTTGCTGAGGACAACAATTCTGGCTCTAACTGACAGCAGAGGAAACACACTGACTGCTCTCCTCTCATGCTGCATTTCTCAGAAAAACCCTCACTGAAGCTAAATGTGGACACTGAGCACCACTGAACAGCTCCCAGTGCAGCCAGTCCCATGCAGTACCGAGGAGCCCCAGCCTCACACACCCAGAGCAGGGGTAACTGCCCCAGAGCCGTGCTCCTGTTCCCTGTAACAGATCCCTTTCTCAGGTTCCTGTCCCCAAACACACCCACATGCACACCACAGCACTCCCTCCCACCAGCACTACAGAGTTTACAAAGGTACAACCACACTGCATTTTTCTACCAAACTCCTATTTTTGAACCCAAAGGATGTGTGTCAGAGGACAGGACAATTAGCTCAATTCCCAGCCCCAAAATGCTGAGCAAACCCCGTCCCACAGCTGGCACTGCCCCTGTATTCACAAGACATGAACGAGGTGATGAGAGAGTGTCAGAGCGATGAACCCGGCCCTGCAAACCCACTGGGCACAGTTAAACTCCTGCAGGGACACAGAGCTGCTGGAGAGGACTTCTGCTGGCACAGCTGCACTGCGAGGTACAACTGCAATGGGCACTGCTCATCTGCTTCCATCCACGGCCCACAGGTGACACCCCACTGAAATGTAAGTGAGCGTTGGAAAGCGAAGCCATCTGAGAATTTACCATCATGGGGAGCCAGAGAAGGACTTTGGTCAGTGCCAGGATCAGCGAGAATCGTTTCTGGGCCATGCCCACCGTGGAGCTCCTGCTCTGTGCGCTGCTCTCAGCCACGCCCTTCCCAAAAACTGCCTGCGAGTTTTGGAAAGGCTCCAGGGTTTTGTCCCCAGGCTCCGGCAGTGCGAGCGGAGGGGCAGCAGCCCCGCAGCCCCACGGGGTCCCGGGGCAGGTGCGGGCTCCGGAGCCCTGCAGGTGCTGGGGCTCACCTGAGCACAGCAGCCGCAGGGTGAGGGGAACAGCCAGCACGGCCAGCAGGGAGAAGCACAGCGAGTACACCAGGAACACAAACAGGATGTAGGAGCTGGCACAGTCGGCGAAGCAGCCCCAGGACGTGGGGATGTACCTGCCCCAGCCGCAGAGAGGCAAAATGCACAGCAGCAAACTGACCGTCCAGATGGTGAGGATGGCCCACAGCACGCTCACACGGCGCTTGGAGGAGCTGCAGCTCGTGCTGAAGGTGTAGAAGTTGTAAGAAACTATAAGAGACCCTTTCAGGTTGCTAGAGATGCCCTGGAATAAATAGATAAACGCTGAGGTGGTGCACAGAGGCTGGGGGAGGACTTCTCTTGACCACTGCGTGAGCATGAAAATAATCACTGGCACGATGCTGATCAGATCATCTGCTGCCAAAGAGGTCACAATCATCGAAACCGTGGTTTTGGTCTGCAGTTTCAGCAGTGAAACCAGTGAATAAATGCTGCCCAGAAGGGCTGGGAGTGCAATGGTAAAAGTCAAGCAGAACAGAAAGACATTCCAAGTTCCCTGCTCGCTGGGTTTGCCCATAACGCTGTGGTTCTCAGTGAAGAAGCTCGTCCCATTGAGTGACAGATTACCAGGAGTTACCGACATTGTCCTGGGCATTTTTTTCTTTGCCTTCTCACTGATTCTGCAAGTTTTGACCAGCTGAAACCAGAACTGTCAGCTCCACATCACAAGTTTCTTTGTTTTCCTAGACTCCCTTTTGTGGCATCTGATGAAGAAATATTCAGGTGGCAGCAGCCCTAATGACCAGAACTCACGCTCTCAAAAAGCCAGGCAACAATGAAATAGCGAAGGTGCTGAAAAAAAGCCGGAATTCTTCCAAATCGCTCCCGTGCTGGCAGGTGGTGGAGGAGGCAGCTCAGGTGCCCACATGGCACTGCCGCTGGCACTGGGCTGGGGGCAGCAGGGCTCGGGCAGAGCTCGGGCTGTGCGGCTTGGGCAGACACATCGCAGCCGAGGCTGCCGGAGCCCCGTGGGGCAGGGCGGCACAGGGAGCCGGGATGACGCCGGGATGATGCCGGGATGCTGCCGGGATGCTGCCGGGATTCTGCCGAGATGATGCCGGGATTTCTCCGGGATGCTGCCGGGATGATGCCGAGATTTCTCCAGGGTGCTGCCGGGATGATGCCGGGATGCTGCCGGGATTTCTCCGGGGTTCTGCCGGGATTTCCCCGGGGTGCTGCCGGGATTCTGCCGGGATCCTCCGGGATGATGCCGAGATTTCTCCGGGATGCTGCCGGGATTTCTCCGGGATGCTGCCGGGATTTCTCCGGGGTGCTGCCGGGATTTCTCCGGGATTCTGCCGGGATGCTGCCGGGATTTCCCGGGGATGCTGCCGGGATTTCTCCGGGGTGCTGCCGGGATTTCCCCGGGGTGCTGCCGGCCCCAGCTCGCCCCGCTGCAGCGGCAGCCCCGAGCAGTGTCCCCGCTAAGCCACACCTCCGGGCCGGCACCGAATCCAATGCAGACACCGCGAGCTGATGTCAGCCCAGGATGTCACTCCCGTGAGTGCCGAGCCGCTCCCGGGCTCCGCAGGGCTGGGATGGATGCTCGTGTTCCTGGGTGAGGGGATGCAGGAGGGCTGTGCCCTGCCCTGCCCTGCCCTGCCCTGCCCAGCCCTGCCCAGCCCTGCCCTGCTCTGCCCTGCCTGCCCCTGCCTGTCCTGCCTGCCCCTGCCTGCCCCTGCCTGTCCTGCCTGCCCCTGCCTGTCCCTGCCTGTCCTTCCTGTCCTGCCTGGCCCTGCCTGGCCCTGCCTGCAGTGCCCCTGCCTGCCCCTGCCTGTCCCTTCCTGTCCCTGCCATGGCCCTTCCTGCCCTGCCTGTCCCTGCCTGTCCTGTCTGCCCCTGCTTGTCCTGCCGGTCCTTGCCTGTCCCTGCCTGTCCTGCCTGTCCTGCCTGGCTCAGTCTCCTCTCCAGTGTAACCATTCCAGGATTTGTCCTTTCC
>JANRGV010000002.1:24164643-24177095 GCA_024734035.1 Alethe castanea | reverse complement strand
TCTGTGCCCTGGTGTCCCTGGAATCTGTGCCCTGGGATCCCTGGAATCTGTGCCCTGGGATCCTGGAATCTGTGCCCCGGGGTCCCTGGCAGGGTCAGTGGCTCCTCTGCAGCGCCCAGAGTCCCAGCGGGTCTGGGGAAGGGACGCTCAGGGAACAGCACCTGGCAGGACAAAGCTCTGCCCTGGGAATGTACCTGGAGCTCTCAGGCTGGGAACATGTGGAATATTGAAAGATCCATCCAGAAAGGAAGCGCAGAGCTGTGCCACTGACACCAAGCATTTATTAATGATTCCAGTCAAGAGAAAGGACTCATTAATATTTTAACGAGATTGTGAGGGGAAACCTCCCAAAGACAATAAAATCACACTTAGCAAAGAGCCTTTCAACAGCAGTGGCAGCTCCAGCCTGTCTGATCTGCACTTTCTGAGACTCACATTGTGACAGAGACTGCAGAAGCCAGGCTTAGTGCCAGCACAAGCTGGACAGAGTGTGTCAGCAGGATACCAGGGGCTGTGGAAAGCCTTGCCATAAACACCTTTCTTCATCAGCCTAGATGGAAACCATGGCTCACTGCCTCAGAGATGAAGGTTTCAAAAAAAGATAAAAGAAATAATGCTTGAGAAGGAGCCAGAGTATTTTCAAGCACTGAATCTTTTCAATTTGTGTGTTTATCTTATTGCCTGGGGCTGGTGACAAACGGGACTCTGTGTTCACAGGGAAGTGGAGTCTCCTTCCTGTCACTGTTGGTAAAACAGCATCACTGGGGACCCCCATCCCCTCTCCCTGGACACACCCAGCTCCTCCAAGGGAGCCCCAGCCCCTCATGTGAGCATTATCTGGGGACAAAGAGGGACCCAAGTGCTGCTGCACTGCAGATTCCAGAGGTGGGGAGCAGCAGCTGGGAGCAGAGTGGTCTTTGCTCCTCAGCACAGCATGGCTGCTACTTTATTTTATTTTATTTTATTTTATTTTATTTTATTTTATTTTATTTTATTTTTTTCTATCAAATATTTCCCACGTACATTAACAAGTATGGCTGCCATTGCCTGGGTTTCTGCAGACTCCTGGATTGTGCTGGGAGAGCTGAGGAGATGAGAACTGAGCCTCAGCAGCCCCTTCCACAGCATTTGCTTTGCAGAACATACACTTATGAAATATGCATGTGCTGAGAGGTGATTAGGATGCAATTCCTCATTTTGATTAAAATGCTTCTTCCTTTATGTTTCCTGAGCTTCACAAAACAGCCTGATTTGTATGCTTACATAGTAGTTTTTGTGGGGGTTTTTTACAAACTAAATTTAACTTCACTGCTATGTGTACAAAAATGAATGCAAATATGCAACTTTCTTTAGCTTACAGTTATTAACTGTAAGCTGTATTCAGACTGAGAGATAAACTGTTAAATGATGGCTTTATTTTTGGGGTGGTGTGCTGGCATTGTTTTTAATCACCTGGACCCCTTTTTTCCCAGGATTACATGCCCAGATGCATTGGGCCTGGAGTTAGACTGTTAGTCTAACTGTTAGACCCTGAGCCTAAGTTAGATAACCCCATTTTCAGTATCCCATCAAAAGCCTTTACTACAGGAATTCCTGAAGTTGTTAAGGTCTGCAAAAAATTTCATAGTCTAGAGAAAATGGAAACTCATTTGGAGTAAGCTGCATTAGATGGCAAAATGGGCCTTTCTCTCTCACAAATGGCAGAAAACAAGCCTTAGGGGTCAGAAAAGAGATTTATTTCATAGGAAAAGGTGCAGTAATTTTGTTTTCCTGGCCATTTTACCAGTGCTTTTATTACAGATTTTGTATTATTCACTCCTGTGCCAGCACTCCACCAGGGCCTGACAACATCCAGTAGCACAATGTTCTGAAATTGAGCTGGCTCCTGAATCAGATTCTGTTATTATTTTAATGTCTCATATATCACTGCCTCTGAAAGACCTGCCAGAAGCCTTTTCACACTGAAGATATCCTGGTCTTTGAGCCCCTAACAGTGTCCTATCTGCTACCCTGTTTTGAGACAGTAAAGTTCCTATTTCTTTGACAATGCCCAGCCTCCCTTCAGTCTTCAATTTCAATTAAAAACAGAACAAAGGTCTTAAGGCCATGTTCTGGTATCACTCACTGGGTATCCCTAACCTTTAGCAGCAGGCACTGGCAAAGCTGGGAGCTGGCTGAGTTTGGCACAGCTCCTTGTTCAATGAGAACACGTCTCTTAAACTCCCCAAATCTGTTCCAGCAGAAGGTGTTACTGAATTCTTCCCACAAGAAAACCTCTGCCAGTGCCAGGATCCCTCCACTCCATTTTGCCTGATGAGAAGAGAATCCATGGGAGTAACTGTGTGATTTCATTCACCACTCTTCAGTGAGATATTAATGAGCTTTTTTATTCTCCTCTGCTTCTCAGAACTGTTCCACCCTTTTTCTCCTGCCAGATTTGAATGAGGACGACAGCAAAGGTCACCATGACAATGGTAACTGTGAACTGCTTGAGCACAGGATGGATTTAGCACTGAGCATTGCCAAGGCCACTTACAGATGTAGTAGGAATCCTAAATGCCTGCTTATCTTCCATTGAAAAAATTCTAATCAAACAGCAAATCATGATCAGAGCAGCAGCTCCCTGTGGGGTACCTTGGGCACTTAATGCAAGTGCAGCACTGCAGCCACGAGCAGATAACAAATACTGGTCTGTATAAATGTCAGGAAGACATTTAAGAGACAAGACATTGAAGCAGAAAAAGGAAACAAAATGACTAAGCCAAATTCCGGCAGAAATTACACCACAATCCAAAAAAACTGGAGTCAGTGGCTTCCCAAGGGCACAGAAAATGGCAGATGTTGTCCCAACGAAACGAGTTGCAGGTGGAAGAAGAGGAGGAACATCTGCAGTGCAATGAGCAAAGGCTGGTGCTCAGGCTCAGGCTCAGGCTCAGGCTCAGGCTCAGGCTCAGGCTCAGGCTCAGGGCAGGCTGTGCCTGCTGCAAGAGCTGATCCTCCCGTGGCTGATGGCCAGCAGTGCCACACTGACAGCACAGGGAAATTCACTGCTCCCCCAGAGCTCACTCCAGGGTGGGCACATGGAGCTGCACACAGCCTGCTCCCCCACCTCCCTCCTGCCAGCAAAACCCACGGCAGGAAAATCCCATTTCCACAGTGTGCTGAGAAAAACTGCAAGGGAGATCCTTCACTCACTCGCTGTGCTCCCAGGAGAAAACCAGAAAACCCACCCTGCCTTTATGAACGGCATTCTCCAAGCTCAAGAATAAAATCACTGTCCTTACACCATGGGTAGGAAACAATGGAGTCATTTCCATGGATATTTCCTCCTGTCCTTACACCATGGGTAGGAAGCAATGGAGTCATTTCCATGGATATTTCCTCCTTTCCTCGCTGCTCACATGCTGGGTGGGAGCAGGCAAGAGAATCTCTCCCTACATCACCACAATGTCCCAAGGAGGGCTTGGATTAGGGCTGGTACAATATAGGGGGAGATTTTTACTTAACTTCCTCCACACTCGTTTTCCCATCATGGATCATTTTTTCTGATCTGTTTCCTGTAAGAGCCACTCAGGGTGAGGACAGCCGGTGGCAGAGCTGCCTTCCCAAGCAGGAAACCTTTCCCTGCCAATCACAAACAGCAGAAGAAAGAAGTACCCGTGGTTTTCTGCACCATAACCCGTCCAGAAAGCCCCAGAACAAGCTGACTGCTCTAAATGGGACTTGTAGAACATAATGAACTTTCACTATTCATTCTCACCCTGAAATCTGCCTGAACATCTGTGCTTGTTGGGATTTCAAGTGGGATTGTTCAGACAAAATTACAAAAGAATTTGCAGTGTGTGAGAGGAGGTTCTGGTATGATCAAAGGAAGAAAATCAAAGCTTTACAGGGTCTCACATGACAGCACTGAAGAATCTGAACTTTCATTCTGCTCATATGCACCTCATTTGTTGCTGTTATGACTGTTCAGGAGTGCCCAGTCCACGGCTCCTCATTTTCAAGCGTGTAAAACTTCCCTGAGTTCAGAAAGTGAGGCTGACACCACATGTCCAGGACACCCCAGCACTTCTCAGTAGAGGTTAAAACAGAACAATTAAAGGAACATTAATCTCCATCACACACAGTCACCTCTGCCAAAAGCTGGGATCAGTGAGGGCTGGGGAGACAGGACTGTGCTGCACTGCCCCCTTGTTCAGTCCTGATGGATTGAGTTTAGTCCTTCTTGACAATCCTGAGCAGCTTTTGTTCTATTTTTACCTCCTCAAACATAGGATAATGTCCCTAAAAGCAGAGTGAGAACATGAAAACAACTTCTGGAGCCAGAGTTCAGCCCCTGGAATCAAGGAACCCAATGTCTAACAAAGCTCCCAGAACATGCAGCAATGCCAGAAAAGGCTCCCAGACCTGTATCTTGCTCTGCTAAAGCCTGGAGCAATCACTCCCAAACCTGCATCCTGTCAGGAGATATCACACTGCTGAAAGATTCCAGGGAAGTGCAGCCAACATTCCTGCAGCCAAGGAAAGGTTTCCTTTCAGGAAAACAGTTTGAGATAGTCTTGAACTAATTATAACAATTTGGAAGAGACCATGAGATTTTCCAAAATAGGGAAATCCTTACTACTTAACTGAATTTATTCAGGAAATAATAAATAAACCCCCCAAAATTAAGGACAAAGTAAGTTGTAATTGGGAATATGGAAGGATTTTCCCTTTTGAAATTGCAGACTTGAACTCCTGTGGGGCTGCTCCTGGTGCATGATCTGTTCCCAGGCTCTGGCACTGTGCACCTCTCTCCCAGGGAGGGAGAAGGGACACAGTGCATGGACATTCAGGAAAGTGCATCAGGTGTGACAAGAACCACCACAAACCATTTTCCCATTTGTCTGGATTCCTGTCCCAGCCTGGTGGCTGATGAGCATCAGGTTATTGCAACATCTGTCCTTGTCTTTATGCATTGCCAGGACTCCTGGCACAGAATAGCGACCCATTTGCCAACCTGCATTTCTGATTTGTTTTTTTTTCATCTCCCTTAATTACCTGTACATTTATACTGGTGATACAACTTCTCCACTCTAAATGTCTGTTCTTGCTCAGCTGCTTTGAGCAGAAAGCCTGGCACCAGAAATATGCAAGATAACTGCATGTACAAAGAAAAATAAATATGTGTGAGTCACAAAAAACACAGCTCTTGCTCACATGCCTGCACTAAAAGCCAAGTTCTGCCTTCAGTCACCCCTTCAAAGGGGTGAAGAAATGACAGCTAAGGTTGGGACACACCACCACTGGTTCCAATGGAGTTCACATCCATTTTCGTGATGAAGTGGTGAAATATGGATGTTCCATGAAGAAGCTGCAGTCCAAAGGCCTGGAGGCAGGAATGCCAGACAAATGACAAGCAGGAGTTGAGCTGGAAAAGCTGCTCTGCTCATCTGGCTGGCCAGGCACGGCGCTGCTCCCACACCCCCAGGGACACAGGTACCTGTGGCTGTCACCTGGGCTGTGCCAGGGAAGCACAGAGGCTCATCCCTCAGCACTGGGGCAGCACAGGGCAAGAGGAGGTGGAGAAGGGGGCAGTGGGGGCAGCAGAGCCCCAGGCTGCCCTCCCCAGCTCCCCCAGTGACGAATCCACTGCACACACGGCCCGGACTGGCAGAGCACGGCCAGGCTTCCTCCTGTTGCTTACAGATCTCACTGCAGGAGCAAATCAGGCACACTCCTCCCAGACTGAGCTGCAATCACTGCTGATTACCAGCATTGCTATTAAACTCCATGGAATTACTGAAGTGCTTCCTCTGGAATTAGTGCAGTTATCAGCATGGCTAATGGCAAGTGCTTTCAGTCATTTTACCACACACTTCTCATGTTCAGCTTTATATAATGAAATAAAAATGACATTTTGACACAGTGTGAAGTGGAATACTCTCTTTCTCAGTGTCTGCTCCCTTCAAGTGTTTCCTCTGTGTATTTTCCAGAGAGGGTGTTTGATCATGATTCTCCTGCACATTTTCTTGCTCTCTAGCAGTGAATCAGCAGCTGGAATGCCACAGAATGGAAGCAGCAATCACAGCAAAGACTACTGGTGCTCTAAAGGACTGCTAATAAATACACACAGTGTGAAAAACCTGCTTTGAACTAAAGAAACTGCACCAAGGACAGACCAGCTCCTGTGGGTTTTAGGCACCCATTTTTTCCAGATATGCCACCAGTCAGGACCCAGAGAAAGGACCTGGAAGCATATCAGTGTTCCTCATAAAATCATTTTCATCTGTACATGTAAATTTAAAATTCCATGTAGTGAATACGCTTTCTATAACAATTAAATTCATACTATGACAGAGAGCAGAAAAAATAAGCAAATAGGGAAAAAAAAGGCATGATAACACCAAAGCAGAAACCTACATATTCCTTACAAGTGCATTGATGTGAGCTTGAAATATAAAGGGGGAAATTTACTGTGCAAATTGCTTTTGACTCCTCAGAGAGGTTAAATTAGTGCCCCTAAATGTCAGCATTAAAGGGAATTTTAAGAAGAACTAGGTTCTTTCCCTTTGCATATGGGGGAAATTATTTTGGAGGCAAGAACTTTGCTCTGTCCATTATTATAATATTAATATTATTATTATTATTAATCATCACATCTTGATTCTTTATAAAGTTGTAGAATCACAACATGGTGTGGGTTGGAAGGACCTTAAAGCCCATCCAGTGCCACCCTGCCATGGCAGGGACACCTCTCACTGTCCCAGTGTCCAGCCTGGCCTTGGGCACTGCCAGGGATCCAGGGCCTGCCACCCTCACAACGGAGACCTTCTCAACATTCCTTCCCCGCATTTAACCCAAATTTCTCCGCTTTGAGTTTGAAAGGAGGGGGAAAGGCAAGCACAGGGCAAAGCCAGCAGCCTGTGGCTGCTCTGCTGGAAGCACATGGGATGCTCAGTGCCTTCAGCAGCAAGCCCTCGGATGTTTTGAGGCTTTCCCAAGACCCAGGCTCGGCTCGTGTTTCCTGCAGCAGAGGGAGCTGCAGCCCCGCATTCCAGCGGGTGCCACCGCGGGTGCCCCGGTTCGGGGCAGGGACAGCGCCGTGTCTGCCCCAGAGCGGCTCCGGGCAGGTAAAACCCGGCTTTACCCGGCTCCGGGCAGGTAAAACCCGGCTTTACCTGGCTCCGGGCAGGTAAAACCCGGCTTTACCCGGCTCCGGGCAGGTAAAACCCGGCTTTACCTGGCTCAGGTGCTGCCTGGGCAGGGCAGTCCGGCCGTGAGCCGGGGTGTCCTCGGGGTGGCCCGGCAGCTGTGCCCGGTGCAGGGGACACCGCTCGGGAAAAGAGTCAAGAAATCCGTTATTTCCTTATTTACTGCCAAAATCTGCCGCGACACCTTCCGCATTCCTCTCGCTGTCTGCAGCTCATCCTTTAGGAACAGGTTTCTGCCTTCCCCCGGTTGAGCTCAGCCCCCTGCCCCGCACGGCGGGGACAGCGGGCACTCCCCGGGGACAGCGGGCGGGGGGGGACACACGGACACACGGGCACACGGACACACCGGCACGGACACACGGACACGGACAGGGACACACCGGCACGGACACGGACACACGGACACACGGACACACGGACACACCGGCACGGACACACGGATACACGGGCACACGGACACACCGGCACGGACACACGGACACGGACAGGGACCCACGGACACGGACACGGGCACGGGCACGGGCACACGGACACGGACACACGGACACGGACACGGACACACGGACACACAGCACAGCGTATGGAGCTGCGATTCAGCAGGACCTGCTGCTGCTGCTTTACTGAAGCTGCTTTGAAGGGTGCAGTTCCTTTGCCCTGTGAAATACGTCTGTGATCCCCAAACATGGGATTGAGTGGCAAAGGGAAGAATTCGTGCACCTCCTTCCGAGCCCGGCTCCAGCTGTGGGTCACCCCGAGGTGTTTTGCCACCACCACCTGGGGTTTGCACAATCCTGTACACTCAGTACGTTCCCTGATACCTTGATGACATTTAGGCAGTACCTGAACTTTATCCCAAGTCTTTTGTACCTGAATATTCAAAGTAACAAAAATCGAACTTACACAAGATTGGTATAGGGTGAACAAATGATCTAATTCCTCAGAGCCTCACTATACAAAGTGAGGTAAAGGGAAAATCCCTAAGAATGGAATGGGAAGGTTAAGGACTACACACAGATGCTGAAGAACCTAATCAAAGTGTTTTTGTTTTCATGTTCTTATAGGAAGGATGAGTAACTGGAAGATACAGAGCCTCTACCTTCCCTTGCACTACTTTATCAGTAAAAATGTGCCACTCAGCCTGTTTTCTGCACGCACAGATAAGGAGATCATTTACCGAGGTTCCAGTTCACCCCTGGGAATGGAGAGAAAAGCTGAGTTACTTCTACCCCCTGTTTTAGGGGTGACACTGTGACACATTTACTGCAGGTTCTGCCCAGCAAAGGCTCTCCTGATGCTTTCCTTGTTCTGAAGCAGGGCCAGGCTGGCTGTGCCCGTGGCAGTGGGATGGGGTGGCACTGCTGGGAACCTGCTCACTCAGGCGTGCTTTGACCTGCCCTACCTGCAGTGGAGCACTCAGTGAACCACCTCTGCCTCCCTAACCCTGCCCACAGATCAATGCTTCAGGGACCTCTGGAGTTAAAACATTTTATCTCAGTTCTGCTGCTGCTCGTGAATTGGCCTGAGTGGGTTTACAGGGCTGGGAGAGCAAAGCTTGGCTGGAGGAGTTCCCTTTTGTTCTGTTGTGGCATTCCTACTGATCCCCCACAGCAAGAGCAAACCAAAACCAATTTGTGAAGTCGATTCTTAAAAAATCCTCTCAGCCAAGTCAGAGATGCGAGGTCTGGAGGCAGCTGGGGGAGTTCAGCCATATAAAAAAGGGTTTGTTTGAAATGCACTCCCCTTTGTTTCAGGAGAACAATGTGCTGGAGGATCTCTCTTCCCTGCCCACGGCCAAGGGCTCTGAGCAGGGGAAGCAGCTCCTTATGGCAGGTCTGAGTGCCCAGGGGTGGGGGCACATCCAGCCCAGGTGCACACCCAGCTCTTCCCTCCTCTTGGGAGCCCAGAACAGAGGGTGTTTTGTGGCAAAATCAAGCATGAACAAGAACTGAAATAAGCCTGGATAGCAGAAGAGACTTTAAAATCCACATTTCCTGTGGACCTTTTGTTTGTTCCACAGCACATCACAGTTTTTTTATATTGCATGGAAAGGACTCAGCAGAAACAGTAAAACAGACAAAGGCCCTCATAAGTACAAAAAACCCCTCTCTTTAAAATACCTCTGCCCTCTGGAGAGCTGGAGTGCCTGCTACTGGAATTCAGTCAGCATTTTTCTTGTCTAATCTCCACATGATGAGCTCACATAGCCCTTAATGACTAGTGTGTTTATTATTTTTAACAGGGAATATGAGAGTCTCTCACCTACTTTTAGGCCACTGTGCTACCTTTTTTACATTTCATTATGGAAACAAGCAATCATTTCTAATAAAACATTGGAAATTTCTGTATGTGCTTCAACCTAGTCCTAAAAGAATGCCAAAGCACTTATAAGGGCTTGAAGAGATTTTAAAGGATGACAAAAGATTCAGAGACTCTGCATCTTTGATCTCAAATGATATTCTAAGATGTGTTATTAAATTAATCATTATCAAGTGTATGAAATGTTCTAATTGGATCAAGGTTAATATCTAGATTGAAAGTATCTCCTAGAACTTTTCTTTTAAACTGTGCATTCTGTGCTAAGTAATTAAAGTTCACCGACTCTGAGGCAGGAGATAATCCCTCCTCATTTGCAGTAATCACCACCCAGTGAAGTTCTCTGAATTCTTTGTAGAGCATCAGTGGTTCATGGGCACTTCCAGGGGCTCTGTGGAGCTGTTCTTGTCGAGTATGTCCCAGTTTTCAGCAGTGTTTGCTGTAAAAAGGCAATCCCTGAGAGCTTTCAGGAATTTTTGGGAACACTTAAGACCTCCCTACTTGTCTGCTCCAAGTCCTCTCTTGTGTGTTTCTCACGTGGGGATTTATTTACACTAAAATGTGCTGTTTCAGGAGAAGCAGCACAGCTCAGAACTGCATCCCCTGTGCAGATGGGAGCAGCTGGAGCTGAAAGCAGCACAGCAGACTCAGTAATGCTGCTGAGCATAAATCCTGCAGGCAGGAATAAGGAGCACAGAACATGGGGGAGAGGAGCTGCACACCCCTCGTTCCAGGCAGGAGCCAGCTTAGTTAACTCCTTCTTGCTGAGGGCACGGGCCAGCATCACACTGCCAGAAAGGGGAAATGATAAAAAGCAGGAAAGTGACACTTCAGCAGAAAATGATGTCTCAAAGCCCTTTCCCACTGCTGTCACAGCAGGGGGGGCTGCAGAGGGTTAGGTCAGCATGATCAGACACTGGAGTGAGTTTTCCCAGAAGGGCAGTCTTGGAGTAAAGGAACTCAGGCAAATTTCCATGTGGAAATCAATTCAGCCATACATGCTGCAGCTGGACAGTGTCACCCAGCTCCCTGCATTCATTCCCACAGCCCTTATGGGTACCTGCAGGAGGCCCTAAAGGCCAGGTGACACAACTGTAATCCCTCTCTTGCACAGACATTTGCTGCACCAGCCAGAAAGTAAGAGGGAATTCTCTTTTTGACCCCTGCAAAGCCAGATCCTACCTGTCTTTCATCTGAGTTTCAAGCCCTGGTGTGTGAAGAATAAAAGTAATTGAAGCCACATGGTCAGTATTCCCTGAAATCCCTTCCCACTGCTCCAGAGTGCCTCAGAACTTACAGGGACTGTGCAGTTTGGCTCAGACAGAACAGATCTCTATCTATGGTGCATGCACACCACAGGAATTTTTATGACAGATTATCACTCATTTTTTCTCACAGAATTCTGTGGGAGTCTGACTGAATCAGACATGAACAAGGGCTGAATCAAAACCTCAGGACCTGGTTCACTGGACACTTAAGATGCAGAAGCAGCATCCCAGAGTTAATTTCCAGAGTGAATAATATCAGTTTTCAGTGGAAGCTCACAGCACTGGCTCACTGGAGTATGTTTTTTCACCTTCCTGGTGTTTCTAGAACTCTGTCTTTCAAGCCTATCTGTAACACAGTTCATCTTGAAAACTGTCCCAGGCTCTGGTCATCTCTTATAGAGCAGAATTCACTCTGTTTGCCCCTGTAACTGCATGAACACACCAGCAGGATTATTACAAGTTCAAATAGTTGTGTACAGCAACATTAATGAACATTTGTGGTTCTGTACCTTTATCATCCCTGGCTAGCAGAACTTACAGGCATTAATT
The DNA here is from genome assembly GCA_024734035.1 of Alethe castanea. Lineage (NCBI taxonomy): Eukaryota > Metazoa > Chordata > Aves > Passeriformes > Muscicapidae > Alethe > Alethe castanea. The sequence continues at coordinate 24,165,772 of JANRGV010000002.1, read as the reverse complement.
CATTCCTGGTTGTAAGGAAGAGAAAGCTTCGTAATCCTTTTATTATAATCTAATAATCCATTATTTCTTTAGCACTGCCCCGCTGCTGTTGCCAACTAACCCTTCTAAGTGGGAATATTGCCATTTGGAACAGCTGGATGTGCATTTCTGTACAGGTGATAGGGAAGACAAGAATTGTGAGGGCTCTTTTTCCCTCCCCCATGATCATCTTGGGTACCTGAGTTTATTTTCCTCTGGGAATGAGGGCAGTGCTACTCAGCCTTCCTCATTTTGAGCTGTCCAGTGGCAAAGACTGGAAGATTGCTGATGACAATCGTGTGTTATTTTCTGTTCTCTCAGATTCTGACCGGGTTCCAGTGGGGCAGACACGAGGCTGGATGGCCCCAGCTGACACTGCAGACAGCTCCTGTGTCTGAGCTGCTTTCTGCTGGGAACCCAGCTCAGTACCCCAGCCCACCCCCACCCCAAACCTGCACTGCACTGTGCCCTTCTGGCTCCCCTCCTCAGACAGTCCTTCAGGGGAAAGCCTCCTGTTCCCTGGACAAGGCTGGAGCTGCCCCTCACTGCCAGCAGCTCTGTGGGGACAGAGCCAGGGCTGCTCCCCGAGCACCCCCCTCCCCAGGAACCCTCTGCACAAGGGCCGGCCCCAGCAGAAGCCCAGGCTGCAGCCTGAGCCCCTGACATGTGGCACTGCTTGCATTAAAGATGCCAGGCTGCTGCAGAGTCACCCTCACCTGGCTGTGCACACAGGTGGGAGCTGGAGCAGGACAATGTGCCTGGCTTGCAGACAGGATGGTCTGACCTTGCTCTGAGTTCTGGCTGGTGACAGCTGCCAGGAAGGCTGTCCCTGGGCAGAGCTGGCCCCCTGGCACTGCCAGCCTGGTCCCTGGCACGGCACAGCACCCCTGGGTGCTCACAAACCCCACGGGGCACAGCACAGCCTGCTCAGGGCTTCACTCACACACTAAACAAGGCAATTTCAGCTCTTTTGGACCTGAACCTGTTCGAGGAAGTGTTGAGTACAAGCTAATAAGGATTTCAGGGCTCTAAGCAGAGATTCCACCTGGACTCACAGTTCCAGCTGAGGCACGTGGGCTGGGCTGGGAGGGAAACACTCACCAAAGCTGCT
>JANRGV010000002.1:24145281-24164543 GCA_024734035.1 Alethe castanea | reverse complement strand
GGGAAACACTCACCAAAGCTGCTCAGCTGCAAGCACAGTCCAAGTGCCCAGGGCTGGGAAATCAACCTTTCTTTAGCATCAGATTCTCTCCACTGTTTTTCTAAAAGGAGGGAGAAGGGAGAAAAAAAAAATAGAAGTTTAGGAATCATTAATTTGCAGGGAGCTCTGCTTAGGCAAGTGCTTCTCCACCAACTCTTCTTTTAAATATTTCTGATAATGGGATGCAAGTACTTACACCTGTGAATTACAGAGGTAATTTGCACCCATTTAGAACTCCATTTGGGGAGGTATAAAAATACCCCAATAACAGGAATCTGGCCCATTCCTTATAACCATTATTAGAAATGAAACTAGAAATTATTTCAGCTTCACTAATAACAAGAAAATCAGGCAGAAATGTGCCTTTGAACATTCTGTGACAATCTCATCTGCCACATTGTTCCTGCAAAAGTTGCCTTGCTCTTTCATCCTCCTGCCCCCTTCAGCCACCTCCCTCACAAGAACTGAATGACACTGGGAGGAAGCCAAGTGTCCCAAGATTGTTCCAAGACATCTCAATGCTCAGGTTCCTGAACTTTTTCAAGTATGTGCTTGGTGGCAGAGGCTGCATCCCTGCAGTCCTGATCCCAGGGGTGTCAGACTGAACCCCCAGTGAGCCTGGCTGCACACTGGCCCATAGACATGGGATGTTGGGGTCCAGGGATAAAGCACTCAAAGGAAAGGGAATAAACCATAGACTCCAGCACAAAAAGGCATTTGTGTGCATCCCACCTGGGGATGTGCTGTGTGTAAACCCTTTCTGACACAAATGCTGCATAAACAGACATCATTTAAACTCTGGAAGTGAGTGAGCTCAAACTTTTCATAAAAAACTGCCTAGAGAACAATAGATTTTTGTGGGTTTTTTTCCTGGGGAGTCTTCCACATATGCTGGAAGAACACTGAGATATTTTGGGAATGCTGCTCCCCCTGTAAAATTGACTCTAGATTCTCCATGACAGGTAATTGTGGCAGGTAAAAGAGGAGATGACCTGAGGTTGTCCAAACAGATTCAAGTGAGCAGAAAAATGAAGGGGTTTGAAGGCAAGCCATTTGGATCATCCCTCTCTGCAATTACAGCTGTCATACTCCACATGACAGCTACAACTCTGATTTCTTTCAGCTTGATTTGATCCTTGTGTGACAGTCCATCAAATTCAGGAGTCAATCCCACAACTGTATCATAACTTCCCCTAAAATTCACAGAAATCACACTGCTCCTAATTCTTTTAAGAGAAATGGCCTGAAATTAGAACCCTTCCCAACCTCTGATAATTATTTTCAGTGAGAGGGCAGCAGCTCCCTAAGCAGATGTGCAGCTGAGAGTCACTCCAGGGCAGAGCAAGGTCTGCACAGGACCCACCATGGCTCAGGGAGCCCTTGCAGTGTCAGACTGCAGCAAGGTCTGCACTGCAGGAGGAGCAGCAGGAGCTGGGGAGCACTCACAAGGAACACACTGCACAGTTTTGGGAACACACCTCTGACTTTGAAGTGCACTGCTGTGTTCAGGGTTGGTTTAGTGGCTCCATCCCACTCTCCCTCCAGAAAATGGGCAAGCAGTGCAGAGAGGCCACCCAACCTGCAGCCCAACCCTGCTGTCCCAGCACCTCTGCCAACTCAGGGACACCCACGAGTCCTGAACCCAGCACAGGTACCTGCATCAAACACAGATTCACAGGACAAGGGAGACAAGAACACTTCTCCCTTAGCCCTGCTCAAGAGCCTCCATGCCCAGATCCGTGGGTTCAGCGTGGGCAGCTCACACACCCTGGGAGAAGAGCTGGGCTGGCTCCCCATGGACCTGAGCCTCCCCACATCCAGGCCCCCTGAGGAATTCCCTCTGTTTTGTGCCCAGGTCCCTTCTTCTGCCAGGAGGAGGCTGCTGGGGCTCCAGAGGGTCCTGGCACAGCCCCCAAAGGGCACCTGGGCGAGCTCCTGGCACAGGGAGCAGCTCCTCCTTCCCTGGGCACAAAGTATATTGTGAATAAACCCTTCCCACGTGCCTTGTGCAGGCTGGGGCTGTCACTCATGGCACAATAGCAGTGCCTCCACTTAATCACAGCCTTTCCATCAGCTGCTGCTTTGGGGGCTCCCACAGTCCCACCCCTTTTCCTGGTGCTCCAGCCTCACCCCTCCCAGGATTTCTGCCTTCACTTGTTTACATCAGACGTTCCAAAATTCATCACGAACCAAGAAAATCCATTCATGTTACTGGACCCTGCCAAGTGTAAAATAAAGGCATTAAAGGGATCAAACTTAATTTTAACCCAATGTGAACAAGTCTAAATTAAGAATTAAGAATTTTGATTCTTGAAAAGCAAAAGGGACAGTTACATGACAGAGGCATTACATGACCACTGCTACAATGCCTGATTTATACAAAGGGAAATACTATTCCATCAAAATCCATTCTTCACAGTAATGAATATATGAGATAACTAAGGCCTATTAAACCAAGTTATTCTCTTAAAATATCCCATTGCAGTGATAGAAACTAGTGTAAATACAGTCTCTTACTGCAGAATAAAAATACAGTTAAATTTTTCTTTGTTCCGGGGTACATCAAATGCATCAACTTCATCAGCCACAATTCTATGTGGTGGAAGTTGGAAGTATTATGCCAATCAGGATTAATTCTCTTGGCAGTAGCAGAGGACCCCCATTTCACTGCCAGGGTGCCACTCCTGGTCAGAGATGTGCTGGGACAGCCCGAGTCACACAGGGCATTATGCAACAGGAAAATTAAACATTCAGAGCTTCCTTTCCCAGCCTGGCTGTGGCTCCTCACTCACTCAGCAGTGATGATCTCCCAGGGTTCTCCTAGAGAAGGAAATGGGTTAAACTGATGAGGTATTTTTAATGTGTGTTGACAAAGGTCCAGAGTGAATGTACAGTTACATTAGTTAAATTGGGACTGCTCTGCTCAGCCCCAGTAGGAATGTCTTCCTCTTCTATTATTTAAAGCTTCTGGGTTTTTTAAACATTTCATTATGTAGAAAGAAGAAATACATCAGATGCAAATCCACTGGGAAAATATTCCTGCATTTTCTGTAACATCACATTGAAGAAGCCATGGAAATTTGTTTCATTTTCACACTATCTTTACACTTAATTTGTACACAGTCCTTTCCCTCTTCTTTCCCTAATTCCACTGTAGGGTGCAAAGCAGGAGGAAAGGAAAAGCACATTTTTGTACCCAGTTGAACAGAGGATCAGTGACACCAGTTTAATCCCTGCAGTTCCAGTCCCCAGGGTGACCAGCAGAGGAGAACAGCCTGGGAGAAAAACTCAAACTGAGATCCTCCTCAGTGATTAACTGTGTGCTGTCACCTAGGAGGACAGCATCTCATGGGCTCTGTAGCTGGTACAGGGAGGCAATAAAGCAGTGCCCTGGCAGGTCTCTGGGTCAGTAACCTGAGATACTCTGGTAGGATGCTTCCCTAGGCAAGGGAAGGCTACACAAACCCAAACTCTCCCCTACAGCAAATCCGCCTGCACTGCCATTCCTGGAACCCTTCCACAGGGAATTTCCTTCCTTTCCTTCTCCTCTGAGGGCAGAATTCAGCCCTGAGTGATTTGATCAGACTGATTGCTTTTGTACCTGTGAGCAATCTGTGTTCACTCCCACTCAGACCTGCTTGGCATGTTGGCTAAGCTGCATGGTGCCCCATTTTCCCCTCAATTCTAAAATAATCAGGTGGCATTTCTGGTGAACAACAGCACTGTGGGGACTTTTCCAGGAGACCCCAATCCATACAGCAACTGGGGTTAAAATTATGTATAGGTGCAAGTTCCCTGGTGAAAGAATGCATCAGTCTAGTATTACAAACAGCTCAAACATAAACAGATTTTACTGTTATTGCTTTAGATAAAATCTTTCACCCCTTCCAAGGTTTTATATCATTTCACACTTATAGGAAAAAGTCCCAAAAGCTTTTCAAATGGGATTCAGCCACAGCTGCTCTATCATAAATCTAGAGAATTAAAACGTGCAGTGAGACAGTTTGGCTAAACAACATCTTAATTTCCTTCACGTGAAGCAGTTTGTATAAACAGGAACAGCAGCAGGGATGGGAGCTTGCTCAGGACATGGAAATGGAGAGAAAGGGAGAGCAGAGCACGAGGACAAGCAGCACTGGAGGAGGCTGAAGGAGAACATGGGGGAGCCAAGGAGAATTAACAAAGCCTGGAGTCAGAGAGCATGGAAGGAAAGGAGAGAGGGAGGGAAGGGGAACGTTCACCTCAGCCATATGTGGTGACATCAACACTTCTTGATTATGAAAATCCCCTGGAGCCACTGGAGATCCCACTGGCCCAGGAAGACAGGGCAGCATAACCTGGCATCACCTCTGGGACTCCAGGAAGAATTTGGATTTTGCAATCTGAGAACAAATTTAGAAATTACCTTGCAGCCTTCCCAAATCAATCCCTCCACAATTTAAACCACTCTCTCCCTGAGCCCTGGTGGAATTCCTCCATTCCTGCCTCCACCCATGCAGGCATGCTGCCAGCCCAAGGTGGGTACTGGGTGTAAGTGACTGCTCAGTGTATTGCACATTTTAGCAGCCACACCAGTGAGCTTTCCATGAACAGCAAATTCAGGATTAATACCAGCCCCAAATGTAACATGCAAACTGTTCCTCACACTGTACAACCAGCTAAGCTGGCAACTGGCCATTCTTATACAAATACTGAATACCAGAAGAAAGGAAAAGAATCAAGAATCTTACAGGTCTTACTTCTCACTCAATTAATCAGAACCGTATAACAAAGATACTGTGGCTCATTACAGGGGAAAAAAAACTGTTGCTCCTGATGAGAAACAAGTTTTCTCCTGATACCAGCAACCAGATGGCAGCTAAACAATGAACTGTTGAAGAAAACTGGGGAGAGTTTTCCTTCCCCCAGCTAACACGGACATCAGGTTTGCACTGCCGAGGTGCTTGATGCTGCCCCTGTCACACAGAGCAGCCCCCAGGGCTGCAGGAGCTCAGCTCTCAGCTGGAGCCTGCTCCCAACAGCACCAGTTGAGACCAGCAGTGAGCCTGGAGCTGCTCCACAGCCACCCAGCCTGGAGCCCCGGGGTGCAGGGCTCTCCAGCTGCGCTGACTCTTCCCAGGGACAGCTCCTTGGAGCTTTGAGAGAGTCAGTTTTATTTCAACATCTGCATGAAGTTCCTCCCTGTCAGATCAAATACAGTGATTGTGTCAGCCTGTGCAGGTACAATGCCAGGATTGTTGCTGCTCTCAGTTTTAGATCTGGCATTTATATCCCAGCACTGCCATAACTGGTGCACGTGGCTGGAAGCTCAGAAGTCAATTGTGTGTTTTCCTTCTCCACAATGTCTCAAAGGCTTGGGAACAGAATGTCTCCCTCCTGCTGAAACACCCTCCACATATCAGCACCACTTTATGGGCCTCTACCTTCCTCTGTCAGTTCATAAAAGTGCCTGCCAAGTTCTGCTTTTGGGACGGGGCTGGAACAGGGGATGGCCCTGCTCTCCCAGCCACACTCACCCACTGCAGGGCACAGCCCTGAGTGCTGGCAGAAATTGGGAGCCCACACAGGAGCCAGCCTTGTCTGCCAGCACCCCCAAATCCTGGGAACAGCTGTGGGGATTAAAGGCTGCCAGAGCCCACGGTGGGTATGGCCACAGCACCACCTCTGTGTGCACGTGCCATCAGGAACAGTGTTTGGGATATGCAGGCTTGCACTAACCCCTTCCTCCCCCAAACTCCTGCTATTCCCCAGCCAAGTCCCACCAGAGTCGTTTCCAAGCTGGTCAAGGGCAGCAGGAAAGGCCAAAGTGTGGAGACCTTGAGTGTGAGCTTTGGTTCAGGTGCAGGGTGAGCAGAAAGAAGGGTGAGCAGAAAGAAGGGTGAGCCCACTGCATGCTGCAGCTGTGGTGTGGCACCATGCACTGGGGACAGGAACTGCAATAGCAACACCAATAATGGAGCTGAGAGCACAGAGAGATGGCCAAACTTTGATCCCAGAACTCCTGTGCAGGACACCCAGGGTTAACGTGGCCCCCAGCCAGGATCTCTGTGTCTCTGCCTTTTCTCCCAGGTAAGGCACTCTCGTTCCTGCAGGTCAGGCTCCCTCTACCTCACAGAGCTCTTCAGGACCCTCTGAGCTGGCTGTCCCCACTCACACTGCAATTCCAGAGCCCCAGGGGTGCTCTGTCAGTGCTGAGCCCAGCCCAGAGCAGGGTCCAGTGCTGCTCCCATTGCCAGGTGTGCACAGGGAAGGGGCTCAGCCTGGCACAGGGATGGGAGCAGCTCAGGCTGTGGGATGGACTCTGCTGGCATCTGAAGACAAGCCAAGAAAGCACAAGCACTCTGCTGGTTCTGAGCCCCTCTGCCCTCCCTGGGAGCCCTGGGTGCCTTGGCAATGCCTGTTCCAGTCCCAGGGAGCCTGGCCTCAGGAGCCCATCCCTGCTCCCACACTCTCCTCCTGACTGTTCTTAGCAGGGGTGCAAGCTGACCTGGGGCCATTCTTGGCAGCCTGAGCTCAGCCTGGCTGTTAAGGCACTGTGGATTTGTGGAACCAAGCCTCTATTGCACCTCTGGGCTTTGCTACAGTCCTAGACCATAAATACAGCCTCATTCCTGACTTTTCCCACTGTCTCCACTGCTGCCCCACAGCAACCACGAGCTGCAGAGCCAATGCCTGAGAAAGGCAGCTTTAAGATAAAACAAAATAAAAGACTCCCTCCTTTTAAAACAGAAGCACAAGGCCCCAAGCAGAAACATGCATACAATTAAATTGATTTGTGCATGGAAATGTGGTAGGCACATGAAAATGCAGCATATTTCTGTGCTGCCTTAGGCTTCTGACTTTATGGAAATTCACTCCAATATATTAAACCCCGTTTGTCCTTTGAAAAACAAACCCCCATTATTAACTAAAATGCCCAAACCGAAAAAATATGATTGTCCCATGCTAGCTGGATTGCCTATTTAAACAACAACAAAAAAAACCAAAAAAACCCCAAAAAGCCCCCACAATAAACTAACAGTTCATATCCATTTTATTAACATAACTGTTTTTCCAGCAGAAAAAAATGAAGAAGACAATGGCAGAGTCTCTTATGTTGACATACACATTAATCAGCAAGTCACCAAGCAAAGTTCATAATCCAGACAGGCTTCTGCTTTCCAGACCAAACTGAGCACAAATAGTGACCCATATTGAGTGAGAAAATCTCACTCCTGGGCTGGATTCAATCCAAAATGCCTATTGGTAGGTTGGTTCTTAAAATGAACAAAGTACACTTTCTGATGGAACAAGATATTTCAAAATGAGAATCTGGGAAAGTCTCTTTCCTCAGGGGTCAGTCCCTGTGACTTCACACAGTTGTGCCTCAGAGCTGTATTTTGTGGGCATATTGGTTCTACCAGACCAACAATTGCTGTTTCAAAAAACAATAATAAAACTTTAAAAACTGAAGGAGTGGGGGGAATAAGACAGACAAAATCCTGCAACCCACGGGATTTTTGAAGCGTTGGATCATGGTTCATTCTCCCACCCCTCTGACTCCAGAGGAGTTTTGTCACTGACCTTGGCAGGTTGTGCCAACACTGAACACTCAGGACTATAAACCCTGGAGGGTTCACTCACAGAACCTCTCAGTTCACTGCTTGCTTTGGTTATGAAGGATTTATCAAAACACACACTTCTGCAGAAATGTTGCACCTGGATAACTGCTGCTGATTCTGTTTTATACCTCTTCCACCTGAGTGGTTTCTTTTCCATTTCCATATGTGATCAGGTGTAAGGAAACCCCTGTTCTACCAGTGCAGGCAGTGGCATGACAGAATGTGACCCACACCACAGAACTGCTGAGAGGCTTGCAGCACTGAGGTGTGTCCTTGTGTAAGGAGACTGCAGGGATCAAACCATTTCCTGCTATGATGGTGTTCTCTGACACCAAACCACAAAGAACAGATGGATCCCAAGATCATCAGAATTAACTCCTGACAAACTATAATGAGATTCAAATAGAGCATGGTTAAACACAAATTAGAGCAGAGTGGAATAGTAATATTGAATTAGCAGCAGGATTCTTGGGGTTATTTAAACACTCAGTGAAAATCATAAGCTGTGATATATTTAATTGCAATATATTTCTGCCAGCTGGACACAGTAAAAAGCTCTCAGTGTTTTGTTTGAAAGGGATAAACTGTGTGTTTGGTGATAGTTCAAGGAAAGGAATACTTGCATGTTAGAGGAGTGAACACCTCCATCCAAGATGAAACTTTGCCACCAGCACCTCTCCAGGCCCACCAGGACAGGAGTTCAGAGTTCTGCCCCACTGGGGCTCACTGGCCACTGCAGCTCAGAACAAGACATCCAGACAGAGATTTCATTCCAGCTGGAAAGGTTTCCCAGTGTGTCCCAGCTCAGCCCAGGACAGAACAGCTGTGTGGTCCAGTGACACCCCGCTGTGCTCAGGGGCAGGTGATAAAACCAACCCAGCCCTGTGAGAGCTCCCACAGATCTCAGCCCCCTCCCAGGGATGGACACTGACAAAGACTCTGGTTTCAGATGGTAAAAGCACAAAAGCAGCACAGTGAGCCGACATCTCAGTGCCAGTTTGATGGAAATGCTGGCAGTGGGAAGGGCTCCAGGAGACCTTCCAGGTGCCAGGGCATGGCCTGGGCAGCACAGGAAGGGCAGAGGGTGGGTCCCTGCTGTGTCCCTGCTGTGTCCCTCCTGTCCCTGCTGTGTCCCTGGTGTGTCCCTGCTGTGTCCCTGCTGTGTCCCTGGTGTGTCCCTCCTGTCCCTGCTCAGCAGCACTCGGCACCAGCTGCAGCTGCTCTGCTGCACTGCCAGGGAATAAGGTTTCCTTATTGCTCAACAAAAGCTGCTCTGTTGGGATGCTGTGGCTGGGGTTTGTGGTGCTCCTGCTGCCAAACACCTGCAGTTATTCAGACACAAGTGCAAAAGAATCATAGTTTGTGACTTGTGTTTTGCTGTCAGACACCAACCCCAACAAGTGAAACTCTGCTCCAGTGCTGTGTTTTGGTGTCTGCACACCCTGTGCACCAGGAGTGAGTAACAACAGCAGCCCCTTGAGCTCAGTGTTGGGCAATTCTGCATTAGGAAATGTACTGCGCAATGTTTGGGGGATAATCAGACCCTTTATTCAGTTCTGCTTTTTCTTTTGTATTTCTAATGTCAGTTCTGATTTGCTTCCTTTTATCCATATAGTGAGATTTTCCCCTTGGTTCTATTTGAAGTTGTGAATTTTATTGATTTATTTTATTATTATTACAGATAAGATGATCAGTATGTGTATTTTAAGAAGGACAACTTCATCAGACTTGCTCTGTTTGTTTGGGCTGAAGTTATCTTGCTGGCTGAGAAAGGACCAGGAGATTTTCAGAGTTCAGAGCTGTGCCCGCAGAGCAGCCAGGTGGAATAACCAGCTTACTTATACCAGACACCTGCACACAAGAACTCAGCAGTGCCTTCTCAAGGTCTCACACACCAAAACATTATCTTAGTTGTGGCAATGGAGGCTGAGCTCACCAGGGAGTCTGGACCTTGGGCTTCTCTTTGCTGCAAAGCTGCTGGGTGGCAGCTGTGCTGCAGGGAACCCTGTCCTTCAGCTCTGGAAATCCCACACGAGCTGTGCCACGGCACTGACACCAAACACGGAGCACACAGAGCCAGGGGGACAAAGCTGATGCAAGAACAGCCCTTTCAGCAGCCCTGGTGCCCCTGGGCAGTGGCCACTGGCCGTGGCACGGTGGCACACACACGTCTGGTACCTGCCAGGTGTGCCACAGCCACGGGGGACTCACAGCAAGAAATGCCAGAGCACATAAACTGATACAGCTGAGAGCTGGCAAGAGCTGCTCCACTCAACCAGTCTGTTCCTGCAGCCTGTGGAATCAGAAGGTAACTGCAGCAAGGAGTGCAGCTGTGCTAGATTAGCCCTGGAAGGATTCCCTCACAAAGGCACTGGCAGAGCCACTTCCTCACTGCCATAAACCAAATCTGTGTGAGCAAGCCCAGGGCTCTTAATCTGGATTTATGACTGTGCTACCAGCTCCAGAAACCATCTACAACCACTTGAGTGGCTGGATTCAAGTCAGCTGTGTGGGAAAGGATGAGAGTCTGTCCCATGGAAGCATGTCCACCTTGCACTGATGCTGAGTGTGACTGCAGAGAACTGGCTGGGGCACACACATGGTACAGCTGGTACAGTTCCAGCTGGGCTTTGGAAAACTGCATGACTCTGCTATTTCTCTTCTGATTTTTTTCATCTCTTCAGAGTTTTCTTGGCTCTCCTCAGGAGCTGAGTTTACACATCCTTCCACAGAACCTGCAGGCTGATCCCACCTTCACTTTATACCAGCATTTTATTTAGCTGGCCACAGTTATCTACCCAGGAGCTCCCAGGGCAGCTTGCCAGCTTTTATCCTCTCTGTGCCACCAGGGCAAGCACAGCCCTGCTCCTTTCCAGAGGGCTCTGGGCTCCATGGGTGCTGCCAGTGCTGGCCATCACGACTGGAATTGTTCTCTGTGCACATTGTACTGCACCAGGATTTTGCTTAACCTCTGTAGAACACAGTCAGTATTGCTTTCCTTCCCCCAGCGTGTCCTAAAATAACACTTTCTATGCCCAATCCCTGTCATTCTGGGGAAAAGTGTGTATGGAAAATTATTATGTTGGGAACATGTATTTAAACAGCTGCCAAAAGTACACAATTTTAAAATAGTAAGAGCAAAGCAGAGCACTGTGGGGTCTGGCCAGTAGAAATCACTCCAAAAAGCTTATTTCATATACACAATAATTTGCCCAAATAAATAATGGCATAATGCTAATAATGTTTATGGGATGAGACGGATCTCTTCTGAATGCCAGCACAAAATTTAAATTAACTGACAAGAGGCATAATTTACCTTGAGTTCTCTTCATTAGGCACCACTGGCAGCTTCTCCTGAACTAGCAGGAATAACAATTAACTTCAGATGGAAATATGAAATCTAAATTACAGTTGCTAAACCTAAGAAGAGTAAGGAGAAGATTCTATTATAATAGGATATATTCAAATGACATACACAGCACCTTTAATGTGGGAGAGTGGGCTCGTTAGGAATGACAGAAATGTGGATGGAGTATGAAGTTTAGTATTTCTTCAACACAAGACTGCACCTTGTTTTCTGTCAGTGTTTATATACAGAAACTCCTAAACAGCTTCTCCACTGTTAGACACAGGTACAAATTATCACCCATTCTCCTGGGCCATTTCCACCCTCAGTCTTCCAGAGATTGCTGCACAGGGCACCAGGAGCTGTGCTTCAAACTCCAGGAGAGGAACAGCTTCTTCAGTTTCTCACCCTTCCCTCTATGAAGAGCCTTCAAACACAAATGAGTGAACTCCTCACTTTGCATTACTTGACTCCTTGTGCTTCTTTCAGCTGGGGAGCTCCACGAAACACCTCCTGTCCCAACCCACCCCTTCTGCTTAAACATTCATTGGAATTTCACTCAGAGATCAAGTTCTCACAGCTGGGACACGCTTTGAAGGGGCCTGGGGCACTTCATGTCCCTCCTCCTGGGAGGTGACTTGGAATGCCCTGCACTGCCAGCTCCATTCCTGTGGCAGTGCTCCATGCTCCACAGCATCCCTTTAATCCCAGGCATTGTTCTCACACAACTTCAAGCATCTTCCATTTACATCCAGACAATGACATGTCACTGTTCCCTCACATATGGTCAGCTCACGTTGAGTTAGGAGATTTCATTTCTGCAGCTCACACAGAAAGTGGAATAAACTAAATAAAAATTCCTGGTAAGGATGGCAGCTGACTGATACAGAACCAGGCCCTCATAAAACCCGCAATTCTGGTACAGTTAGGGGGAGGAAAGAATTTATAAGACAGACTAGATTTTTTCCAAAGCATGTAAATAGTTTAGGAATTCAAGTTTAATGGGAAGCAGGTGGGAACTGTGCTATAAATGGCTGCAGCTCCAGAAAACTGAAATGCTCACTGAACATACCTTGGTAGGTAACCACAGAGCCCTCTTCTTTAGAAAAGACAAAATCCAGAATTGTTAATCTTTGTTTTGGCAGAGGATAATTCTAGCATGTAAAATTGCATCATCTCAAATACCACCTGGAAACAAATGGTGGAAGTATGTGCTGTGTTGGAAACTGCTGTAACATTTCAAACATTCTTGTCCTGCTCCTTTCCAGTGTGAAGCAGCAAAGAGCCCAAGTGAGAACATCTGGGAGCAGCCCACAGCACGGCAGGGACATGGCAGAGACTCACCCAAGTTTCAGACTGTCCCATTCTGTGCAGTGAAACCCACCCATGGCAATGTTTCCACGCTGAGAAAAGTGTTTTCAGTATTTCTGGGCAGTGTCTGTGCCCACCTCTCCCATCCTCAGTGTCTCCCCTGTTTGCTGTCAGGGCCCTTCCCAGCCCCACAAGGGTCACAGTGGGGAAAGGCTTCTCTGCAAGAGGGAAAGATCAGCCTTTCAAAGCAAAGGATAACTGTGACTCTATTTCCAAAAGCTCCCTCTGCTCCCATCTTTTATCTTCCTTGGGTTGTCTCCAGGAAGGCTGTTAATGTTTAAAAGGGGGTGTGCCAGGAGCTCCTTTCAACACCAGATTTTTAAGTTATTCCCAAAGTTTGTCTGATTCTCCCAGGGCAGCAGTGATTTCTCAGCAGGGTATTCATCAGTTTGCCATGGAAGCAGAGACACAGGCCCAGGTCAGAGCTTGACCAAGGGCAGAGGCAGCTACAGCTGTAACCAAAGCAGATGTTGTGAGTGACATTTTCTGGGGGGGTTGAGCTGCAATAAACACACTTATGAATTTTCTTCCAGCAAAACCTGGGCATGCAAAGGCCGTGGTGTCACATCCTCTGCTGCTTCTTTATTCAAGCCCCTGGCACCCAAACCCTTTAAATTTAGCAAGTGGTCCAGGCAGGTAAACTTTAGATCTTCAGAAAAAGCTTCTTCACAACTTTTGAAATTTCAGAGCTTCTAAATCTTCTGAGTTTGAGCTAGAGAAAATGAGAACCACCTCTGGCTGACCCCTGCTCCTGAGCCCAACACCAGAACACAACTGTCACATTAGCCTGCATCTGTATTCCCTCTTCACTGTGTTCTAAGATTTCTCTGTATCTCAGCTCAAACAAAAGAACTTCAGGTGCATCTTATTTTATTAAGGCTGATACACACAAAACCTTAATTATTATTACTGAGTTGGAAAATCTTACTGTGCTTCTCCAGCACAAGATGAGAATTAAAAATAAAGTATCACTTATCAGGATCCCTATAATAACTAAAGCTGGGAACTCTGAATGCGTCTTAACAAAGCTGTGAACATCTTCATGGATTCAAATTTCTAATCCCCTATAATGCTGCAAGCAGAATGGTTCATTTTTAAATCCTCCAAAAATTTGGATTATTCCCTCTAATCTTCACTAAATCATATAAAAGATAATGAAAAACTATTTTGTTTTAATCACTCTTAGCAAAATCATCTGATAAATCTCATCCTTTAATCCCCTCATAAGTGCCATCAAGACGACAGCATCAGCAAAGATTTTGTTACTGGCCAGGGGGAAGCTGCAGCCAAGTCACCGTGGTTATGGAATGTGTCAGTGCATTCAGCTCACCAGAAAATCCCTCCCAAAAATCACTTTTCAGTCTTGTCTCACACACACTTCTAATCTCATTTTGCCCAGTCATTTTATGAAAGATACAGTACATATTCATTTATCAGCCCAGCAGTGTTAAAGACTTCTTAAGAAACCAATATCTGTGAGATAAAATGTAAAATACCTTTTCTTTATTGCTATCATTTCAACTATGGATATCTGACATTATCCAAGATGCAGCAGGGTGTTCCAGGAGTGGTTCAGAGCATAGGGTACACAAGACCTGGGAAGATGTAGGAATAAATATTTATAAACACTTTTGTGAATATTGTTTTGGCTCAGCCATCAGAGCAGAACATTATTTACACAGTAAAAGCAAGCTCCTATGTGTAAACAAAACCTAATAATCAGGGTGATAATATATGCTGAGGGCAGAGGATTTTTGTCTCAGGTAAAACCAATAAAACTCATAAACATGAGAGCACCCAGTCAGTGAAAATGGAGGAACAGTGTCACACATCACACAGTGTGAACTGTGCCCAAAGCTAAAAAACAGTTTTAAATTATGCATAAGCAAAGACAATATTTACCTAAAAATGTCAAGAAAAGCTTGAATAAAATATAAGGAAAAAAAAACCTCTCTATGAAGAAATTGTAAACTGTAAATGGAAAGAGCTGCAATCTCTCAGTGTGAGCAGTCACTTGATGCTACATTTGGAATGTAAAGGGGCACAGGATGGGGCTCAGTGCAGGTACCCAGGGAAACTGCTTTGGGAGCTCAGGTGAGCAGAGGAGCTGGAGGCACAGATGTGGAAATGCCTGCTCAGCACAGATGTGGAAATCCCTGCTCAGCACAGATGTGGAAATTCCTCCTTACTCTCACACCTAGAGCTCAGGTGAGCAGAGGAGTTTGAGGCACAGATGTGGAAATTCCTGCTCAGCACAGATGTGGAAATCCCTCCTCTCTCTCACACCTGGAGCTCAGGTGAGCAGGGGAGTTTGAGGCACAGATGTGGAAACCCCTGCTCAGCCCAGATGTGGAAATCCCTGCTCACTCTCACTGGGAGCTCAGGTGAACAGACAAGCTGGAGGCACAGATGTGGAAATTCCTGCTCAGGACAGATGTGGAAACCCCTGCTCAGCCCAGATGTGGAAACCCCTCCTCTCTCACAGCTCCCCACGAGGCACAGCCCTGCCGCTGGGGCTCGGAGGCGCCGCCCTGCACTACGGGAAAAGTGGATTTTGCCCTGCTGGGGACCAAAGCCCCCACAAGGCCCAGGGAGGCAGTGCCCAGCTGCAGCAGGAAGGTGCCTCCAGCAGGGCTCCCAAAGGAGCTGCCCCGGACAGGCTGCACAGGGAGAGACTTCAGAGCATTCACAGTGCTGTAAAATCATGTACACAGGATAAAGAGAACAGAAGTGAGACAAGCTCAGTGCACTGTGTGGGGTGTGTAGTATTTTATAGCCATTGTTTTGCACCGTTCCTTCACCTAGATCAAGAACAGTGGTGAGCAGAATAATTCTTTAAAGTATTAGGAAAATAAGGAAGATAGTTCTACTAGTGCTGAGCATTTCTGAATATCTTCCAGAGGAAGTCTTTCTGAACTGAAGGTCAAACTGTAACTATTACAGTAGTCTAAGACAAGAAAAACTTAAAAGTCTATGAAAACATGTGGAAATTACATCAATGCATGACTGTACTTCATAAGAATCCTCACAGAATAAATACTACTATTTCCAGTCCTCAGAAATGAAGAATGCATGTCACCATTTTCGCACAAAGAAATTTAACCAAGTGACCTTCACACACGGTAGGTAAGCGCTGTCATCCCCTACACAAACCAACACCAGGATTTGCTCTTGCACAGGACCTGCCCTTGGGGGCACAGACCCCAAGAGCTGGGCTGTTTCCTTCCCCTGGCCCTGCAGCTGGCTGCAGAGAGGCATTCCCCGGGGCTGTGGCTGCAGGCAGAGCACACTGCCCAGCTGTGGCACAGCTGGAGCTGGGTCCTGCGGGCTGGGCTGGGCTCGCACAGTCGGCACCGCCTGCTCGCAATTCTTCAGCCCTCGCTATCTCTGCAGCAGCTCCCGGCCTTTGCAAAAGCTCAGTCACTGAGCAAAGAGGAAGGGACGCTTTGTGCTTGGTGTTTAAACTGGAAATTTGTTTTCCAGAAGCTCTTCAGATGGATAGTTTTGATTATATTTTAAGAGCTCGCAGTGTGACACATTGAGCTGTGGGTTCCTGCTGCTGCTCTCACTCACAGAAACCCAGACTGTGCTTCGAGTCACAGAGCAGGGGAATAAATCCAGTGTCATGCCAAGGACATTCATGGAATTTCTCTGCCCACAGGTGACAGAGCTCTCTGAGGCTGCGTAAGAACAGCAATAAAAGTTCACTGAAGTTGTTGATATACATAAAACCCAAACTACTAAGCCCAAGGAAGGCTCCAGTACTTGTCTTTTACCCCCTCCTCCCAAGGTCAGCATTTTTAGAAGCACATGTTTTTGTGCTCAGGACACCATCAGTGAAGTTATGCTGTAATGGGTACAGAAATTTACAGCTGAATTTATAGTCTTGCATTTAAACAAGACTTCAACTCACTGTAACTTCAAAACTTTTCACAGGAGCAAAACAATCTGACATGAGCAAGTGCCCTTGGATTGCTGCAGTCAGGAGATAATGGGTATGGACCCAAACCACTCTGAGAGATCCTGATACATGCTACACTTACCAAAAAATCTGAATTGGAGTTTAGAGCCTCATTTCACAAGTCAAACCCACTGCTGATCCAAAACTAGACTTGGATAGGTCAAATTTCCAGAAAATTCCACACTCCCTTTGCTGCACAGGTAAGCAGAGTAGTTTTTATGACCATGGTCTTTTTTCACGGTAATTATTGAACAGAGAGAAGAAAGTTAATTATGGCTTGGGTTTCTTTAACCTGGAAGAAAAACCAGCAATTTTGTGCTACTATGAGGAAACTGCCCAGTTGTTTTGTGCCTTTTCTTATCCTCCACCCTGCCCAAGCTCAAAGCACCAAGACATGGGGCAGGGGGAGGAGGTATTTTTAGGTGAGATGTAATTTTCCCTTCCTCTCTGGAAAGTAAACAACAACAGAAGTTTGTGCTTGTCTCAGTTACGAGTAAAAAATAAACCAGGACTTCTTAATAAAATCACCTGGCATTTAACAGACACTGATCTCCCCAAAACACACAGAAAATGTGATGCCACAGAACCTTATAAATGGCAAACAGGTAGGATGGAGGAAAGCAAAAACTCCATAATTTTTTTAAACACAATTACACATTCAAAGATCAGAAAGCAGCAGTAGTCACATACACCTACAGTACAATGCATACACAGAGCCTGGCTAACGAGTGTTTTAATATTAATGTCTTATCAAATATGTAAATATATATTCTCAGAGAAAACACACATCATACGCTCTAAGCCAGGCATGTGTTACCAAGATAATGTTGAACATCTGTTTCTGCATTTCTAATTGTAAAAGCTTTGAAACTTCTCCTTGCTCTTCACAAAATAACTGGTTTTCTACTTCTCATCCCTCAGTTCTGTGTGTATTTTGAGACATCCTAATTCCCTGCCAAAACCAGTGGTGTCTTTAAAACTTCTTAAGGAATGTAATAGGTCTGGAAACTCTTAGTAGGCTACTAAATCCCCCTGAAAATCCTGGCAAATTCCCAGACTGCCCATTCTCACAGGGATACATGGCCTAATTACAAACCCATTAAACACCCTGAGTTCAAGGGTCTGCTTTAACCCTGCAATTATTTGGTGCTCCTCACAGTAAAAGCTTCAGTGACACAGAGACAGACAAAACGAGACAGAGCCAACAGGAGAGGCAGAGCAGGATCAGAGCAGGCAAACTGAAATAGTGAGGCAAGTGAACAGCAGTGGGAAAAGACTCAACTGGGAGGGAAATAACCCTCTGAAAGGGGAAAGCTTGCAGCTCCAGGGGAAGAGTTTGGTGCTGGCATGGTGTGAGGGCTGCCCATGCAGGGCCAGGGGCACGAGGGGCTGAGCTGGCAGTGCCACTGTGCCACTGAAGCAGCTCTCCAAGGGAGCAGGGATCCCTGTGCAGCTGCACCTGGCCCAGGTGTGCAGCAGAAGGCAGAGCAGCCATTGCTGTAACACACGAGCTCACTGTGGGACACTCAGCCACGTCCTGGCTCCTCCTGTCACCCCTGGAGCTCTGACACAGGCCCAAGGCAAGGCAGGACAGGTTCTCACTGAGACAAACAAGAGAGATTTGTTTTCCTGTTTTTACATACAGCACATTTGCCCTTTCATATTTTAAGACAGAAAATCTAATGTAAATCATTGGGAAAACCTGTGGGTTTTCTCTCCCAGATCTCTTATCTCAGTGTGGCCCAAGAAGGATGGCTTGGATCAGGACAACTCTCCCAGTGCTCTGACAGTCCAGAGTCAGCACTCTTTCCTCCCCATTTTCCATACTGTACTTGTGCCATGTACTTTGTCACTTGAGATTAAAAAAGATCAGAAAGAGACATTTAAGTCATGGACTTGATTCAAATGATCTCATGGACAGGACCATGGAGCCAGCTAATCTGTGACATTGAAACACAACCTATTTTTCTTGCTGACTATTTGCTTATGTCATTTGGGTGGTGAAAAGAAACTCTCATCCAGGCTGCCAGCAAGAAGAAAGAACAGAAAAATGGGACTTATTTGCCACTAGGCCAGGCAAGGTGTCTCTACCCACTGCTTTGTCAAGTTGTGACTGATTGTTTTCCAGTGACCTAGACTTCACTAATGAATATTTTTAATCTGTCATGCTAAATTTAAACATTTCTTTCCTCTCTTTTGAATACCTCCCAGCCTTAACAATCCTGCCTGTGACTGCACTGCAGCCCCAGCAGACACAGCCTGTGTGCTGAGTGTTTATCAGCCTTGCAGCCCATCAGGGCTCCCTGCAGTAACAGACTGTGACACGGAAAAAACCCCAGCCCTTGGCAGGGGTAACATGACCAGTGGCTGCACCAGGCTGGACATTCTTGCAGCCTGCTGAGAAAACATACACTCCAGGACCTGTCCTCCAAGGAGTTCCTGTCTTGTGCTGGGATGAGCTGCAGCCCTGTGCCAGGGCACACCAGCATGTGCAGCATCCCTAAAGGGTCTGACCCCCCTGTGCAGGCTGGGGGACCCAGCCCCCTTGCAGCCCCTCAGCCCCCAGCCCAGTGCTTGGAATCCCAGTTGTGCTGGTTCCCAGCTGGAATCCCAGTTGTGCTGGTTCCCAGTTGGAATCCCAGTTGTGCTGGTTCCCAGCTGGAATCCCAGCTGTGCTGGTTCCCAGTTGGAATCCCAGCTGTGCTGGTTCCCAGTTGGAATCCCAGTTGTGCTGGTTCCCAGTTGGAATCCCAGCTGTGCTGGTTCCCAGTTGGAATCCCAGCTGTGCTGGTTCCCAGCTGGAATCCCAGTTGTGCTGGTTCCCAGTTGGAATCCCAGCTGTGCTGGTTCCCAGCTGGAATCCCAGTTGTGCTGGTTCCCAGTTGGAATCCCAGCTGTGCTGGTTCCCAGCTGGAATCCCAGTTGTGCTGGTTCCCAGTTGGAA
>JANRGV010000002.1:24110267-24137153 GCA_024734035.1 Alethe castanea | reverse complement strand
GATCCCTTGCTTAGCATTTAATAAAACAGGATGAAGGGAAGTTTCAGGGAAGGGTTTGGGGTGCTGGCTGAGGGGTTTAGGGTGCTGGCTGAAGGGTTTAGGGAGTTGGATGAAGGGTTTGGGGTGCTGGCTGAAGGGTTTGGGGTGCTGGCTGAAGGGTTTGGGGTGCTGGCTGAGGGGTTTAGGGTGCTGGCTGAGGGGTTTGGGGTGCTGGCTGAAGGGTTTGGGGTGCTGGCTGAAGGGTTTGGGACACTGGCTGAAGGGTTTGGGGTGCTGGCTGAAGGGTTTGGGGTGTTGGCTGAAGGGTTTGGGGTGCTGGCTGAGGGGTTTGAGATGTTGGCTGAAGGGTTTAGGGTGCTGGCTGAAGGGTTTAGGGTGCTGGCTGAAGAGTTTAGGGTGCTGGATGAAATGTGAAGATGCATCCACACATCTTGTTGGTGGAAAAACTCAGAAACTGTGCCTTTCCAACTGGGACTCAGTAAATTCGTTTGTTCATGAAAAGTTGTGGTAAACACAAACCATCTGCTTGTTCTGACTTAGGAATACTTCTGTTTGTAATTAATGCTTCAGTAAACAAAAATCCGAACAAATTACAACATGGCTGAAGAAAAGCAAACTCCAGGGCTTGCTTTGTGTTCCTGTAGATGTATGAAAATCCTATTTTTTTCCTTTTTCAGGCTGTTGCAGCAAGGACTCTCAGTGAGTGTAGTCATCCTGAGAGGTTTAGTGCTTCAGCAGCCAGAGCAAAATAATTTCATTCAGGGGACAGTACCCTGATAATTTTTGGAAAAGATGATATGGACAAGCTAAAATTTCCATGTAGGGTCAAACTAGAATTTTTTCTTATATTGGGAATGAAGTGCTTTGTTTAATTTTGAAGTAATTTTTGAAGTTTTGTTTAGGCTTTTTATTGAAGTGTAGTTCTATTGAAGGCTTTCTATTGAAGTGTAGTTATGGGATGGAAAATGCCATTATGGGGAAAAAAAGTTTTATTTCCAAAGTCTCAAAAGGAGATATTCTCATGTTCCTGAATCCTGTATTTTGTTCAGAAGACTTCAGAGTGAATGTTTCAGAATTTTCATATAATTCCTTGAAAATCCTTTTGTCATTGTAAAGTATTGCTAAATTCAAACTGGCTTTGTAATTCTCTCCAGTCCGTCAGCTATTTTTTTTCTAAATTGCTTCTTTGTTATAAAAATAGTGTTTTGCCCACCTCCAATTGAGAGGACATTTTCCTCTGATGACTACAAAAATTGCACATGATGAGTGACTAGCACTGAATGACCCTACAGGGTTGAAGATGATGATTATTTTTAGAACCTGAGCCTATAAATATTCCCTTACTGAGTGTAAGGTGTAAGACCATTCATATTATCTTACTGTACACTGCAATTAAATTGACCGTCAGTGGAAATATTTACAGTAGATTTTATTATATTGACATTGAGTAAACAATTAAGGATATGAATGCATTCTCTTTTAGATGGGGTTTGCAAGACACCAGACTGTATCAAATCAGGTAAGAATGAAAATGCCTGTTTTAAATTAATTGATGTGTTTTTAGACAAAATTACTACCATGGAATTCTCCCACCTAACTGCAGACAAGTATGGCACATGGAAGTGGGGGTCTGTTACCCCACATGATTTTCTTAGCACAGTTCTGCAAAGGAAACTCTTTTTGACATGGAGATGACTCTGTAACATTGACAACATCGATGTTACAGAGTCATCCTCCACGTCCAAAAGATTCTGGGTGTTCTAGTCTGACAAGCTGCTCCATCCTTCTGGAACACATGGAGTTGTTAAAGAGTCCTGTTAAAGCAGGAGAAGTTTGGAGAGATGTAGCAAAAAGTGCCAAAATTAATCGGAACAATTTTGCTCTTTTATGCTTCTCTTGAATGCTTTAGCAGCATTTAACCACTGGAAAGGGATAAAGTGAAGATACTGACAGAACTGATTGTTCAGCTGAGAGAAGAGCTGCAAGTAAATGACCAGAAGAAAAAAAAATGTAGTGAAATAAGTAATGAACAAATAAAGAAGAAAAAATGTGATGAGAATTCATTGGTTATACCCAGGGTAAAACACCAGTAACTGCATGGCACTGTTACCCATGGATCTGTGAGACCCCTGCAGTGTAGCACAGGAAGATACAATGCAATTTGTGCATTTGAGCATTTTTGGATAAGCTGACACACTCTGATAACTTCCCTGAGCTCAGGCAGCACAGCCTGATGGAACAGGGGATTTTGATCTCTGTTTCATACCTAGGTAAGCACATTGTTTTGCTCCTGGATCCTCCCCAGGTCACTGGTTGCTTTGCCAGCTTATATTACTTTATTTGTAAGCTATTAAAGCAACAACTGATAATCAGGAGTATGACAATAAAATTAATCATTACAAGTAATTGATATTCTTGGTGGCAGGTAGGAACTGAGTAAACAAGTGACAGTAGGAACAAAGCCAAACCCTGGTTTGTCACAGCAACACTGAGCACTAATGAAGAGTACACTGTGCATTATCTATATTTGTATAGGTATAAATTCACCTGGATTAGAGATAAAATACTCATAACATAATCACATTCCATTGGTTATAATATATCTGTGGTATCAGCCAAATAATGAATGGTTATGATATATCTTGGTTATATTGTATCTTGGGGCTCAAGTAACACTCTTGAGGAGAATATTCTGCATGGTAATGCTTAATTTATGTACTTCACATGCAGCCCTAAATGAAAGACCACAGCTCCCACAGCAGAGCTCTTGCTGGTACTTTTGCAGTGTTTAAGTTCTGGTAAAAGTTAGATAGCTCATACTGGCGGGGCTGGAGCTTGGAGCAGGAGTTATGAGAGATGATGATTTCTGTGTGACACGAGGGGGCACAGAGCATTACCCAGGTGCTGACTTCAAGCAGAGCAGCCTCACTGCACAGCTCAGACCAGATTTGATATTACTCTGTTAATGATTCCTCAGATTTAAGCAAGTCGTGGATTTTTTAATTTTTTTTATCTTCTGGGTCTTGTGAGGTTTTTCCCTAAGTGACGAGTCAGTGGATAAGGGCCATCTTCTGCTGGTGTCAGAAGATGTTTCTGCCCTACTGTTACTGTCTGGCAGGGCTGTGACTGAGCCAGCTGGGGTGTCCACTCCTGGCTAGGAAAATCTGTGCTGCTGGACTGGCACATGCCAAGCTCATCCCAGGGACAGTGGGGCCCTGCAGGTGCTGCCCCAGTCTGGCAGAGAGATTCAGAGGGATACCCTTAGGACAGAGATGTTAGGAATAGTTACAGCTTTCCTCTTTCACAGCAAATAGGTGGAGTTGGGACAGGAATAAACTGCAGCATTCAAAACTCCCCTTCCCCTAACTGAAACAGCAAAAAAGACAGAAACCAGTACAGAGCTTCCACAATCCCAGAGCACTCAGGGCTGCAGCAAGTGTCACACTTAGTAAAAACCTGACTGAATTTCCCAGTCTCTGGCTGTTGGCATGAACCTGTGTCCCTTCAAAGAGAAGTCACCCTGAAGCCATTGACTTCACAAGGAAAACCACCAGCTAGGTGGCTTTGCATCTATTTCCACTGTGGGTTTTATGCTGCTGAAGCAGTCTGAGGTTGAAAATGCACCTGTCCATGGCTATTTCCATCTTGCAGGCACTGGAACATTGTAAAACCATCAGATGTTGGCCTAGAATGTAACACTCCTAAGCCAACAGAAAAATTGGGGCAGGCAAATCTACACAAACACCACAGACTGTCTCTCCATTTCCACCAGCACAAGAGACATGGAAAGTATTGAAAGTACTGGAAAAGTAACTATAAATATTTGACTTGCCCATGTGGAGGAGTGAACACATGAAATCACAAGCCTCATAATTTACTAAAAATAATGTCAGAAAAATGGGAAGAATATTTAGTATCCTGGGAAATTCAGAAATCCCTAGTTCTTGCCTGATTCCTAAGATCTCTCCTTTCTGTGAGAGACTGTTCTGGCACACTGGTGGTAGAAGCAGTCTAGGTGGAATAGGAATAGGTATGGGGAAAAGCCCAGAGGGTTTATGGACAGCAGCTGGGAAGCTGTCATCAAGGAATTGGATTTCACTGAGAATCCCTGTCACGACTGCTCAGTGACTGGCCAGTCTTGGACAAGCCACTCCAGAGGGTCAAAGGATAGCAAGAGGCAGTGTCAGTTCTAGAGTAAAATGTGGAGCAGGTCTAAAAATGAATGTGGCTTCCAGAAGGCATTAATGCAAAAACCTTTCCTGACAAGAGCTGAAATAGTCCAACAAGGTCAGTATTTTATTGAAATAGCCAGGATTCAGTTAGGTCTAAATCATACTTAATTACCAAAACTACATTACAGTGGATACGTAACCTATGTCTTAGGTTATGCCTTGTGCTTTTAATGTCCCTTTTCAGCCCGTTTCAGTACGAAGAAAGGTAAGTGAAGGGTAAATGAAACATCCTAGATTTTATTTAGAAGGAGTGACCACTGACAGGGAGCAGGAACATCTGTCAGTTCACCACCAGTAAACACAGCCAACTGGAAAGCAGGGAAGTGTGGTCAGCACAGGAACAGTAATTCCTTGTTCACCGGTGAGAACTTTGTTTGGTCTAGAACATTCAAGCAAGCTTGAGCCTATTCTAAACTAAAGCTATTTATGACTTCCCTGCTGAGAGGAGAGCAGTGTGTTGCAGAGTCTGTGTGAGTGTCTCTGTGTGCACACAGCTGCACGGATCCTGGAGAACATGGACCCCAGCGCCAGGCCCTGCCAGGATTTCTACCAGTACGCCTGCGGGGGCTGGCTCAAGAGGAACGTCATCCCCGAGACCAGCTCCCGTTACAGCAACTTTGACATTCTCAGAGACGAGCTAGAAGTGGTTTTAAAAGGTCAGTGGAGTTTGGGCACTAAATAAAGTTTCTTCTTTGCCTTACGTGTCATCCTAAGAAGTTGTGGTTTTCTAGCAAAGCTTAAAATGCTACCAGATATTTCAGGTTTTTGTGTTTGGTCCAGGACAAGCCTGCCCCAAACTGTCTGCTTGCAGAAGGCTCTGGGGGTGTGCTGCTGTGTCTGACACTGGGGCAGAGCTGGGCAGAGCTGCCCGTGCTGGTATCTGCACATCAGACCAAGTGCAGTCCCCACCCTGAGCCTGCCCCAGCGAGAGGAGGAGGAGGAGGAGGAGGAGGAAGAGGAAGAGGAGAAGGTCTGTCTGTGCCCACATCAGCTGCAATGCTGGAAGCTGCTCTCAGGCAGCTCATGTCCTGCCTGTCTGTGTTCCATCAGAAAGCCCAAAGAGCAAGCAAATCATTTTCCTACCTGTCACATCAACAGTATCAAACTGTTCACCATCCCCTTTTCCAGGCGAAAATAACAGAGTCCAAGAAGTCAGTCTGTACTCATGTAACACTCTCCAGCCCACTCTCTCCAGGCTAAATATCCTTTTTTTTAAACTTTGCCTATCTCCTGGTTTTGCCAGCTGTCTTTGCACAATGGCCTGGTTGCTCAAACCTGTCCCTGAGAAGTGAGAGCCTTTGTCTTTCACGCAGGGTGACCGACAGAGCATCTTCCCCTCTTGGCTGCAGCCATTCCCCAAATGCTGCCTTTCCCCTCAGCTGCTGGAAGGCACAGCCCCCCTGGAGCTGGACACAGAGCTGCCCTGCCAGCCCTGCTCCCCAGACCCTGCCAGGACAGGGCAGCACTGACCATGACCTGTGTGTGTGTTCCAGATGTCCTCACCACGCCCAGCGCCAGCGATATCCCCGCAGTGCAGAAGGCAAAAACTCTCTACAGGTCCTGCATAAATGAAAGTGAGTGTCCCCTGATCACTGCATGCAGGGCACCTCAGCAGCCACACTTGTGTCCTGTCCTGGGCAGCATTTCTCAGATATCCTTTGTGAAAACTAAAATGATCTATTCTGCAGAGACCAGTCAGAATGTCAGCACTAAAACTGGGATTGTACCTCCTGCTTTACTACCTTAGGTATTTTAGGTAACTCTTCAGTTACTAATTTGCTGCAAATATATAAACTCAAATCCTTTCAGTTAAATGGGAGTTAACTTCTTTTGTAGAAATTACCAGGGATGAGGTGAAAGCTACCTGGCACACCAGGCTCTGCCACTACAACAAAAAACAGTGCTTCCTACATCATATTTTTATGGTTTCTGTAATAGTATAAATACTTTTCAAAGCTATTATTTCAAGCTATCTGCAGGGAGAAAAAAGAAAATCTACTTCAATGTCATGGTCTCAAGGATGTGCATATGCTGTTTGTGACTGGGACATTTTTACATGAAATGTTAAAGCACAGTCATACATCAGAGCAAACTGCTGCTGTGGTGATGGCGGAAACAGTTCTCAGCTTCAATGTTCTGAACTCATTATAATATATATTATAATATATAACATTTGTGGGGTTTAAAATGTCATGGTAACTCATTTTATTTTTTCCAAAAGCTGCCATTGATAGCAGAGGTGGAAGGCCTCTAATTAGTTTATTGCCAAATGTGTCTGAGTGGCCTGTAGCAACAACTGACTGGGATGCTTCCTATGGTAAGATAACCTGTGCTTATTTCTTTTTTTAGTTAAAATATCTAAAATATTTAATTTATTGCTTACCAAAAATAGTGACTGACTATACCTTTCATTTGCTTAGGTACTGCTTGGACAGCTGAGACAGCTATTGCACAGCTCAACTCCAGATATGGAAAAAAGGTCCTTATTAATTTTTTTGTTGGCACAGACGATAAAAATTCCACAGCACATATCATTCACGTAAGTCTGCCTGGGTGCCGTGGCCTTGTTGATCATAAGAGTGCAGCAAATAACTGGAAGCACAGACATAAATGTCAACAAGGAGAAACATCAGTGATCTGGATTTGACCTGAGTGCTTTGCAGATGGATTTGTGAATTAATGTAGTTTTCAGCTGAAACTCTGGGTTTCACAGCTCCCTGTCTGTTCCCCAAGCTGACATCTTTGTTCTGTGCACTCATCCACTGTTCCTGCCAGTGAGATGGGAGTGACAGGGACAGAAGGGTCATCTCTGAAACCTGAACATGCAGACAAGGCAGGAGGAGGTCTGGGCACTGTGGGATGCAGCAGGAGAGGAGCACAGGGCCAATCCCTCCTGTCAGGGTGGATGCAGCTGTGAGCACTTCATGTGCAGGGATTTCAGAGATGCAGGAGCTGCCCTGCTTGTCTCTGGGCTCTTCTGTCATCTGTGCTTCACCTGTTTTCACCCTGCCTACCAGTGCCTTGCAGTGTTCAGCAACAGGAGAAAAAGATTGGAAAGAAAAACAGAAAGTTTAACGAGAATGAAAGTAGTTCAAGGTGGGATCAGGATGAGAGAGGAACGCCCTTGTGGCCAGAAGGTAATTTGGCCAGTGAAGCATCAGCAGGAGTAGTTACCAAAAGAACAGCACAATGCTCTGCCATTTCCCCTGCAGCACTTGTCAGTTTTTATTTGCATTTCCAGATCGATCAGCCGGGGCTGGGCCTGCCTTCTCGGGACTACTACGAGTGCACTGGTGCATACCAAGAGGTGAGGGCAGCTGACACACCACTGGTGACAGTTCCATGGTTTGGCCTGCATTTTCAAGGCTGCTACTTGACTTCTTAAGACCTCTTGGAAGGGGATAAACATGAAACAATTTAGCTTTGTTATAGAGCCTCTGCCAGGCTTCCCAGCTGGATCGAGAGCTATCCCCTGACTGTCAGAGTTGCATTTGGACAGAATACAAGTGGTCATGCTCAGCCCTGTTCTGTCAGTGCAGAAAGGAGGCCACTCCTGAGCTGTGACCGACTGGCAGCAAGTGGCCAACGCTGCAGGTGAACTACTTCTGCCAGGAACAGGATGGGAAGAAAAACAGAACATTCAGAAGCAAAGACACGCTTTGCTGCATGACAGATCTGAAAAGATCACAGTCTCCTACATCAACTGCTGAGCACAAACACAGCAGCAAAAGGATGTGATACCATAGAAATGGCTCAGATACCTGAAACCTCGTATGGTCTCCTTTAATTCCTGTTTACTCATTACTTCTGTGGCTCTCATTAGCCTGTTAGCACTGACACTGTATCCCTGTTGCTAATCTTGGATGTGCTTTAAGTCCTTGAGAGCTGATGGGTGTCTGTGCCGAAGTCATGGAGCTGAAATTGCTGCCACAGTGACCTTTAATTAACCACATTCCTTCTGTGTAATTAAATGCAGAAGCAATGAGAAAGTGTACAGGCCATTTGGGCTTTGTAGGTATTTTGCTGATGTGCCAACAGTTAATAGTGATTGCCTTTAATTACAGATCACATGCTCATTAAGACAATCATTGCCATCTGAACTGCTCAGTCCCATGTGAGATGGCCTTTAGGAGCTGACTCACATTGCCCAGTCTGCTCCTGCCATGTGTTGTGTTAACTGCAGCACTGAGAGGTAATTCCTGTCCTCTGACCGACCTGAGAATCAGCTCTGCACCGCTGGAAAGCAGAGGAGGAAGCATTGTTGGAAAGCAGCTCTATCCCAGCAGGCAGGGTCCCAGGGTCCTTCCCAGCACGGCTGCTCCCTCAGCTGCTCTTGCCTCTGCTCCTGCTGGGTTATTCCACTCCAGGAGCTGCACACAGCAAGCATCACCTCTGCCTCCAGCAGCACTTCCCACCCCAGAGCCACAGGGGGAACCTGCCAATAAGAGAATTTTAAAACCTTTTTCTCTTGTAAGATACAGGATGGCTCTGCTCAGACAGGAGTGATTCTCATGTCTTAAGTTTCCACTGAAATTGCTGAGACTGTTTATACAGTCCAGATGGAATTAGCTGACTTAGTTCTTTGCTACCTGACTTAAGAGCTGCACTTAGGAGAAGAATAAAGTCACTGATTGGTACCTAAAAGTCTCTGTTAGCTTACTGGTTTGAGGTAATAGCTATGTTGAATTTTATAATGGTTTTTACAGTGTTGTCTTTTGTGACTTGTAGCTGTCAGTGGTTTCATGGGCTTCTCTCTCTCTGAAATGATCTCTCTTGCTTGTACCTGGCACTGGGAGTTCTGCCCTTTGGGCTGCTGTGACATGCACACTTTATTAATCCTAGGTTTAATCACTGGTTTGGTAGATTACATTGCATAAACTAGATTTATTATTCGATAGCTGATCCAGAACTATGTATGTTTTTTATTTGCATTGAAAAGAAATCTTGAAAAGAGCATTTCTGTTGATAGAAAAATGAGTGTGACTTACCAGTGAGGAATTAGAATTACAAATAATAATAGAATTACAATAAAACTGAAGTTCCATAAAATATAATGACACCTTAAGACATTTGGCAGTGTGAGATTTCAGAGAATTTGCTGCTGTATTTACATTCGTACCATTAGTGAACTCTTTAATGTTAAATTTAATATATATGAAATTTAACACTATATATGAATATAGATATATTCATATTATATATATGAAATTGAACATTATATATGAATATAGATATATTCATATATATTATATAGACATGAAATATGTATGAAATTTAACATTAAAAAGTTCTCTAATGATAAGAATGTAAATACACTAATCTGTCACTGTCACTAATGATACACCAACGTGAGTTCTGACTGTTCCAAGGTGCACTGGAGGAGGTTCACAGCTTCTGGGAGTGCTTTTCCCACAAAGCCAATTCCCTTGTTTTATGTTCCTGGGAACACAGCTCTTTGGAAATGATATTTTTGGAAGTTGTAATTAAAGTGAGCTAGAAAAAACATGGGTGATGGTTTAAATATGGACATCCAAATGTCTCATTCTAAATAATGCAAACAGTGCAGTCCTTGGAGTGCTCAGCTTTGAACAGTGCTCCAGTTACCCAGCAGTGCTCCATGAGGGAACGTTCACAGTTAATTTCTAGCTGTGATCTAACAGTATTTCTGATAAAATTGACCTGTTTAAATAAGGGATGAAGAACTGTGGTTCATAAAAATGAAAATGAAATCTTGAAGATAATCAAGATATGCTCTACTTTGAAGAGTTTTGTCTTTAAACTGTTCCTGTTTTTTTTTCCTGCAGGCATGTTCTGCCTATGTTGATTTCATGATTTCTGTAGCTGAACTAATCCTACAAGAAAGAAATATTTCTGTCAATGAGAGTGAGATTTCTGCACAAATGAGAAGAGTAATGGAGCTGGAGAAAGAGATTGCCAATGTAAGAAAAACATCTTTAAACTATCCTTCAAATAACTGACTTTTTTGTAATACCTGAGAGAGCTGACTGTAAAGTGAGTGGTTAAGTTCCTTGTTGATGCTGTTTGTGGGAGTAGGAACATGTGGAGCCTGTTACACCTGAAGGAGCAGACAGCAATACAGCTGTGGCCTGGGAAGAGCAAGGGAAATATTTGAGGCAGCTGTTTTCCAAGAAACAAAATGTTTTGTCCTGATCCGTTCACAGAAACCCGGCAAGAGCAGAGAGGGACAGACTTGGGTTTTGGTTACTGTGGTTTGGAGTGTGAGTTTTGGGAGATGCTTTGGGGGCCTCTCCTCCCTTTGTCCTGTTTCCCCACGGGCTGTTTGGTTCCCAGAGCAGCAGATTCCCAGCCCTCGCCCTGCTGTGAGCACAAAGTCATGTTTGTGCTGCACAAGCTGCTCCACAATGCTGATTGTTCCATGGGCATTTTTAACCAAACACTGTTCTCCCTTAAAAGAAAAAGGCAAAGGAAAAATAATATAATAAATTTGACTTTGGAGAAATAGGGAGAGTTTGTATGTGCATGGAGAAAACCAAAGGCATTCATGAGCAAACCATGACTAATTATTATTTACCATTGCAGCAGGACCTGGAGCTGAGGATCACCATGAAACAGGCTGAATATATATTTTATAGCTCCAGCTATTTTTGAAGTTACACTGATAGTAAGGTCACATACTTGGGAAAACTATTTATATAAAACTAAAACCATCTGATTTTGATTTTCTTCATTTTCATGAGAAACACACCTCTGGGCTCGGATCAGAGAT
Source organism: Alethe castanea (assembly GCA_024734035.1). NCBI lineage: Eukaryota > Metazoa > Chordata > Aves > Passeriformes > Muscicapidae > Alethe > Alethe castanea. Next base: position 24,126,173 of record JANRGV010000002.1, on the reverse strand, counting down.
GGGCAATTATTATCAAAAAGGAATTCACTGAAGGAAGGTTTTAAAGAGGAGTATGAAAGGAACCCATACCTGCAATGTCCCTGCAGCAGCTGCTGCTGGTGATGGGGCAGCTGCCACTGCCTGGGATTTAAACCTTTCATCCAAAACTCAGCATCAGCCTGCATGTGACTGAAGAGAGCTGGCATTGTGCTCTTGGGAATTTGTTAAAAAAACACAGAAAAAACCACTGAATGCACAATAGAATGGGAAAGAGGAAGTGGAAGAGAAGGCTAAAAGGAGGCTTGGCATAACTGATTTTTCAAAGCACTTTAAAAGGGTAAAATCTGCTGTTGTGGATGCAGATGTTGAAGTGGCCAGAGCAGCACAGGGCTGTGGGAGCTGGGGGCTGTGCCTCCCAGCTGTACCATGGTCACAAACAGACAGAGCACCCTGATCACTGCACCCTGATCACAACCAAACCTCCTGGCAACTGACTCAATGCACTCAGTAATTTTCTCCTGATTAACTCTGACAGGCAACAACAAAATCTGAAGACAGAAATGATCCACTTCTGCTGTACAACAAAATGACCTTGGCACAACTCCAAAGCAACTTCTCACTGGAAATCAATAAAAAGGTGAGTGATCAATAACCTGGTATTTAACCTCTCATTTATCACTGATGGGATTAAACAATGAAGCCTGATTTTTTTTTCTGTTAAAGACTTGGCATATTTGCAATTGAACAGGATCTCTGCTGTGCATAGTCTTACCTACCCTTCTGATGACACTGAAGTGTATGCACATTCTGTACCCACTGCTTCTCCTAACCTGAAGGCACATCTTCCCACCTGCCTCAACACACACATGGAAAAGCACAAAGGAAAAAAAAATATCCAGTGGAAGGTGTCTCTGCCCATGGCAGGGGTTGGAAATAGATGATGTTTAAGATCCCTTCCAGCCCAAACCATTTGTGATTCTGTGATCCTGCTCCTTATCCCCATGGGTTCAGGGCCCAGGCCAGAAGTCCAGCCTGTAGCCACCAGCTGGTTCAGGGATGTTCAGTGGGCTACTCAGCCCCACTCTCTTTATCCAGAGCTGCAGATTCAGAACAAAACCCCAGTTTGTCCAGCACTGCCTCTGCAAATATTGCTCCCCAGGCAGGCAGAAAGGAGCCCAGGCTGTCAGACCCATGAAATAGGACAATTCTGCACATCCCTCCCACTGCAGCTCCCCAGGATGTGCCAGCTCTGCTCTCACCCTGAGCCATGTGCTGCTTGTGCAGGGCAGCCTTTAACTCCTGGCACCAGAGTGCAGCTGCAAACCAGCCCAAGCCTTGCCAGCACAGCTCTGTCTCCTCAGGAACATAATGTCATACTGAACATGGGTAGTTCTTATTCCCATGACTTTTATTGAGGTTTCTGAGGCCAGTAAGGCGCAATGAAACACTGTTATTCCTGGCACTTTTTCATATTCACTGCAATTTTATTGACTTCCATTCTCTGACAGTTCCCTCCTGCCTGGTTTAATTGGTTTCATAATTCACCATCTCCCCCAGGTGCAGTTGGTTACCATTACAGTCATCCTGTCAGAAAACAACAACTCCTGTCATGCAATGGCATTGCCCTGGTCATTATTAGTTCCTGGGGGGTGCTGCAGATCAGCACTAATTTTAATTTATTCCAAAATGCTCAAAAGACACTTGATGGGAGTTGGTAGTGTTGCAATGTCTAAGGATAGAACAGCAATTATTCCCAGGATTAGCCTGAAGTTTGCTGCTCCTCTCTCAGACATGCAGTGACTGTACTTGAAAGCTTATCTGCTCCCCTCAGCTACTTCCATTTGTCTGATGGAAGACTTTACCTCTCCCAACAAACCTTTCCAAAGATGCAGGCAGGGAAAAATCACCAGCACTTTCTACAGTAATAGGCAGAACAGAAACTTTAAAAATTAACAAAAAATTGTGTTAGTTTGAAATCAAAGCAATTTCTCTACTCTTTCTGCCAAATATCCCCTATGTTAATAACATTTTTAGAGCCATAAATGATCTCAGGCCAGTTATTATTACAATGACCCCATTTATAAGCAGTGCAAATATTAGGGAAACTAAAGGCAGAGCATTTGTGTCATGCAAACATATTTAAAGTGTTTATGATAGAACCATATCGTAATGCATATTGATTTTTCCAGGTGTTCAACTGGTCAGAATTCATAAATGCTATCATGTCAACTGTCCAAATCAACATTGACAACACGGAACATGTCATTGTTTACGACCCTGACTACCTTCTCAAGCTCAAGTCTATTCTCGTGAAATACTCTTCCAGGTAGGTGTGTTAAGTATTCTTGGTATTTGCATTTTCTTTCCAGAAAACTTAAAAAGCCTCAAAACATCACCAGTTATTATTTTTGTTTTGTTAAACAGAGACCTGCAGAATTACATGACCTGGCGATTTGTGATGGATCTTGTCAACAGCCTCAGCCGGGACTACAAGGACACGAGGAACGCTTTCCGTAAGGTGCAGAAATCCACCTCTCCCTAAGTTTTAATGATGGCTTTTGTGAGCCACAAAAGATAATTTTTTTATGTAGGTGTAGTATATAAATATTTAATGTATTCTGGATTTTGCACACAAAAGCCAGATGTGTTTGCTGTGAAATGTATCTATAATTTATGGGATTTATGCCTGGTGGCTGAGTGGATTTGAGAGCACTACTCTGGTACTTGGTCTCTTGTTTTTCTGAATCTAAATTAATCCCCATTTTGGTATCAGAACAGTCCAATTTATTTGCAAGGGATTACAGTTCTGACTGACTTGTTAGAAACTCTTCATCATCCACAGGAATATATTCTGAGGCAAACATTATGGCCCCAATCTTGGTTTTCAGTCATTCTAACCTGCTGATAGCTTAGCGCTTTTAAGGCCATGCTGAGCAATTTCAGCAGTTGGACATGGAAGTTCTCTGTACTTCCAGGGCAGAACTTGTTCCTCTGTAAGAATTTTTTAGTGCTGCTCCCGTTCCAGTGAGTCCAGCTGAGTGCCCCAGGCAGAGTGGCTGTGTGCACTGGGGTGGGGAGCTCCTCTGAGCCCCTGTGAAAAGCACGGTTCACTGTCTTGGGAGAATTAAAAGGTTTAAAAAAAGACAATAGGAGACAAACATAAAACAAAGGGTTAAAATGGCCGGATGCCTGGCATGTTGCCCAGAGCACACCGCTGCTTCGGGAACACCCCTTTATATATGTTTTATAATTCATCACTTTGTTACATATTCATAGACCTTCATGCATAGTCAACTGTTTCTGGGAACTGTTTAGCATGGCCACTCTTTGGGTCTGCCTTTTTAGAGCATGCCTGTTTCTTGGCTTGTGGTTTTAATCCTCTTCTTATCACCTGTTAATTTGGGTGGTGGTCCCGGCTTTTGCAGTCGGTTGAGAGTTGATAAATGTTGTGTCAACTGCAGGGTCCCCATCACCTGTTCATGGGCTGTTATCTTGACTAAGCAGGTAGTTTAAGCATACTATCCTAAAAAACTTGTGTCTAACTTTTACTATTAGCAGAGAGAAGAAAAAGAAGAACAAAAACTATATCCACATAGAAATGCTATTTTAACATTATACATATAGCACTTACCCAATACTTGCAAAGAGCCAGCAACATTTCTAACAGCCCCTGTGTGTCACCCAGGCCCTGTACGGCACCACGTCCGAGACGGCGGCGTGGCGCCGCTGCGCCAACTACGTCAACGGGAACATGGAGAGCGCCGTGGGCCGGCTCTACGTGCAGGAGGCCTTCGCTGGGGACAGCAAACACGTGGTAAAGCCTCAGCCCCTCAGAGTGCCACCAGAGGGGCCCCTCACCACCACCATGGGCTCCCTGACACTGCTCTGATCGCGCTTTTTATCACGGCGGAATATCAAAGTGCGGTTGGCTTTTAGGTTTTTACTGAAGTGGTAATAGCGGTTATTGCAAAGGTTTAGGAATGCGAGTTTTTGTTAGAGTGTGAAATGTGAGGATTGCAGGTGCACAGCAGAAGGGAGAGAGGCACCTGCCTGCTGTCTGAGCCAGGTGCATGGGCAGGCTGTGCACCAGCCAAGCCTCACGTCCCCGGAGCAGCCCTTTGAGACAAACAGCAATTCACACCCTGCCACCACTGGGCACGGGGGCAACTGGCTATTTCTGTTTGCCTTCAGCCACGCAGAAACTTCCTGGAAATGGACCTGAAGTGAAGCCTTAGCTGACTGCAATCACCACTGGAATCCTGGTGTGAAACAACCCATTTTTGGGGTTGGCATAAACACAACGATTCCATCAGATGCACAACATCCAGCAGGGCAATGTCCATCAGGTTTTGGTAACCTGAATGACTGAACTGCACTGCCCACCATCTTACTCTGTGGGTACGTAACACTCTGGTGTTTTTTCCAGGTTGAAGAAATGATTGCAGATATACGTGATGTTTTTATAAAAACCTTAGATGAACTTTCCTGGATGGATGCAGAGACCAAAAAGAGAGCAGAACAAAAAGTAAGTTCTGTCTGAAATACTGGTAATGTGTAGTTCTATAAGAATCAGTATTTTGATTGTCCTGACAAAAAATAAGCAGTAACTTCTATCACTATATTATAATACAAACACATTTATACTTGTGCTTATATAGGCACAGCAGCTTAGGATTCCATAGGATGGAGCCTCTGGAGATAGGCACACAAAATAGAAAGAATCTGTATACAAGATTAAGACCTTTCAGGCAAATCAGTGATTAAGGAGCTAGATAATGAATATCTACAGGAAAACTCTACTGAAAATGAGAAGGAATGATTTCTGGTGATTTGACCAGCTATGAGGAGGAACAGGGTAAAATCCATAAACTTGTGCTTTCAATGAATAAAAAATGTAAACAAAACCTATATATAATTAACACCCTGTGGTTTTTGCAGTGGCTTCCATATTGCCTCTCTTATATAAATTATTATTTAAAAACATGGCTGGATTTGCTATGGATATCAATTTTCTTGTCCTAGGCAAGAGCAATTAAAGAGAGAATTGGTTATCCGGATGAGATCGTGACAGATGACAACAAGCTCAACAGTGAGTACCAGGAGGTAAGTTTGCACCATAGGCAGGAGAGTTAGAAAAGGCTCTTCAGAGAAGGAGATGTGCATTTGCTTTCCCTGGCCCAGCAAGCCTCGTGCAGTGCACAGCACAGCCCTGCTCTGCAAACCAAGGTCTAATTGTGGATCACAAAACACTCTTAGAAATGTGTTGCTTAGCTCACCATGCTTAAGCCTAGATTTTCCTGATCCATGTCTTTTATCCCAAATCAGTAACACCACCACTAACTCCTCTTTCCCCTTTCTTTTTAGTTGAACTACAAAGAAGAAGAATATTTTGAAAACATTATTCAAAATTTAGTATTTACCCAGAAGAAAAGGTTGAAAAAGCTCAGAGAAAAGGTGGACAAAGAGGAGTAAGTATTTAATAATACTATGTCTAGTCTTTTATCCAGTTTGCACAGGAGAAGGTACCTTGCAACTTCAAATATTCTGTGATTCTGTTACACAGTTTCTAGGCTTATTCTAGCAATCACTAACTTTGCCATTAACAATTGAAATACTAACGTTTGTTCTTCTGGTGTTACCAGGTGGATAAGTGGAGCTGCTGTTGTCAATGCTTTTTACTCAGCAAGTAGGAATCAGATAGGTAAGGTTTACCAATTTATTGATGCCCAAGTTATCTATTTTTTATGTATGTGTGTATGTACTTTTAAAATCAGGAAGTGGAACGCTCGATATTAAAAGTTTGAGTATAAAGATTCCTAATGTCAGCCTACCCAAAACCATCCATGGAAACAAAGAACCCTGTCCATTCTGGCTAAAGATTAGAACCACATGGAGGCCCCAAGGTTTCTCATCTTATGAACCATCCCAACTCACTTCCCAGTCACGAAACATTTCACAACATGAATTATGCTTCTCAATATTTCTGTCACGTCCATTCTGCAGTGTTCAAATTTTAGTGACAGACTGCAGTGTCCTTTCTAGGCCATCAGTGAGGTACTGTGATCCACCTGTAACTCCTGAAAACAAGTCTAAACAAATGGGAAAACCTTGTCCTGAAGGGCTGTGCACAGAAATGAAACAAGATCATTTCTTGATGTGAGCATTTAGCTCTTTACTGAACAGTTAACACAAAAACTTCCAGAAGGCTTTGTTTAGAACAGCTTTGTTCAGTAATTTGTAGGAAAGGAATCATGATGTGGAAGACTGAAACTGGTGACTGGCAGTTGATGTGAGTCATAAATTCTTACCTCATCCTTTAACTATGGCATGCACAGGATAATTAAAGCAGTCTGATCTTTAGAGTGATGTCTGAATTAGCTTAGAACTAGACTTTAAAAACCCCTCTAAAGAGCAGTTCTGTGCATGATGTGCAGGAACCTGGATCTCTGTTACTCCATCTGGGTATGGTGTGACCTGCATGGCAGAACTGGCTTACTTCTAACCTGTCCATTATTTTCTGGTTTTCCCATGGTTCTTTCTTGTCCTTAAAGAAAGCCCTAGAACTGAGCACTTATACTGAAATGCAAGAAGTATCAATCTTCTTTATTTTGCTGTGTGAGAACTGTCACCCAATTCCTTCTGTCTGTTTAAATAGTGTAGAGTTACATCCACCTCCTTCCCAGGGAGAATTAATACTTTATATTGCCACAGCAGCAGGGAGATAGGAAAAGCCTTCACGAGATACGAAGTGGAACTGAATATTTTATAGTATTTTATTACTCTTATTTTATAAAAAGATCAGAATTGCAACATGGTTTCTTTTTAAATGAATTGTTTTGTAGAAGTCTAGAAAAATGAGCAGAGAAGTGGGTAAAAGGAGCTGCTTTGTTCCAGTTCTTTTATTGACAGCTTGGCCTATTTTTTATTGATTCTAGTGGGAGTTACTTGTATTTTCAAGGGAAGAATAAATTCCTGTCTCTAAGATTGATTTGTGATGGAATGATCAAATAATTTATTCTTCTTGGGGGACACCCTCCCACTTCTCACAATGTGAGGTTTGTTTAATGATGAGACAGAAGTCTGTGAATGCTAAGTGATGTAAATCGGAACAAACTGCTTTTTCCTGCAGAGCAAAATAGCAGCAAAGCAAAAGCTGCTGATGATTTTGGAGGTGTCTGAAGAGGGGAGGGGTCCTGCTGTTCTGTTCCTCCTGTCCCACAGCATTCCCACGTGTCACTCACTCGCTGCTGCTGGAGGGCTGAGGGAATGGGGTGGTTTTGGTTGAGCCCATAAAAGTCTGGCCCCACTGTACCTGCAGGATAAGGAGGCAGGGCCTTAACTGTGCTGTGGGTTTTTTTTCAGTCTTCCCTGCAGGCATTTTGCAGCCCCCTTTCTTCAGTGCCTCCCAGGCCAGGTCTCTGAATTACGGCGGCATTGGGATGGTCATCGGGCACGAGATCACGCACGGCTTTGACGACAACGGTGAGGCTGAGTGGGTGACAAACACCCAGGGCACGGGGAGCTCTGTGTGCTGGAGTGCTGAGCCCTTCCAGGGGGCACACCAGGGGGAGGTGAATGGCCATATGTGAGATCAAGTCTGGATTGCTGAGGCATTACAGCATTGCTCTCCCAACAGCACAATCCAAAGTCTGACTCGTTCCCCTCCTCACTGCACCAAACCCTCTTTTCTTGCATAAATCGTTCTGTTTCACATGCTGTTACAGGCAGGAATTTTAATGAGAACGGAGACCTGGTGGACTGGTGGACTGAAGAATCAGCACGGAATTTCAAGGAGCTGTCCCAGTGCATGGTGCACCAGTATGGGAACTTCTCGTGGGACCTGGCAGGTGGACAGAATGTAGGTGCAGTTTGGGGAGCTCCCCATGCTGTTTGATGAGACAGAACTGCCTGCAGGAAGGCACAAGAAATTGTTTCTCTCAGTTCCACTGGCTGGCTTTTTACTGCCTGACAATGTATTCCATCTCACAGGATAGGGAAGAGATAAAACTCCCAGCCCTGAAGTTTTCCCAAAACATGTGTTGAAGTGTGGGAACTCAGAGAGAGGCCAGTAAAAATAGAGAAGAAAATTTAAACATATTTTTCTGCCCTTTTATTCACGCATTAAATTCAATCAAAGGATGACTCTAGATTTTGCAGCTTTGGCTGTCGTAAATCAATGTTGGACTAAAGGTTAGAATGTGGGTTTTTTAAAAAATAGAATTAGAGATTTCCCATTAAGAAAGCTCCATCATCTTTGGTGATATTTGACTGACAGGAATACCTGCTAAATAGAGACCTTCTATGTGTCTGGCTACCAAGAAGCTACTGAACTTGCCCACTATACAGAAAAATACCTTCTAGCAGGTTTGCTGACGTCTGTTAAGAGACAATTTCAGCAATTTGAAGTTTGAATCTTAACTTTTCTACAGACTACAGATTCTATCCACTTCCTCCAACTGGAACTGTGGTAAGAAACTGTGGATTAAAGACAAGGAGAAAAGAGGAAGAATAAATGAGTAATGACTAAATAGCAGAAAATCTGGGTGAGAGATACAGAGCTTAGAAAGTTGCCTGGAGGGGAAGGAAGAGGATTAGATACACAATAGTATCTCAAATCATGGATTTTGAGACAAGGGACATAAGGACTTTTCAGAGATTTTAACATAATCTTCTGCTAAACCTTCAGATTTTAAGGTAATTATTTCCTTTAAAAACTGGAAAATGCACAAAGTTTGGTGTTACAGGTCCTGGATGAGCTTTTTTTTCAGAAACCAATACTTTTCCTTGCTATTTTACAGCTGAGTGGAATCAACACACTGGGAGAAAACATTGCTGATAATGGGGGTGTGAGACAAGCATACAAGGTAAGAAGTATCCGTTTTTCTATTTTTGCTGAAACTGCCAGAGATTAAGAAAATCAGTTTCAGAGCCTTGGAAGAAGAAACACAATTTCTGTGTTAGGGCCAGGACCAGACCTACTCTGCCATCAAGGTCTGGATTAAAGCTGCTGGCCAGCTGTGGTATTTCTCTCATCCTGTTAATCATGTCGGGCTACAGATTACCTGTTCCTAGGGAACTCTTTTTCAGTTTTTTTTTTCCTTTGTGAATAAGGAATGTGTGGAATGGAAACATTCACTGGCTCACATTTGGACCATGACCTAAAGAAATGCTGATACCAGCAGCTGTCTGTCTCTGGCTGTGGTTTCCCCAGCTCTTTCAGGCCAGGAAGGAGGGGCAGAATGCCTTTCTTCTGACCCATAAACAGGAACTCTTTGCTTTTCACCTCGTACAGGTGACTTGGGCCCTCTGTACTGGTATCCCAAGCCTCAGAGACACTGGACTCCCTGCACTAAGCCTTCCATGGGAGCTGGATGCTTTTTGGCTTTGCTTTCCTTCTCTTCCTCACATAGCTGCTGGACTCCCTAGCTTGGGCACTGTTGAGAGTGACAGTCAGAGAGACACAGGTTCTTTTTGTGAGCATGGTCTGGAAGATAGTAGCTCAGCCTCTCTATCAGCTTTTCTTGTTACTCACAAATCTGATGGCTGCAAGCCTCAAAAACGTGATCCTCCTTCTCCTCCCCTGAACATCTTCTTCTGTGGCAAAATACTCAACTTGACAACTGAGTGCTGTCACTGCTGGACAAAGAGCCTCTGGGATGCATGGGCCAACTCATGCTGCTCCAAATTCTCACTGGAAATGGACATGTTTGAGAGCAAAGACAATTATTAATGAGAGTTTAAGGAATGATCTGGAAGCCTAAAAGAGGCATCAGGCTTATTAGATTAGTCTGATCTTCAGTTACTGGAATATTTGGGCAAAGTACAGAGCCATGAAAGGGGATATGCTTTCTGAAAGGAATGGGAGTAGCCAGAAAAATTAGATCAGAAGTATTAAAAATTGTTATGGCAGCATATACACGGTAAAAAAGGTCCAAAAGGACTCTCAGGAGGTCAGTATTCCACCTCCCTCTCCATGCAGGTAGAATCAAGCCCTTCTGCATCCTTCCAACTCCCACAGGAGCATTCCTGCTGCCTCCCCATGGCGCTCCCAGTGCCATGGCTCTGCCTCCAACAGTGCAAACACAACAATCTGCTCCTTTCTCTCCTGTGACCTTTCACATATTTGAAGACTTGCTTCAAGGCCCAGACTCCTCTCCTTTAGACTAAACAAACCCAATTCTTCCGATCTTTCCTCATAGGTCATGTTTGTTAGACCTCTGCTCATTCTTGCTGCTTTCTCCTGGACTCTGTCCAGTTGGTCCACATCTTTCTTGAAGGGCAGTGCCCAAAACTGGACAGAGCGCTGCAGCTGAGCCCTGGCCAGCACCAAGTGAACTAGAAGGATTACTTCAAGGATTACTTCATGTATTTCATACAAGCCACTCCTGTTTACACATCCCAGTATGACACTTGCCTTTTTTGCAGTGCTGTGGCACTGCTGGCTCTCACTGAGCTGTTACCCACGGAAACTTCCAGAGCCTTTTCCATGGACCTGCCACCTGCTCACTGCTCAGCTGTGCTTGGGCACAGAAATGTGGATTGGCTTTGCTCATGCAAAGATTCAGGCACAACATTGCTCCAGCATCTTTCATCAGTTTTGATACACTGACAACACATTGTTTGACACGTCTCCATAAGAAACATGAAAGCAGCTGGTTTTACTATGGCAAGGTTTTCAAGTCTTCTGCAAGTCACTTTAAAAACACCAAACCCCAAAAAACCCATAGTGGAAAAAATCTCTTTTTCATAATGCAGCATTAGATAATCGATAGCACAGCACTAAGAAATGGCCCTGTTGGCTTCTGTTTCAAGGTGGCACGTGTGGGAAGGATGGCCAAGGGAGGCAACAATTAATTGTGTCAAAGAATCCATCTTCCTCCTTGTCATCATTTCATTCTGTCTGGAAAAAGGCTGGAAGTGGTAACATTTCTGTTCATTCCACAGGCTTATGAAAACTTTGTGAAAAAACACGGAAAAGAAAAGCTTCTTCCTGGTCTCGACATGAACCACAAACAGCTGTTTTTCCTGAACTTTGCACAGGTATCCTTTACTTCTTGCCTGAGGGCTTTGAAAACCACTTGACATTACAATTTAACAGCAAGTCAGAACAGGCTGACTCTGTGGGCTAACTAAGAGCCAGCAGAGCTGCAGAGCTGAGCAGTGCTCACTGCAAAGCAGTGAAAATAGTCTTGTGAGGTGATTTTTATCTCCCCTAAAGAAATTAATTTGGCCACTCATAAGCCTGGTAGGGAGTGCTTTTGTCTGACGACAATGATGTCCTTTTTTAACAAAATACACCCTTTTCTCTATGTTCTAATGTGGAATTTATCCTCATGAACATTGGGTGTTTCATAGTTAAATGACAGCAGGTCTCTTCCTGTAAAAGCTTAGGCTAACGATGCTTTCCTTTGTTACCTGTGCAGGTGTGGTGTGGAACGTACAGACCAGAATATGCAGTGAACTCCATCAAGACAGACGTGCACAGCCCAGGCAAATTCAGGTCAGCAGAGGCAGCAATCCCGAGGTGTTACACCTCTGCAGCAGCACTTCAGTGCTGGGACTGCAGTGAGCCTGCCCCAGGGCTGGCTGCCCTTCCCAGGGAGGTTGAACACACACACAGCCACAGGCAGAGCACGCTGGGGCTGCTCAGGAGGGGACAGACGGGCTGTCCCTGTCCCTGTCCCTGTCCCTTCCAGCAGGCAAAGCCCTTCCCAGGCAGCTCCACAGGCAAAGGAAGGATGTGGGATCATTGTCTCACCCTTGAGAAGATCCAGCCTAATTCTGTCCACACTGTGGAGCAGCTCTGAACAGCCCCCAGCACAGGACACCCACACCATCACCTGGCTGTCACTGTGTGCCTGTTCCTGCAGAGCCCCACTGACTGTGTCTGCAATCCAGGGCTCCTGCAGTAGCAGGAACAGGGTTCTTATACCCCAACAGCACAGATTAACTTCTGTCCTCCACTGAAGTCACAGGCAGAATCAGAGGGAGATCACTGCCCCTTGCCCTTAACAAACCCATGTGCTGTGGTACAACAGCAGATGTGCATTTTGTGTCTGGTGTGCTCAGCCAGCCTTCCCAAGGTCAGCTGGCCTCAATTCAGCAGAGCCATGCAGGAAGTGTGGCTGCTCAGAGTGCAAGCCTTTGAGCCAGACTAGGATCTTTTCTTTTTATCTGAAGTCAGAGCAGCCTATTCATCAGCAGTGTAGCAATGTGCTCCAATAAACCTGTTTGGTCCAATGCCACGATATCAGTGGCAGTGCAGCCATCACAGCATCTGCTGGCTCTGGAAGGCTGAGTCATCTGCAGGCTCCATGTCCACAATAGCCAAGTTCTCTGCTGATACAATCCACTACATTAATTCCAGTGCCTTCCTTTCAGTGGCTTCTCACCAACCCTTGTTTATCCCACACACTCAGATATGCAGTGAAAGCAGTGACTGTTCTCCCCTGTTCCTGCCCGGTCTCATTGCGGGTGGGTTGTGCTATCTGGGATCTCTCCCAGGCAGTTGGTGCCCCAGCTCCTACAGGCATTCCTGTCTGGTCTCAGTGCTAATGAGGCTCCAGAGGCTCTTCAGAACCTCAGCACATCTGATTTGGATGAGGCACGAGGTCTTTGAAGTTGACTAGTTCAGCATCTCAGTGTAACAAGCTGTGTTCGTGTGTATCCTGGATGCATCACATCCTGCTGTGCTGTCTGTACCTCGGCAGGACAGGCTATAAACTTTATAGGCAACGATACAAATGCTCATGAGAAACCAGACAACATTCTTAGAATGGGCAGTCATTTGTCAGGATGAGGCCCCCTAAGAGCTCCAAAATAGAAAACATTTCATGAGACATACCCACAAAATTAACACCTAATAACATACTACATAAGTGTCACAAAGGCTCCCAAGGTGCCTTTTTCAATTATTATTTTACACTGACTGTGGGCTGTTTCTCTTTACAAGTAGGACAGGCAGCTCCTCATAAAAATTGTTAATTGCAGAGCATCCCATTTTAGCAGTTCTAGTTCATTGGAGCAGTGAAGCACAGCTAGATCACAAAAATGCGTAAGTTTTTGGATAACCCTTTTTCTGTGCCATCTCCCATTCCACTGCTCCCAAGAGCAGGGAGCCACTTTTGGCCTTGTAGAGCAGTGGAAGTGTTGCAGGTGTCACTGCTGAACTTCACCTCAGTTTCTGTGGGCACACCCTGCTTCTAATGAGGAACATAACTCTCAGAATAATCATGAATTACTCAAAGCAGTTCTTTAAAGAACTCCTGGGCCACAATCAATGTCCATCAGTACCTGTATTTGACCTGTTTCCCTGCATAGGTATGTGCTGCTGTATTCCCCATGCTGAAGGAACAAGTGATTTTGGCAGAGCGTTCACACATGTTCACAATTACACACATAAAATCAGCCTTAGCTGGAATGGCCTCATACTCACTTCCCATGTTGAGTTGAAGGCCATTGTTTGTATGAGTCTTTTTGCCAGGAAACTCATTCACTGGAAAATCTGTGCAGAACGCCCAGAGGAGCAGCATGATCTCAGTTAAAACTTGGTTGGTGTAAAAATGTAAATGAACATTCACTGATGAGTTAACCACCACAGCCCTTGACCTCAGGGTCTTATTTTCCCTTCACCAAGAAACTTGTCAGCAAAACACAGCTGAAAAAATCCTCGGTGAAATCTACTGACAAGCAAGAAATCTGCTTCAGGTGAAAGAACTGGCTTGTGAGAGCCAGCCATGAGGAAGGGACAGGTCCTGTGGTTTTGGGGTTGCAATAGGGGCAAGACGAACTGAAGAAGAAAACACAGGCAGCCCTTGAGGTGAAATGAAGCAACAGCGAGCGCTCAGCACAGGGCGTTCCCCACACCAGTGAGGTGACACAACAAAACAAGTTACAAAATACGGGTCATGTTGTTTGTTTCAAACCAAGCGAGCAGCAATGACAGCGTGTGGCTTTGTTTTAAAGGGTCCTGGGATCACTGCAGAACTCCCCAGAGTTTTCAGAAGCCTTCTCATGCACCACGAGAGACAACATGGATCCTGCCAAGAAATGCCGCGTTTGGTGACGGACTGCAAACCTCACATCTCAAGGAGCTTTCCAGGAAAAGAGTTGGTTTTGAGAAGGGCAGGAGGGAAGGAGACAGCGGGGGACACGCTAGGGACACGGCTGTAATCCTCGGTAAAATGCAATCCCAATCATCACCCATGGCAGCGCTGGAAGGAGTGAGGCAGTGCTGGCACTTGTCCCCCCGGAGCCCCCGCACCTGACTCACCTGGCGGGCACAGCCGCGCCTCACCTGCCGTTTGACCCTGCCCCGCAGCCAGCGGCTTTTTGGATTCATTTTTAAATGACACAGGATCTCCCCCCGGTGGGTGAGCGCGATTTCTGATCGGGGGGAGGAAGGAAGTCAGTGACACACACATTTTAGCCATCACAACACAACAGAGACACGGCAGTTTATATCCCAGTGTCAGACTTTGTACCCTCTGCTGTTACGACAAATCTGTTCTACCAAATGTTTCCATTTTTACTTGAAACCATTTATACAAGAGGAGTCCAAAGACCTGCTGTACTTCAGTAACTTCTCACTAACTACTCCAGCGTGTATTACCTAAGTCCCTATTCACAACAGTTAATTTACAGCGTTCCAGCCCAACTGAAATCATAGGTAATTTATTAATTTCTGTACCTATAATCTGTAAGATTGTGATCAAAGATCTGTAAGATTGTGACCCTTTCACCATTTTCTAAGCTTTTTCTTGCTTTCTCTAAAGTTGCTCTTTTTTAAAGTTTCTAGTAATGTATAAATCATAGTTTTTATATTTAAATCTTGAGCTACACTTTTGACTTGAAGTATTGTAACATATTTTATCAATGGCTGCATAGAACTGGGAAATTGGACTAAAGCATGGTATCAGGCAATAAGATAAAGCCTACAAAACCGAGTTCTCCAGTGGAGGGCACAAACATTGGAATTTTCAGGCTGACTCTGTCAGTGCTCAGGCTCTGATCCTGCACGTAACTTGTACGTGTTCTGATCAATGTCAGTCCTCACATCAGGAAAGCTGCACAGCTGATTGCAAGGGTCTCAAGGAGCTTTAAGCAAGAGGGTAAAAGGCTTTAAATCTGCAGTGATATGTATTGAACATTCTCATGCAGATTGCAAAGGAACTTACTGCTTTGTTTATCAAAGCAAAGACATTTCCAAACCAAGTACCAGATACCTCAGATGACTGCTACTATAGGTCTATTTAAAAACCTATGTTCTTTTTGCTTTCTGAGTTTGTCATCTGATCAAAACATTTTGATAATAAACTGAAATTATGAGCCAAATGTGGTGCGTGTTCTTCATAGGAATCAATGAAAATACAAAACAAAAATTCTCTGCAAATAAAGGTCTGTGCTTGCCCCTGAGCCCCACAGCTCAGAAAACACAGAAAACAACAAACAAATCCCTCTCACAGCTCCAGGACCGGCTTTGCACAAATGCGAGCCTCTCACGGAGAGGGGAAACCCAGAGCTCCTCTATTTTCACACAGAAACCAACATTTCACACAGAAACCAACATTCTGCATAGCTATGCACAGAACAAAGACAAAAAAAAATAAAAAAGCCTCGGGCCTGGAGACTGAGGGAGAGCCGAGCCAGACGGGCCCTGCACAGGTGAGGGAGTGCCAAGGCATCGCCTCACCTGCGCTGTGCCCCGCGGCTCACAGGGGTACCTGGGGGCACACAGGGGTACCTGGGCAGCACACAGGGGTACCTGGGGGCACACGGGGGTACCTGGGGGGCTCAGGTGTACCTGGGGGCACACAGGGGTACCTGGGCAGCACACAGGTGTACCTGGGCGGCACACAGGGGTACCTGGGGGCACACGGGGGTACCTGGGCGGCACACAGGGGTACCTGGGGGCACACGGGGGTACCT